>JAKELK010000133.1:0-190652 GCA_021525775.1 Lactarius deliciosus | reverse complement strand
GAGCATGAGCGGGGGGTCAAACGGTAGTGTGCGCGTGGCGAGCACGAAGAGCACGACGCCGAGCGCCCTCGCGTCCGTCGTACATGCCAGGTGTGCGTGTGTGCGGCTGCTTGGATGCGGAGTAGGAGTGTGTGGTGCTGCTGCTGCTGCTGCCGTGGGCGTCGGACGGCGCGCGAGAGAGTGAGGGGAGCGGAGACTCAGCGCTCAGCGTCGGCGATGGTGCTGTGGGCCACTATGAGCAGTTCTGGTGCTGCGTAGGACTCGGAGCCGCAGCGCGTGCTGAGCCCATGGTCGTCGGGTCGATCTTGCGCGAGAGCCCAAAGTCTTGTCCGCTCGATGAGGGGCTGGTCTTCTGCGGGCAGGGGGTTGGTCGTCAGGAGAGTGCCTGTGCGAAGGATTAATTAATTAATTAACTTTTTCCAAAAAGGACGGCCGAGCCATTCAAGTCGCTGAGTCATGCTGACAGATGTTGCATCCACATATCACACACGTGATCACATATGCAAGCCTGAGAACAATGAAGCCAGTGCCCCTGCAACCCAGCGAAGCAAATTCAGCCAAACTCGAATCCAACACCAAGACAGTGTGACTGCGAGCTCGACTTGCGGGGGAGCGCCGTGGTCCTGACAGGACCGGATTGGACCGGTGCCGAGAGGATTCGTCTCGCCTCAGCGCTGACGTCTCCCCGCCCAAATTATGGACTGCCTTCGGCCGCTACTTTATCTCTCCTTCTCCTTCCTTCTCGGTTTGATAGCCATTTTATCTAGGTTATGTTTTAAGATCAAGCGCGACGCATGATACCTTTCCTTCTTCGCCATCTCGACTCCCACTTATCGACTTCGGTCCCAACCTCGGACACCTCCTGATCTCCTTCATATGACTCGTCGTTACGATACTGCGCCTAGATTTCTACCCCATGACTTGGCGTTTCGACGACGCGTTCATACTTTGTTTGATCTCGCCCGTCTGGTACGGCATTTACAATTATTTGCAAATTATAGTCACTGGAATAGTATGAATTGTACACTTTTTGGACTATAATGGACTATCATATGTTATAAAAACCGTCGGTGTGTCTCTGCACAGTCTGCTATAGAGCTCGATTCTCTCCCCTCTCGTCTTCGCTCGGGTCCGCGTGGCATTTCAGTCACGTGTTACGCGTAACGGTGTTTGCGCGTTGCTAGACACCTCGTCTGCGCGCAATCATAGTCACGCTGACTGACGGCGACACAACGTCAGGATGATCCTCTCGGAGATGTCTCTGGTAAGTGTAATGGCGTCCTTTGGACCACGTGAACTTCTTGCAGAAACCACACCGGTTCTTGGGCTCGTGCTTATCTTTGCGGTGCCTCGAAAGACCTTGGCGCTGAGTGAAGATGACCCTGACAGGAACTGCATTGATACGTTTTTTTGGCCATCCTTTCTACCCTCTTGCCTCGGTCCTGTGGCGTCGAAGGGGGTGCTGTGGCTGAGCCACCAGATCCAGATCAGCTACTTATCCGATCGCATATCGTGGGCGAAAGGACAAAGTACGGCGACGTGGCTCACCTAGTTGTTCGCCCTCGTTATGGGTCTGCGAGGCCCGATTCTCTTCTTCGGGCTTCGTGTGAAGCCACCTAGAACCGCTTGTCGAGCACTTGAAAGACGTCGGTAGATAAGAACAGTCGTCTGGGAATAGCTTTGCACCAAACTGCATCATCGGAATTTGTGTCCCCTCTGTCTTGTAGCGCTCATGGTCACTGGAGTTGGGTACTACTTCTGTGATGACCCGGATTCGTTCAGCGTCTGGTCGTCTGCGAGGAGGAAAGCCACCATAGTATGTTGTGGTGACAACCAACTCACCGGTTTGAGATGCGCTACCAGAATGTGTGTTCTTCTGGACCCCATCAGCCATAGAGTCTACCTGCACCGCGACTTTGGAATCGGGTACTTCGACTCGCGTTTGAGGTCCAGGAAAAACATATAGGAGGGACGATGGAGCCATGAATGATCGTTGATGTGGGTTGTCGTCCACTGAAGTCTGATATATCTGATATTCGTTTGTCATGACACTCAATGGTACCTCAAGTAACGCATGTTGTACAGACCTCGTCTAGCCAGGAGAGTGTTGACGCTTGGTGATTCGAGGAATTTGCAATTACGGGATTGTAAATGTTCACCGTCCCGTCCACCTGTGTTGGCGTCGAGATGTTAAAAAACCTACTAACCTACGCAAGTCATAGACTCACTTTACCAACAGTCGGACGGAAGTCCCCGCTTCCATATTGCTGAGTCATTGACAGGAGTGGTGAGTTGCCCCGATAACTCTCGTGGGATATGCCTGCATTTCGTACGAGAAAACTCCACAGCTGTGTGGAATATCCAGGGTCACTGACATGGATGGTGTCCCAAGAACTTTCAAGTTGGACAGTTTCCTGCGGTGAGTGTCGATGATGGTCCATAGTACCAACCTGCTCACGAGAGATGAAAGTGCGACCTGCGGGGGGGGGGGTGCCATTCCCTTCTCGATTCTTGCTGGGTTTTATCCGATACAGCCCGAGTCTCCGTCAGCTCGGATGTGGGTCGCGCATTGCGCTGGCGTGACCCCTACAGGCCTGAACTTGAACATGATGATAACGACGAGGAAGGTCCTACAAAGGACCCATAAGCTTGGCTCTCGTGTGTGGGAGAATCGGGGGTCGAGGATGGTAATCAGATGCGTCTCTGTCGAGTTCGTAAACGCGTTCCTCACGACATACATCCGATCTCGAGGCATAAGCCTTGAATAAGGTCTTGATCGTAACCTAATCGTTCGGCTCAATAATAGAGGGTGTGAGATTTGCGACTTGGCACCCATGTCTTCTAGTTTCTCAGCGTGAAGGGCCAGACACTGACGCATCTAGCCTTCTGTGCCAAACCGACTTTGTATAGTTCCTCCCAAAATTCCTTGCCTGGGAACTACATATAGGAGTGGGTCCCTTCAATTAGGCTCCTTAGACGGGTGCAGTGGCGGACTCAGGTGAAGGCCGAGTCAAGTAGTACCGTGAAAAATTTCCCCTTGACTGGGCACCCTGTGCAGTATGGTTCTAGACCTTTTTTACCCAAGAATTAATTTCTCTACCAATGGTCCAAGGGCGCAAGTTCTCTAACCCTCAGCCCTCAAGTGCCGAAGATCGCTAGATTTGGGTACAGGTGACCAGCAGACATGCAGGCTTCCCATAAACTGCTTGAAAACCCATGAGAACAGCGCCACAGCGACGTGCCTATTTTAATTTGATGCGCATGCGCACACCCAAACAAGGCATCTGGATCCCGTCAAAGCATATCCTTCCCAGAACCGGCATGGCACGTTCAATTTTGGTACCTTAGTTGGCACCCGCCGCCGTTTCCTATTCCGTCCATGCACTGTATGGCTATCACAGATAGGGTATAGTGGAGAGCAGAACGACGTATGGTGTCCTTGCCCAGTCATCCATGTGTCATGCGTTGTGGCGTGCTTCAGCTTTCATCTCCGAACGGCCAAGTGGTGATAACACCTAGACAAGCAAAGGCCGATCGTCCGGAGACGTTACAACTACTAAAGATATCAGGGTTCTACGGCAGACGGCCGCAGTAAGCGTCCGCACTGGCCCAGTTGGTGAATGGGGCAGTGGGCAGCAAGAGACGACGTCATGGTATGTCAAAGCGGTAAGACCCGGGTTCTTAGGTGACCGGTCCTGAGGTTTTCGCAGGTCAGTGCACTGAGGGGCTGTTCAAAGGGAGCGAAGTAATCTTGGTGTTCCTTCGGTGGAAAAGCGGTGCGATTGTGAGATGGCAGTATCAGAGGAGATGCGGTGTAGTCCGCAGCGAATGTACGTGAAGGGCAGGCCGTGGAGTGGGAAATCTTGGCGCGGCCGAAACCAGCTGAGTACAAGACGCCGAATTACATTCTGCACAGGAACAAACAAACAAGCTAAGCTACTGTAATGCCGAGCAGGAGAACATATCGAACACGAAACATCTAAAGTATGTAGCCTATTTTCTGCGTCAACGCCGTAAGCCTCTCGTCGACATTGGTTGGTTGTGAGTGCTTTAAAAAAGTCTATACTAAGATCTGGGTGGCGCGCTTCTTGACAGGTGGTGGAATGTATGGACACGAACGGATTATTGCGGGGGATGCAGGACGGTATCGCTCGTTTTTGTTTGGCACTAGGGTGCCTCGAATTAGACGCCGGCGCGGCACAAGTCAGGGCACCACAGCCTCGCCCTGCCTCATCCACGGTTCGTCCCAAAGCGCACCGACGCGTGCCCGTCGGCGCGGATCACAAACCAGCAACCGCGCCACGACATCCCGCACGCCCACGAGACGCACGAGCTGCGCGCCGCGCGCCTCCCCCTCCTCGCCCAGGGGAGCAGCAACAGCAGCGGGCCAAGTCCACTCCCCGCGCACGACGCGCAGGACCCAGCGTCTGCGCGCGCGCTCCGCGTCCGCGTCCGCGGGGGGCGCGTCGAGCATGAGCGGGGGGTCGAACGGCAGTGCGCGCGTCGCGAGCGCAAAGAGCACGACGCCGAGCGCCCACGCGTCCGTCTCGCGGCCGTCGTACATGCCGGGTGTGCGTGTGCGCGGCTGCTTGGATGCGGAGTGGGAGTGTGTGCCGCCGCCGTGGGCGTCGGACGGCGCGCGCGAGAGCGAAGGGAGCGGAGACTCGGCGTCGGTGGTGGTGCTGTGGGCCGCTACGAGCAGTTCTGGCGCTGCGTAGGACTCGGAGCCGCAGCGCGTGCTGAGCCATGGGTCGTCTGGGTCGATCTTGCGCGAGAGCCCAAAGTCTGTCAGCTTGACGAGCGGCTGGTCTTCTGCGGGCAGGGAGACGAAGGGGTTGGCCGTCAGGAGAATGTCTGTGCAAAGGATGCCATTGATTAATTAATTAATTTTTTGCCAGGGATGGGATCGGCGTACTCTCAAGCTTGATGTCACGGTGGACTACGAAGCGCGCGTGGATCCACTCGACTGCGCTGACAAGTTCCCGAAATATCCGCCGCAAAAGCGGTTCGCTCAGTTGCGCGTGTTGCTCGTCCGAGTTGACCACATCCAGTAATTCGCCGCCCGCAACGTACTCCAGAACGAGCACGTGGTGCGTGCGAACCGTGAATGACGCATACAGCCGTGGCAGTGACGCATAAGTGGGCGTCAAATACTATACGTAATATCAATTTCGACGCGCCAAGAGACTTGTCGTGGCTCACGCACGTGTAACACTTCGACTTCTCGCATGAAGCTCACTCGCTCACCTCGTGCGACTCTTCTCGCCGCACCATCGCTTTGCTCGCCAGCACGTGTGATCATCTTCACCGCGACAAGGGTGCCCTCGCTGCGGCCCTTTTCCACGTGAGCCAGCCACACGAGACTGAATGCGCCATGCCCGACTTGGCGGACAAGTCGGTATGACAGCTCATCCTCATTATAAGGATGCACTAGTGCCCCAGCGGCATACGACTCTACTGGGGGCGCTACGATGGCGATGCTCGGGCTCTCTAGAGTAGACGGAGAGGCGGCGAGGACGTCTTCAGGGGGCTCGAGATCGACAAAGTCACGTTGGGCAGACAGACGATCGTCGTCTGTTCTCCGGGCGTTGCTGGAAAATCGCGAAGGGAAGAGACGAGACAACAGGGGCATGCGAGGTTTCGGAACAGGGGTAGCGTCATTGTCTTCGGTTTGATCCGGGGGGAGCGCCGTGGAGTAGTGGGCCGGGGACGGGGCCTGCGAAGGTGATGTCCGCAGCGAGGAACTTGAGGTACTAGAGCGCAGACTCGGGGGGGATGTGGGGCACGAGGAAAATGGGGTGCTGGAGAAAAAATCAGCGGTCAAGGAACGCGACGATGAGGGGACCTCGCGGGGCGTGGTCTGTTGATTTGGAGGCGGAGTGGGGAAGTCTGCGAAAGGGCTAGAGAAGAAGGCAGAAGTTTTGGATACATAGTTGGCTGATTGGGACGAATTGGACGACAGAAGACTTGATGGCGATTCGAAGGGTGAACCGAAAAATGCGCTGGTTTTAGAATTCGGGGAAGGGTCTGAGCGCGGTAAGGACGACTCGGAGGCGGGGGAATATGAATAATTTTGTAATGATGGATAGGAGCTAGTGGGGACGGTGATTACACTCAGTGAGCGGGTTGATGAGGAGGCTGTAGGCTGTGTAGACGGAGGTTGAGGAGAGAAGCGATAAGGACTCGGTGGAGAGGGTGGGGAGAGCAACATTAGACCGGGGAGGTAAAGAAGTAGAATGGAGCTGGGATTGGGTCATTCGGCGCATTCTTGAGGGTGAGATGGGAAGGAAGTACCGGAAAAGAAACGGATCTCTCCAATTGAACAAACAAGGGCCGCTGGACGGATCATTCGAGGTTAGATGATAGTGGGGGTGATAAGGTGGTGAAGGAACGTACCTTGAGAAAACAATACAATGATACAATGTCGGGAAAAAGCTAGACGTTGACAGTAATGCAGGGACGGTTTAGTGGATATTGGGAACGAGTAGGTGGGACACACCTGGTGCAATAGGAGCCTCTACGGTTCGGTGAAGTGACGGGAGCTGATCGGAGATCGGAGGCTCACGGAACGTTTGTGGAATGGCGAGGGAACGGGACGGGGGACGTGGAGGTGAGGGGGAGGGATTAGGTAGAGGTATAGGTTTATCTAGGGAACATGGTTTAAAAACAAACGAATGGCAGTAACAGGAGCAACGGTTGGTGGTTCGCTCGCCTCGCTCTTTTTTCTTGCTCTCCCGGTCAACCAGATTGCTCGGTCCGCTTCCCACGTTATCTCACACACGTTCGCTAAACTCTCTCGCACGCCGGTCACGCTCGCCGCCACCCCCAGTTCAATGCTCCACGCTAAACGTACCGAGGCGTGATACGGCACGACGCCTGGGCTTGAGCCACTGCGGCACAGTACTATATTTACGGTAACAGTCTTCGCCTAGGTCTTCGCCCGCGGATATCCGCTCAAGCTACACGGCAAATGCCGAGAGCGTGGGAATAAACGGACATGCGAGGTTCGCAGTCGCAGTCGACAACACAGCTTCAACTGACACCGACAAGCAGCCATGGGCACTCCCGTGCTCGATGAATATCCCACCCTCTTTCGTGATTATTCTTTCATTCTTTTTATTTGATGCCGTCGTTCATGGCGTACTTCCTCAGGCTCCGAGGCAATGAGCCTCGTCCAGCTCTTCGTCCCGGCAGAGGTCGCCCACGATACCGTTTCCGAACTTGGTGAGCTCGGCAATGTCGAGTTCAAAGATGTACATTTTCTTTCTCCACCTATATCGCCACATCTATTCTAACCCCTTTCAAGCTCAACCCCGATGTAAACCCCTTCCAGCGGTCATTTGTCGGCGAGATTCGTCGCATCGAGGAGATGGCCCGTCGCGTCCGCTTTTTTTCCGCGCAAATCGACCGCGAGCGCGATCCCGTTCCCATCCGACCCTTGTACGATTCCGCACCACTCATCGCCGTGGGCCCCCGAGCGGCTCAGACCATAGACGACCTCGATGTCACCCTCAGCGAGCACGAGTCGCGCACGCTGGAGATGAATAGCGCTTACGAGGTGCTCAGTGGACGCCTGGCGGAACTCATCGAGGCCCGTCATGTCCTGCGCGAAACGGCCGTTTTCTTCCAGCGGGTACTTTCGTCGCTTTCCTCCCTCCGCTGACAAATGGTTGACCTTGGTCTCATTAGGCCGAATACAATCAAACCGAGATCCGATCGTCTTTTGACGACAGCTCTGCCCCTTTGCTTCAGCACGACGATCGTGAGAATCAGTATTCAGCACCAAATGTTCAGCTCGACCTCGAGTATGCTTCTTTCCTTCTAAGATTCTTTGGTTCCTTAGCCTTCGTCTCAGGTTCGTCGCCGGCGTTATCGACCGCACCCGTCTGCCGACGTTCGAGCGCGTGCTTTGGCGCGTCCTCCGTGGCAACCTTTACATGAATCACACCGACATTGCCGAGCCCTTCATCGACGCTGCAACCGGCAGCTCGACCTACAAGAATGTGTTCATCATCTTTGCGCACGGCGACGCTCTGCTCGCCAAGATCCGCAGGGTGTCCGAGTCCCTGGGCGCAACTATCTACCCCATTGACGCAAACGCAGACAAGCGCGTCGACTCGCTGCGCGAGGTGAATGGCCGCATCGAGGACCTCGAAATGGCCCTGTTCAACACGGGCAGTACTCGCCGCGCGGAGCTCGCAAAAATCGGTGAGAGCCTTCTCAGCTGGGAGGACCTCGTGCGCAAGGAAAAGGCGGTGTACGAGACGCTCAACCTGTTCAACTATGACGTTGGGCGCAAAACCCTTATCGCCGAGGGGTGGTGCCCGACACGTGAGATCACTATGATCCAGCTCGCTCTCCGGCACGCCACCGTGAGCGCTTATTTCTTTTGTAGTGCCTTCTGGCACTGATTTTTGCGGGCAGGAGGAATCGGGCACTTCTGTGCCGCCTATCTTGCACGAGCTGCGCACGAACCGGACCCCGCCGACGTTTCACCGTACGAACAAGTTTACGCAAGGCTTCCAGGCGATCATGGACGCGTATGGCATCGCGACATACCAGGAGGTCAACCCGGGCCTCTTCGCCGTCATCACATTCCCGTTCTTGTTCGCGGTCATGTTCGGCGACATTGGACACGGAACGATCATTCTTGTCTCTGCACTGTGGATGATCTTCAACGAGCGCAAGTGGGCACGCGCAGATCTGGGCGAGATCTTCGGAACGTTCTTCTAGTGCGTTTTCTCCCATTTGGTACCCCGTGAGAGTTCTGTTGACAGGAAGACGTTAGTGGGCGATACATCATATTGCTCATGGGTTTGTTCTCGATTTACACGGGCCTTATATACAACGACATATTCTCCAAGACGCTGCACCTGTTCCATTCGGGCTGGACCTTCCCTGAAGCAGGGAGCGGCGTCGTGCATGCAGAGCCGAATGGCTACGTCTACCTTTTCGGTCTCGACCCCGCTTGGCACGGCGCGGACAACGCGCTGATCTTTACAAATTCATACAAGATGAAAATGTCAATCGTGCTCGGTGTGCTGCACGTAAGTGAATTCATTTCGTTTGGTACATGAGTAAAATTACACGATCGCGCAGATGTCATTCGCGCTGTGTCTACAACTTCCGAACCACCTGAGGTTCAATCGGTTCACGGATATCTACCACGGGTTCCTCCCGCAGATGCTCTTCCTGCAATCGATATTCGGCTACCTCGTAGTGTGCATCATCTACAAGTGGCTCGTCGACTGGTCTAAATCGTCAGTGGCACCACCGTCGCTGCTGACCATGCTGATCGGGATGATCCTCTCCCCGGGCACGATTGAGGAGCCACTGTACCGCGGGCAGGGCTTTGTGCAGACGGTGCTACTGCTCATTGCGGCGGTGTGCGTGCCTTGGATGCTGTGTGTAAAGCCGTACTTGCTCTGGAAGGAGAGCCAGCGCGCGAAAAACGAGGGCTATGCGGCGCTCGGGGCCGGCGACGATGGTTACGGCGCACGGCACGAGGACCTCGAGGGCGAGGAAGAAGGGCACGGGGGCGCGATCGCGGCGGACACGGGCGAAGGGCACGTAAGTTCTGACGCCCTTATCTCTTCTATCTTTCTTTTCTGATTGGCACTGCAGGAGCAGCACGACTTTGGTGAGGTGGTAACCCATCAGGTGATTCACACGATCGAGTTTTGTCTCGGCTGCATCTCGCACACGGCGTCCTACCTGCGTCTCTGGGCGCTCTCGCTCGCGCACGCGCAGCTCTCCGAGGTGCTCTGGGAAATGACGGTCGAGCTCTTCCTAGGAGCGGACGACGTGGTCGGCATTATTATGCTCTTGTTCGTCTCTGTGATGTGGTTCATCTTGACGGTATTCATACTGTGTGTCATGGAGGTGCGTACATGGGTTCCGCGCGGTGCGCACATGCGAGGAACGTGCGTTTCTGATGACTCCCTCCTTCTTTTCCGACTCTATTTCCGTCAGGGCCTCTCGGCATTTTTGCACGCACTTCGGCTGCATTGGGTAGAAGCGAACAGCAAGCATTACGAAGCCGGCGGCTATGTCAGTTTGTCTTATTTTTTTCTTTTCTTTAATTATCTCTTTTTGAGAAATGGCTGACTGACTGATTTATATTTTGTAGCAATTCAAACCATTGAGTTTCGCGACGTTGGAGGAGAAGGAATAGGACATTTCCGAGTCGGATGGATGGAGTCGGTCATTGGAGTCAATCAGATGGATGGAGAAGCTGTTGTTGTGATCGGTTATCGCGTGTTCCGGATACCGTAAATGGAGAAATCAAATTTCCATTTTCCGGTTTTTGAACCCAGATGGCACTAGCACCGCCCGCATCGGCCCATATAAAAGATCAAAAAATTGGATCCCCTTGTCTGTCTCTAACAACCACCTTTCCTCTCTTCCATCTTCTCTGTAGAGGTAATTTTTCTCTCTCCCGTCGTTTTTCACGCAACTGACCTCTGTCCTCTCCAGGCTACGGCCATTAGACTTTTTTAGAGGATTCTTTGTCTTTGTTGCCTTCGTGTGCTTCTTGCCCCCATAGATCCATAGACAAATTTTACACAACCGTATAACACCCTACCGAGGTACGACATCACCATCTTCCGCAGTCGACCTACAGTCCCTTACCCACCTGCTCTTCCCCAGGATATAAACATGCCTGCTGTTACAGCCTCTTCCTCCACCAACGCTATCCCTTCTCCGGCCGACCTCAAGGCCGCCGTTGCCAACGGCCCCGCCATTAACAACCTCTTCGCCGCCGACAAGGCTGTGCGCCAGTCAGCCGCCGAGGGCATCGCCACCCTCGCTCAAAAGGACGGTCCTTCTGCCATCACGTCCACAGGTTTTACCGACGCCACCATCAAGGCGCTCGGCGACAAGAAGTCGCCTGGCGCCCGTGAAGGCGCCGCCCAGGCCGTCATTGCCATCTCCAAGGCGGCACCCCGTGCTCTTGAGCCCTTTTTCATTGACTCGGGTCTCTATGCTGCGCTCCTCGAGACGTTCGCCGATAAGATGCCCGCTGTGCGGGTCGCCGCCGTCGAGGCTGTCCGCACGTTCGTGCAGAACGCCAACCCCTGGGGCACGGCGCTCGTTCTCCCTGCGCTGCTGCACGAGATCCAGTCCGCCGGCAAGTGGCAGATCAAGACGGGCTCGCTCACCGTCCTCGACCAGCTCATCATCAGCGCACCCCTGCAGACCGCCAAGCTCATGCCCGACATCGTCCCCATCCTCGCCGAGGCAATCTGGGACACAAAGGCTGACGTCAAGAAGCAGGCCCGCGAGTCGCTCACGAAGGCCACCGCTCTCGTTTCCAACAAGGACATTGAACGTTTCATTCCCGCCCTTATTAAATCTTTGATTAATCCGGTCGAGGAAGTCCCCAACACTATCCAGCTTCTTTCGGCTACGACATTCGTTTCGGAAGTGGATTCGGCTACGCTCTCCCTAATGGTCCCCCTTCTATCTCGTGGAATTTCTGAAAAGTTGACTGCCACTAAGCGCAAGGTCGCTGTGTAAGTGTATGCTATGTGTTACTCTCCATCCCTTACTGACCTGTCGTCCTCTACAGTATCGTTGATAACATGGCCAAGCTCGTTGACTCGCCTGTGACTGTCCGCCCGTTCTTGCCCAAACTCCTTCCTGGTCTCATCAAGGTTGAGGACACCATTGGCGACCCCGAGGCGCGCGGCGTTGTCGGCCGTGCGATCGCCACCCTTCGTCAGGTCGGAGAGGTCCCCACCGGTGATGGCTCGGATCTCCCTCCGCTCAAGTCGGCCGAGGCTGGTCAACTCGGTCACCTCCTTATCTCGATCTACAAAAAGGCTGGCGCCAACCCAGTTCCGTCTGTCGCGGACACTTCTGCCATTCACGTCGCGCGTCTCGCGGCCAACCTCGTTAATGCCAAGAACTTCGATGTCCCCGAGTGGGACACGCTCATTCCTTATCTTGGTTTCCTCGCTCAGACCCCTGATCCTACTACGATTGCTCGTGACTGGGTCGTCCGCTCCGCGTCTGAGGACACTGATGACGAAGAGGCCCTTGAGGATGAAGAAGAGGGTGAGGACTTGTGCAACTGCCAGTTCTCTCTCGCCTATGGTGCCAAGATCCTGCTCAACACTGCCACTCTCCGTCTTAAGCGTGGTCACCGCTACGGTCTGTGTGGTAAGAACGGTACCGGAAAGTCGACCCTCATGCGCGCCATTACCAACGGCCAAGTTGAGGGCTTCCCTTCTCCCGATGAGGTCCGCACCTTCTACGTCGAGCACGACATCGACGGCTCCGAGGAGGACACTTCTGTACTTGAGTTCATCCTGACTGACAAGCGTATCCTTGCCGACAAGGAGGAGGTCATTGAAGCTCTCGCATCAGTCGGCTTCGACGAGGAGCGCCAAAAGTCTGCCATCGGTTCGCTCTCTGGTGGTTGGAAGATGAAGCTCGCGCTTGCCCGTGCGATGCTGTTCAAGGCCGACATTCTCTTACTCGACGAGCCGACTAACCACTTGGACGTCGTCAATGTCGCTTGGCTCGAAGGCTACCTTACCGGTCTCACTCACTGCACGTCGATCATCGTCTCTCACGACTCCGGTTTCCTTAACAACACGATCACTGATGTTCTCCACCTCAACCGCTTCAAACTTCGCCGTTACCGTGGTAACCTTGAGGCATTCGTCAAGGCCGTTCCTGAGGCCAAGTCGTACTACACGCTTGAGGCGGCTGAGGACTACACGTTCAAGCTCCCCGACCCGCCGCTGCTCGATGGTGTCAAGACCAAGGAGAAGTCCTTGCTTAAGATGCGCAAGGTTGGTTTCCAGTATCCGAGCCAGCCCAAGCAACAGTTGTACGACATTACTCTCCAAGTCTCCCTGTCGTCCCGCGTCGCTGTCCTCGGCCCGAACGGATCCGGCAAGTCTACTCTCGTCAAGTTGCTCACCGGCGAGATGGAGGCAAACAAGGGCGGTGAGGTGTGGAAGCACCCCAACTTGGTCATTGGCTACGTCGCCCAGCACGCGTTCCACCACATCGACCACCACCTCGACAAGACACCACTCGAGTACATGCTCTGGCGTTATCAGACTGGTGAGGACTTGGAGGAGATGGGCAAGGCAAGCCGCCAGATCTCTGCTGAGGAAGAGAAGAAGATGAAGGACGGCGCGCTCGTCGTTGTGGAAGGCCAGAAACGATTCATCGATGAGATCGTGTCGCGCAAGAAGCTAAAGCAATCGTACGAGTACGAGGTGTCGTTCAAGGGCCTCAGCTCGTCGGAGAACATCTGGTTACCGCGTGACGACCTGATCAAGCGTGGATTTGAGAAGAAGGTGCTCGAGGTGGATACCCGTGAGGCGCAGCGACTGGGTCTGCTTCGCCCACTTGTGCGTCGGGAGATCGAAAAACATTTCGCCGACTTTGGCCTCGAGCCGGAGTTTGTGTCGCACAACAGCATGCGCGGTCTCTCTGGTGGTCAGAAGGTGAAGATTGTGCTTGGTGCCGCGACATGGCGCCGGCCTCACATCATGTGCTTGGACGAGCCGACGAGTACGTTTCTCATTCTTTGTCGTAGTCGGCGTTGGCTGACAAGCTTGTGACACGCAGACTACCTCGACCGTGAGTCGCTTGCCGCGCTTATCTCGGCTCTCAAGGTGTTCGAGGGTGGTGTTCTCGTGATCACCCACAACCGCGACTTTTCCGAGTCCCTCTGCCAGGAGGTCTGGGCGATGCGGGACGGTCGTCTCGAGGCATCTGGTCACAACTGGGTCGAGGGTCAGGGCTCGGGAGCGCGGATTGACAAGAAGGATGGACCCGAGGAGGATCAGTATGACGCTATGGGGAACAAGGTGGACATGAAGAAGACGAAGAAGGTCACATCGAACGAGGCACGGAAACTCAAGAAGGAGCGTCTGGCAAGGAAGAAGCGCGGCGAAGATGTCGACGACGACGACGACTTGTGATTTGCTACCACTCCATCTTTCTCTCATTTTGTACAGCCGTTGACCGTGCCGCGTGTGTTGGTTTGTCTATTGCCTTGTTTTGTGTGCCGGTCTGTCATGACGATTATTACCATGTGTTCCATTCCCACTCTAGTGTACATGCATACACACTCGCGTCGACTAGTTGCTATGTTATTATATCCCCTCGCAATGCCTATTTTTCCCTTTCATGATCTAATGTCCTGGTTCGAACATCGGACCGCATCCCAGCCATCATCGGATGGTCTGGCCCGATCAATATGTAGTAAGTTACTCCTTACAGCCGTCTCTACATCGATGGGTCATTCTCTCCAAAAGTGGCACCAAGTCCAAGTGTGTGGTTCGGAACCGAGCCGTGCGCCGCGAATGTCGAGATGTTAATTTGCCGGTGTTGGTTTGTAATAGTATCACTGACGTAATAAAAGATCTGATCGGACATACAGTAATTTCATTTCTCAGGAACGTGCAAAGTCTTCTTTCTACGTTGGGGTATCGAAAACTCGTCTAATGTAGACATTCGGGCGCGTCTGCTTGGAGGACGACAGACCTAGATCATGGAGTCCTCGACTGGACAGGCCAGTCTCGGCACTCAGGAGATCGCCAAGGCGCGGGATGCGTCGCTCGACGAGGACGCAACGTCTAACGCCGGCGCTCAGGCTGGACGACCTCGAGATGGCGAGAATGCCCGACATCCTATGCCGTGTTTCCCATTCTTTACACGCTTTGTGCTAGTGCATCGCGCGTCCGTGCTAGCTCTCAGATCGAAGGCGATATATGCGCGAGGAGGAGAGGAGGGCCGGGCGTGCAACGTGGATCTCTCGAGCTGAGGTTCGCCAGGTGCGATAGACCCACACATTCCCATGCGAAGAACGAACGACGTCTGCGTGCGTAGATTGCTGCATGCTCAGTATTGTCCCCGAGTGGCGCACGGATCTTATCAAGGCAGTAGAACGCCCCTATTGGTGGTGTACATGGCCTACATTGTTAAGGTAGCGTAATGATTGCTATGAATTGAAAATCCTGTCAAAGTCTGCGGTGCCCCTTCAAATGAAAGATCGTGTATTTTGGATGTGTATCACGGGTTTGGCCTTCGTACTACACAGACAGTAATCGGACATGCGTACGAAGTCATGCTATATCTGCAATCACGAACGGGAAGATCCAATTCAAACGCACTGACGACTTATGGGCTTCTCTCCCCTAACGGGTGCCATTGCAATCGACGACGATTCGGAAGTTTTCTCCAAGTCTATGAGCACTATATCCGTTGCGCCTTCAGAGTGCCCGCTACGAGGGAAGGGCCCCCCTGGCGATCTGATGGCCCCTCGCGATGCCATTGTATCGCGGATCGAGATGCGGTTGTTGAGCGAGACGAGGAGGGTGTTGGAGTATCTGTCAAAACGTGAAATTGGATTGGACTGGCCCGTAACAAACGATCGATGGTCCTTACAATTTTCCGATAATGGCAGTGCTGGGGAGCGGCGTGTTCAGATAACGAGTTTGTATGATTGAAACAGGTGTGGGTAGTAAGTCACTAGTACTTACGGGCATATATACCAGTTTTTGTCCTGCACCCGAGTGAACGTGTCGATGCATCAGCACATAGCGGAGACAGATACCACGAGGGATCACGTACGGTATGCCAGACGGCCATGACTGCGGCTACGATGCTCACAGTTGCTGCAGTGCCCCGCGTGAGAGGAGCTGGCGTACCAGAATCGACAATACACGTACTGGTCAAAATATTGGACTCGACGGTCAACCTTACGATGCTTATCAGAGCATGGCCACTAAAATACCCGTCCCTTCTCTTGAGTTTCCTGGCCAGCTATACGAAGTGGTGCCGTCACCGAGCTCTGAGCGGTCCTTCACTAAATGACAGGGAACGGACTTACGTGATAAAGCATTGCGCAGGCAATTAGCGTGTCGGACACGGCGTTTCCAATGAGCCACGTCTGGTGTAAGTGCATAACGGTTAGCCAGAGCTAGCTATGGCATAGCCCGCAACCTCATTACCATCGCCAGGATCTTGAGCCACCGACCGCTGGCAAAGTGCCCCCGTATGTGCGTCTGCTTACTCCTGAGCCACGCTCGGATTTGCATGAAACGAAGGAAGGCTCACATAGATACCCCCCGCAAAGGCCGCCGTTGTGTCGACGGTGGAAATCTGCGAAGGTGTTACCGTAAGGACTTCTGAGAAGCGGAGCCTACAACAGTGGGGCCCACCACACAGATGACTCCGGATAGCCACCAATACCAATATCCCTTGTTGCCAAGCAACCAGATACGATACACGAAGAAAAACTGAACAGCCAGGCCAACCACGGATCCAATTATCGACACGTCGAAAGAGGAGGCATACGGCGAAGCGAGGCGATTCATATCGCCAAAGCCAGAGGCGAACCAATAGTATAGGTCTGCGCAGCTGAGTGCCGTCTGCAACGTCTCCATTAAAAATACCCCCAGTACTATATAACGCTGGCAAGTAAGAGGTAAATATGGTGGGACAAGAGGAATTCTCCTGCCTAGTAGCTTGAGGAACCTCTTGTCCGTTGAGAAGTTATAGGTGTACACGTCTTGACCATTCAATCAGTGTATCGCCCAGGATTACGAGGAAGGCCACTCACAGAACTGGACTAACAGAATGCCATAAAGACACCAATTCCAGACAATCCCGAGGAGCTACGCACGACGCAAGGAAGACGTGAGTGCCCCGCCGTAATGATAAACAAATCCGTTGCATGTTGGCAGTGCACATACAAGAGGCGCAGTTCTAAAGATAAAGAAAGGTTACATGAATCCGAGTCGACTCAGATGTCAACGGTACTCACATTTCCGCGATATTTGGTGGGATAGGCGGAAGAACGGACGGCATGATCTGGTGCCAGTGTTTCGTGAGGGAGGCGGCTCGTGGGATTAGAGAGCTAGGTCTAAAGCCTTAAATATATTTGGTGGGGGGACCCTGAGGGCAATATGGAGCTGGCTGGGCCGCTTCAAATCCTACTCGCCAGCGCAGGGAGGACACAGCTCTTGATCGATTGTGAGTACACATCGCAGGGTTCGTGATCGGGCTTTACTTGCCGACTCCGAGTCGCTCGGAAGATCGATCAAAGGAAGCGAACGAGCACGCGCTACCTGGCCTGGAGCTTTTGTGGCGTCAACGCATGGTGCAGGACTACAGTAGCTGTCAGATTGCCATACCTGACTTCTGAAACACAAGCTCAAGAGCAGGGTAAGTATAGTGTTGCCGCGAGTTGATGCGGTCCGATTCGAGTTGGCAGCTCGACACCAACTCTTAACTCGAGAGTTCACACCAGTGCAACTCGCGAGTTTGAGTCAAAAAAAGGCGCCTCTTGGCGTCTCTATTATTCCTGGCCGTACTTGGGTGCAACAGGCCGCTTCGCATGTTGGCTTGGCGTCTGATGGATTGGTCTGATGTACTGTGTCCCTCGAGTGAAGAACACCAACAGTAGAACCGAGTCCGAGTCCATGCTCCGTCCATATACGAAGCCATGATATTGTATGTATCTTTACGGGTGGTGTCATTGTCCACACTACTTCCGCCATCACGACATGTCCCCTGTTTCACCAGGTTTGCACATCAAAGCTCACCTCTTTCGAGAATAATTACCTTCTCGGTCCACTTAGGGACCTGTTCTTTACTCGTTCTAGATTCGATGGTTGATGGCTGTCTGAAACTAATATCTCTGGGAGTTTTGGTCATACAGTTGGCCTGCCTCTGTATCGCGTGATGCCTGTCAGACTACTCATTGGATGGTCGAGAAAAGACGTGTATGGGTAATAGAAGTCAAACTATCCTTGATTGTTGGGTGGGCGGTCCATTCTACAGAAATGTCGTTTTTCCCCACACCGTTGACGCAACTGTAGCGTTCTTCCGGTTGACGTCGGTATTATCTCATTCCGACTGATCGCCAAAACCCATCACGGGAGTATATCTGCTGCGATAGATCACATGCCGGAGGAACTTGCAAAGGGGCTACTGTTCTACAAGCTAAACATCACGCACATGTGGCCACAGATGACGCGCCACTTAGAGAGGACGCAGTGGCTTCATTGCTACCGCGACACTTCATCAGTCGCATGCCTGAGAATATCAAGGAACTTGTGTGCACCAGTGGAAGGGTCTGCATGCGCACTCTGAAAGTGCCCCTAGACGTGTCCGAGGAGACTGGGGGGCACGGACGGTGCGTGTAGAACGTGCTCCGGAGAGAAGGAAGGGACGTGATGGCGGTAGTGAAGGAGGAAAATTATGGCCCAGGCTGCCCAGCAGCGAATGTAGGGAGTGTGAATTCGCGTGCTAGTTTTGGTGGCCTGAGGGACAGTGAGACTATAGAAGTGAGACCATTGGCGGCGTGGAAGTATCGATGATGATGAAGGTGTCAGCGGGATGGTCTGTTTTGTAAAGTAGACTGGAATTGTAGTGCCTGCTGCTGTGGACACGGTGTGGGTGTCTCATCAGAGCAGTAATATGATGACCCGGGACTTCCGGCTGATGACGTCATCGATTGGCCTCATACAGTCCTCCTCATACTTTGACCACATAATGATCAGTGGTGGCTTATATAATTGATACCCCCAGCCGACGGTGAGAATCTTCTATCGTTCATACTCAGCCGACGTCGGCCGACGTCGGAGACTCCCACATGGTTGATACTCCAGCTGGCGCCGGCTGGGGGCGGGGGGTCCGCTTTTCGATCATGAGTCTACATGAGTGAAACTAGCACCTATTGTAGCAAATATATGTCATTGGGAACACAGGAAATAGGGTATACCGAAGGGTATCACTAAATGAATGTGAGGGGGGATCAGGGATGCATCAATCATGGCATCAACAGCATAACAGGTCCATGGGGAGTCCAGGAAGTTTGGATGAATTTGAAGTGAGTACTTAGTGTGCCAGGAGTGGGTATTTCTATCTTTCTGAAGAGATCGACATAAGAATGTGGCTAAGTGCGGACCTCCCGACCATCTTTCATAGATGACATGTCCAACCAGTTATAGATGTTACGTTCCTTCTGGACGTATCAATCCGACTTGGATTAGGGACCGGTTTGCTGAGTAGAAGCGTCGAAGGTCTTCAGTATCCCGTAGGCAACGGCTAGGGCGATACGCAGGGCGTGACCAAGATAGGCTAGGCAAAGGACAATGATGGTGAAGTCGAGTATGATGAAGGAGAAGTCGGCGATGTGCACGACTTATAGCAGGGAGCTGATGACGACGAAGAGTTATGCACACAGGACAAGGAGCTAAGGCGCAGGAAAGGGAAGGTATTCTTCAAGATATCAAAGCTAAGGGGTTCATACGCGAACGCCCCTCTACTTATACTACTAGGGCTGGAGCTTTCAAGCCCAGCAACCCTAATACACAGCCACAAACCCTAGTATCACAGTCCAATCAAAGGCCGTACAAGTCAGCAGTCACATCAGTCACGTATCACACTCCGATCCGGGCGCAAGCTCATCCGGACCCTTCTGGACCAGCTCTAGGCGGGTCACGTGCCAGGTCACGTGACAGCCAGCTCTCATTCCTCTAAGTCGATGGGAAACTCGCCTCGATGTGCCTCCAAGCATCGTAATGCTCCTGAGTCATAGACCCAAACGCGCGGACGTCGTCCTCTTCAAGGAACTCCTCGGGCATCTCGGGCACAAACGCAACAATAGACACCTTGTATTGATGGGTATCCATATGAGTTCAGGGACCGAACATTGACAGGCACTCCATCAGTCTAGCCATGTATATATTTTTATCTGTCAGAAGAGATCAAAAGATCGCATCTATACACGGACCTCCCGACCATTTTCTATGGGTGACATGTCCAACCAATGAAAGACACATTGTATTGATGGGTATCCATATGGGTTTAGGGAACCTGACATTGACAGGCTCTCTATCTGACTCTATGAGTGTAGCTATGTATATATTTTTATCTGTCTGAAGAGATCAAAGATTGCATCTAAGTGTGGACCTCCTGACCATCTTGAAGGGGTGACATATCTAACTAGTTAAGACACCTCATATGTTCTGGTATTCGGTTCAGGGACCTGATTTTAAACTCCCAGCTGGATGCTCTGTCGATTTAGCCATGCATATATTTTTATCTTTCTGAAGAGATCAACATAAGAATGTGGCTAAGTGCGGACCTCCCGACCATTTTCTATGGGTGACATGTCCAACCAGTTAAAGTCACCTTGTATTGATGGGTATCCATAATGCGTTCAGGGGACTTAACATTGACAGGCACTCCATCAGTGTAGCCATGTATATATTTCTATCTGTCAGAAGAGATCAAAAGATTGCATCTAAGCGCGGACCTCCCGACCATCTTGAATGGGTGATATATCCAACTAGCATTGATGGGAATCCACAACGGTTCAGAGGCCCTATGCTTCTCACACAGACGGACACCCCATCAGTGCTGCCATGTACACACTTTTATCTATCTGAATATGCATAAGAATGTACCCAAGTGTGGACATCCTGTCCCTCATGAAGGGGACGAATGTCCAACCTGCTATTACACCTCAAGAAAGCCATTTTATTTGATTCATCATTAAACTGTTAAAGTGAACTGATATTCATGTATATGTACAATAAGGGGAATATGCTAAGACAAGTGGATCGACTTGATTTTACAATGCTTTAATGGAGCATCTGTAATCAGAGTAAGGGCCTTCCTTGAGCTTCTGGAAAGTTCCTCCCATGCATGCATCTGGTATGACGCATATGCTTGGTGCCCTTTGAGTGACCCCTGTGTAGCAATGGTCATGAGTTTCTTCCATATCTCTGCCTTGGCATGGAAGTATGCAGGGACCCATTCAGCTTCGTTATGGATGCTGTGCTGCTCTTCTAACCATCGTTCAAACTGTGCCTTTGCACGCAGCCAGTGAACCCTTTCAACTGTTACATATGTGAGCACATCAATGGATGCACTGAAGAATATGAGAACCTACAATCATCCATCCATGTTCCATCGTCTTCAACAGTGTGACCAAACCCCCATATCCAGGACTTTTGCTTGTTACGTTGTCCTACTGGCTCTGATCCAAGGACCAAGGTGGCTACACGGAGGTCCTCTGCACGTAGTTTCGGGAGGGCCGGTAGATTCACTGATGCCTGTTGGATCTTGCAGTATGCGTCCTGTGCCATGCTGTATACGCGCGCATGCTCATGGACATTAGTATCAACACTGTGTATGGCGTTCCAAGCACGGGTCTTTGTCTGCTGTGTATGGGCAGGTCGGACATGAGTGCGGAACAGAGCTGATTTGAATCCAAGGGCAAGGCGGATCCTATGAATGGATTCACTAGCTTGAGCATGGCGTAGCTGTACCTCCTTTCCAGCGAGAGATTGAACACCATGCCTAACACACCATTCCCATCCAAGGGATGAGGGGAGAAGGATTGGAACATCCTCGGGATTGAGCCCGTCCATCCCAGATCCATCCAATGCTTGAGGAGTACGACGACTGGAAGCATAGCCCGAATGATTGTCATCTGTCTCACCGGGGACCCCGAGATCATCCACATGGTCATACTCATCATAATCACCCAATGGTGATATCGGGGAATCATCTGTGGGTTGCTGGTGGAGGAGGAAGGAATCGCCCTGATGCTCAAACATATCAATGAGCTTCTGGAGGCGACTCCGCTTATTTTCAATGATTTGAGCCTCCTCTGTGGTGACCCTCAGACCATGTGCTCGAAGTTGATATCTGATGGCCAGTCTTTACAGGACGTTAGTGAACAATGATATGGGTCATTGATTGGACTCACTGCAACTCCTGAATTTTAATCCCACATGCGATCCATGATGTTTGCCCATGGGTAGTAATATCTCTACTTTCATCTGAAATGAGCCGTTGCTGGATTTCTGCACGAGAAGGAGCTAAAGATAGTCATTAGCATAAAATAGATCAGATATATCAGATCACAATACCTTTGGATATTACTGTATCATAGATGTCCATCAGAGTAGGGTCTTCATGCCTCTTTGACTGGGCATGTTTCTCTGCTGCAAGCCACCGTTTGGTTTTCGTCCTGAGGCGTGTATTGAGAGCATTCAATGTCTCCGCACTGAGATCTATGCCAGTTTCCATACGCTTCCACCGCTTCAGAAGTGATGGAACTGGGACATGGAGAATCATATGAGAATCAAGAGAACCATAGACATGAATGTGACAGACCAATGCGGACCATCTTCTTCCAATTAGAATGGTTCATATGTGCATCCAATACCTCCTGGCGATGGGCGAGGGACATCCCGCAGATACTCCGTGAGATGTTATTGAGTGGTGCCCACAATGTCTCAATGATCTCCCCATCCACCTGTTTTGCCCCAGGGATATAGCTTGGGGAAAAACGGGGTAAGCATGAATCTTGATGACCATGGATATGAAAGAGGCCAATGCCAGTCCGAAGTTGCAAAGAGCTAGACAGAGATAACTCTGGGCTCCTTTCCACCCGCTCTTGAAAGTGAACCCCATACTGACACATGATGTCATACATGACCAAGGCCACCGGGATGTCCTCCATGTTGTATGAGAGGGCCTTGCAAAGGCTATAGTCCATATTGATTTGCCTAGCATGATAGCAGTGTTATATCCACACCTAGAGTGTTTAAAACACTGGACATACCTCTCTCCTTTCTGGAAGTCAACTACAGATGTAGGGACGAAGAATCCATGACAGCAGGCAGTTGCTCCAATGCCTGTAACATCAAGATGGGGGCGACTCGAATTGGCCTGTTCAATGGCTCTGTATGTGTTGCATGTGCTGGGCTATGGGAATATAAGTTACTAGGACCTAGTAATGGTATCCCAAATACCTGGACAATCTCTTGCCCACTATGGAGGTGAGCCTTGTATGAATTTGGATTCGCCATGAAGGCCATCCCTGCAGATAGCGGGAGGTCCGCATCCCCAGTTCTACACCTCATGTGCTCTGCTGAGAAGTTGCCATCCATTATAAATGTTCGAATTAGTTGATTCCTTTGAGAACGTCAGTAATGAGATATCTGACTTGTTAAACGAATGCATACGGGTCATCATGATATCTGTCCTTCCAATTTTCGGGTAGATTGATACCTGGCTGTGGACAAGCAGGACAGAATATGGCCATGGATCCATCAATGGCGGAGTCCCCGTCTAGCTGATGTCCCAGACCACTTTGAATCCGGTTCTTTAAATCACGCCATTGACGAGATGCCCTCAGGAGTTGCTTGTAGAGATTCTGTATATCTCTTTCAGCAACATCATTCACCATGAAGGGATAGCATTGTAACATACTGGTACATTGTCAGGGAACATCCGATTTGTAATGCTTTGCAGCTTAGAATAGTACTGTTGTGCAGTTGTCTTGCACTCCAGGTTATCGGCCAAGAAGTCATCCAGGACTGAGAAGGTAAATGTAGTCTCAATATGCCTAAAGGTCGAAGGGAACATTCCAGCTTGGAGCAGTTGCTCATCATTGGTGCCAGCATTGGGGCATACACAGAAGAGAACTTCCATCTCAAAGACACCTGTTTGATTGACCATTGTGATCAGCGGATTCCCCGACTGTGCAGTCCGAGTACGTCGTGTGTGTCCTTCAGATGGATCCAACACATCGCCAGTAGAGTCGAACAATGTGTCAGAGATGCCATGCATACCCTCAAACTCCTGTGACAGACGTGGGTGCAGATCTTCTGATAAAGGGGCATTCTCTTCAACAGATATCAGTGATGCAGACTGATTGCGTCGGGGTCTCCGCCTGATTGACTGTAGCTCTTGTGCTGCTTGGACACCCTAACTATAGATTAGTACATGTGGCAATGCATATATATGATACATTTGTACCTCAACTGTAAGTTGACATGGCTGTCCATCATGCCCAAGACAGAGCTTAAATCCGAGTGACCTTAATGATATTGGTGCAAAGTGTGCACCAGTCCAGCGGGACATCCGATGGAATGGGGACCGCATGTGGGTTTGAAGACAACAGCCCTTGCAAAAGTAATTGCCTCCAATACAATCAGAGCACTTGATTTGCATCGAACTGGTGCACATGGAGCACTTCGGAGCCCTCGTCAGACCCTCCATCTCTAATAACAAGTAGAGATATCTATTCCGGATGTCTATCCATTGGCCCATAGGTGTCTACAAATGATCTGAGCTTTGAGGATGAAAGGCAGTTCTGTCACATACATGTAATTGGGGTTGTGTGTCCTCGGTTTGAATGTCATGCACATCGGTTTCATATGGTTCTATGAGTTGAAGGGTGTCTGATTCACGCATCACCTGGGTTGGATGGCTAGACTGTGCTTCAACCACCTTGGCTTGGCGTGAAGCCTGGCCTGACTGTTTCTGCTTGGAAGAATGGAATGGGACCTCCTCTATGGTGGTTCGGAGTCCCCGCTTAGACTTTTTTGTTTTAGAGACGACCTCAGTAACGTCTCCCATAGGAATGGAAAAGTTGTTCTTGCGAGGCATTATAACAGATGTGTATGAAGTGAGGAGGATGTGGACAAAAGTGGTTGGAGTGATATGAATCCTCTCCCTTATAGTCACTTGGACCACCTTAGAAATTCTATGCATTGGGATATGTGGCGCACAGCAATTATAATCTGAAACCTTGTCTGAAACATTGAACGGATTACAACGATGTGCTCTATGCCATGGAGGATTCCCCTACATCACTATTTCCATCGTCACATTTTGATCCTAATGACATCTCTGATGTGTGAGGGGAATGTCCTTGATACTGGCCATCTTGTGTTTCACTTGTCACTTGACTGATGTCTGATACATCGATTCCCTCTGTTTCACATAGTGCCCTGACCATCAGGAGGACCTCCCTAAGATCTGTGCACAACTCCTCCGTCTCAGATACGAGACCTGCCTCCTCCTTGAGACATCAGATAAATTGAATGGTTTAATGTGGTCAGGTACATACCACACCCTCATTGGTTGAGCTTGTGTTATCGGAAAATGGTTCCACATAGTCTGGTTGCAGACTGATGGTTTCAACATTGGAATCTGACCCATACATATCGTCTTCATCAAAGGACTGTGCATCAGAGCTGTCTATGGGATCGGAAAACATGGTGGGTGGATGTTTGGAGTAAGGACGGGGAGTCCGCTTATGCTTCCGATGGGAGCCCCTATTCCTTGTATGGGTGCCCGGTTCTGTAGGGATAGGTGCATGGCTTGAGCAAGGGCTTGAGGGAGTGATTGAGGTAGAGGGTACACGTTTACCCTTTGATGTAGATGACTTCATGTTGTATGGTGCAGTGTGCACCTGTTGCATGGTATAAGTAGCCTTTCATCAATCTACAAGATGCAGAACATGGATATTATGCGTTGTGCATGGCATTTAGATCTGATGCACCGGACTGCCCGACAGGTCACGTGGCCATCTCCCACCACATTGAAACGGAAGCACTGAACGATTGCACCACATGTGTCAAAGACATGTAACGTGTAACATGTAGCACTGAGCATATCAGGTGTGTATCAACCTTAGAATATCCATGGATAGACCCATGGGCGATTGGAACAGTGCAGATATCTGGTGTGTCTCATACACCGGACCTCCCGACATATCACATGACCATATCCAATTGAAACAGGGACCCTGAACCGTTGTGTCACACATGTGTCTCAATTAAGATATCTGAAGTCTGTGGCTGGATCATACGGTGACGCAATGGAGGTCTAGAGCATCATCAAGTGCGTCGAATTCATCGGACTGCCCCTTGGACTGCCCAATATATCAACTAACATCTCCAACATGTCGGGCGGTCCCAAATGGATTCATCCCGTTTCATGCCTCAGTTACATATCGATTGCAAACCTTAGACTATCTGATGTCTGTGGCCGGACCACATGGTGATTGTAACTTAGATATGTTTCTAGAGCACGTCATCAAGTACATCTGATCCACCGGATGGCCCGATATATTAATACACATATAGATATTGATGGTCCCTGTGTCATCACGTTTCATGCATAATCACATATCGATTCAATAGATTATCCATTATTGGATCGCAGTGTGTCTAGACAACATCCCACAGCGCTACAACATTAGAAGTATGAAACTGTATTGACCCTCATTTATTCGGAGGGCCCCACAACGTAGTTACAGTGTGCATATCAAGCGGAGAATGTTCAGACCACATACAACGTTTCAAGTACATGTTAGGCCACAGCACCAGCCGAGGACGATCTGCCCGACACTCCAGACGGGGTCAGACGTCCCCCTGAGGCCACACGTCCCACTGAGCCACCACGTCCTCCCGAGGCAACGCTTCCTCCTGTGTGTGAATCAGAGTGAGACTCGAATTGAGATCATATGATAACTCACCAGATGGTTCGCGACGGCGATCCGAAGGCACACTAGAGAAGGAGGAAGTGGAACGAGCATCAGAAATACCAAGGCCAGACATCTGGGCTCCAACAGAGGATGCTGAGTTCATGGGGGATGCGGAGCGCCGATTGTATGGGGGTGCCCCAACACCAGGGATCGACAGCACATCGATGCCCTGGTTGGCCAGCAGTCTACCAGTCATAAGGCGCGTGTCGTGTGAGTCCTGGCGCGAGTTCTGGAGCTCCAACAGAACGCGAACGATCTTCTCATTGGTGTCCCGGTTCACTGCCTCCATCGCCTCCATTCTCTGCTCAAGTGTGTCGAACCGGGCGTCCCACATGGCTAGCGAAGTCAGGTGGGCAGTTAGCAGTGTGTGAGTGTGATCTGGAAGGGTAAAACATACCAGGGGACCCCGCGCCACTCGACCTTCCTTCCATTGCACGGCGAAGAGGGACGGCCCATGATGGAGCTGGGTTGTCACATACCTTGTGCTTCATTGCACAGCGCACACACGAAAATGAGCGCGAATTAGACTGAGCCCGGCACTCCTCTACATTGGCCAGTGCACAAGGGCCACACCGGTCCTATAATTGATATAATAGTGTACATCAATGCACAACAATAAACTGAGAACACTCACCTGTCCAGATGCGATGGTTTCAGAAGCTTCGATGCGCTGCCGTTGAGTGGGTCGAGGGGGGGACGCCTGCTCCACTTCGACCCGTGGGAGATCGGATTTCTGAGGGGTTGTGCTATCGGACTCCCCCTCGGGATTGTCTGGATCAGCACGGCGCTTAGTGCCTCTCAGTGAGTACGGGGGTATGGATGGGGCAAAGGGGAGGTCCGCCACTGGTGCCTTTACGGCACGCTTCCCCTTGCCACGTGTATTGTGTGAGTGAGTCGGTGGTGAAGGAGGAGGGGGAGGAGGAGGGCCCGGAATGGCAACTGAAGGCGGTGGATCTTGTTGCATATCACTGCTAGTAGCTGCAAACAATGATGTGATTGAGTATAAGTCGACGCAATAATTGAGACACACCTTCTGGGGTATTCTGCGCTGCGGAGTGCCCCTTGAGCCACCACAGCTTCGTGGGATGAAGACCATCCAGATATGAGTCGAGCGAAAGTGCTGAAAGTGACGCATGCCACTCTGGGTGTTCCTTCTGAACGGTGTCACACAGCTGGGTAATGTATTGAGTTGTTAGCACAGTCCAGTCGAAGCTGCGCTTCGTATCACTGGCAGTCTTCCACTCTGCTCCAACAGCCTGGATGATTGGATGGACACGCGGCATCTTGGAGCCGCTCTTAAAGGTGTCAAATATCTTCTGTATAGCCATCTGAATAGCATACCATTACACATATTACATAGGAATATAGAGTATTAAATTAACTCACAATCTCTTCGTCGATCCTCGCATCCATATATTCCAGTTCTTCGGGGGTTGTCGGGGTGCCCGTTACACGTTTGGCGGCAGACATAAGCCTGGCTGCTATGTTGAGCAGCGACGTCTCATTGGCCGTCAACTCAGATGCAGATTTCCTGACCATGGAGTTTTGGGGTGATGAATGTCACAGAACCGACTCTGAAACGTGTTGGGAGCCCCACTGCTGATTGCCGGTTCTATGGATGTGGGAATAAGGCATGTGATTCACTCAGATCGAACATATTCGAATTCGGAAAGCAATTGATTTTAATGGTGGCCAGGATCTATTAGAGCTGTAGAGCTGAATGGACTCGATTGGGATGTGTGGACTGTCTCTCCTTATATATAGTTACACTGGAAACGACTTGAACATCCACACAGACCCTCATCATATATGTCCGATATCTCTCGTCACTCTCGTTCACAGTCCCACGCAGCTGCGGGCACCCCGCCATCGCAGCAGCCATCGCCCCAGCCACAGCTTATGGGCCCACCACTGCAACAACACACGACATCTATGGGGGGGTCCGATGCTATCAACTTCCTGTCCAGGATGCCCTCACCGGTTGTGCCCATTCCATCTGTGGCTCGTCCTGCAGATATCCCACGCGTGAGTATTTAAATGTGCCACTGGAATGATATTCCGACATATTTTTGCACACTGTTACGTTCCTTCTGGACGTATCAATCCGACTTGGATTAGGAACCGGTTTGCTGAGTGGAAGCGTCGAAGGTCTTCAGTATCCCGTAGGCAACGGCTAGGGCGATACGCAAGGCGTGACCAAGATAGGCTAGGCAAAGGACGATAATGGTGAAGTCGAGTATGATGAAGGAGAAGTCGGCGACGTGCACGACTTATAGCAGGGAGCTGATGACGACGAAGAGGTATGCACACAGGACAAGGAGCTAAGGCGCAGGAAAGGGAAGGTATTCCTCAAGATATCAAAGCTAAGGGGTTCATACGCGAACGCCCCTCTACTTATACTACTAGGGCTGGAGCTTTCAAGCCCAGCAACCCTAATACACAGCCACAAACCCTAATATCACAGTCCAATCACAAGCCGTACAAGTCAGCAGTCACATCAGTCACGTATCACACTCCGATCCGGGCGCAAGCTCATCCGGACCCTTCTGGACCAGCTCTAGGCGGGTCACGTGCCAGGTCACGTGACGGCCAGCTCCATTCTTCTAAGTCGATGGGAAACTCGCCTCGATGTGCCTCCAAGCGTCGTAATGCTCCTGAGTCATAGACCCAAACGCGCGGACGTCGTCCTCTTCAAGGAACTCCTCTGGCATCTCGGGCACAAACGCAACACACACGGTAGGAGGATGCTAAGCGCCGGAAGAAGTGCTCTCCATCCCCACTTGGCAGCTTTATGGACCGTATCCCAGCTTCGCAGAGGATCGCCCACAACCCCTCTGAGGTCTCGGAGGCCCCCACGCATCATCCAGAGATAATATCCGTAGATGACCAGACCACTGAGACGCCCTCCGCGGGTGCCCCGACCTCATCTCTCGCTTTGAGTGTACGTCACTTCAACTCTTATTAATGCCTCGATTGACACATATTATCACGCTTCTAGATACATGACACCATGGACGTTGATGACGGAGGTAGTGGCATAGGCCCTGTCCCCATTCCCTCTGAGGGGGGAACTCCGAAACGCCAGGTACGCATCTGTTATGCTTCTGCAACTATTCAATTAATCTCTACGATATGTTAAGAAGCTCGGGCATTCCGCCCCTCGTGCACGGCCTTCTCGTTCAGCTCCCTCACGCACTGTCATCCACCCTATAGGCGTCACCCTCCCTGCGTCCCCCATGGCTGACGATCTAGGCAGCATCGAGTCCCGACTTGAACGATGCAAGCTGATCCTCACAGATGCATGGGATGACCTGAGAGATCTGCGGGGTCGGCTCCAACTTTTCGATGATGGCATCTACAGGGCACTGCTTGATCTGGAGAGCATGGGTAAGTATTTGGAAGGGAAAGACTTATTTGCAAAGGGATCTCAGACTCCGTAGCACACACATGTATTGTACTCTGCTTGCCTGAATGTGTTCCAAACGTTATAACAAGTTGTAGCCTCATTTGTCTGCGATATCGGAGTGCCCCACATCACCAAAGACATTGATACTCATCTGCCCTTATAAAGGAGACGTCCCACATCCCCCCTAAGTCTATATGTCATACCAGTCACGTCCATATCCTTCATCCATTGTATGCAGTGTTTGCATCATAGCTATATATATGGTGTGCTTCGTATAGATATCAATGACATATTCCACCATGATCGGGAGGTCCGCACCCGATGCACAATCATATGTAGCAATGCATGAGACATGTGGTATTCTGTACATCATATTCGTATTAGCCATCACTTGTGTAGTGTATGTTTCTCTGTTTCGATATATATGACATAATCCACCATGATCGGGAGGTCCGCACTTGATGCACAATCATATGTGGCAACGCATGAGACATGTGGTATTCTGTACATCATATTCATATCGGCCATCCATTGTGCAGTGTATCATCATGTATGTTTCATGACAGTATATTTGCTGTACTCTTTATATATTACATCATCTATCACGATCGGGAGGTCCGCAGTCGATGCACAATCATATGTAGCAGAGCATGAAACATGTGGTATTCATCATATCCGTATCAGCCATCCATTGTGCAATGTATGTATCATGTCAGTATATATGTTGTACTCTGTGTAGACATCTATGACATGATCTATCATGATCGGGAGGTCCGCACTCGATGCACAATCACATGTAGCCAAGCATGAAACGTTTGGTGTTCTGTACATCATATCCATACTGGCAATGTATGTTTCATGACGGTATGAACATTGTGTTCTGTCTAGATATCTACGACATGATTCATCAAGATCAGGAGGTCCATTCTCGAAGCACGATCCAAGTATGAGACATATATCTCCCATCTGTGTTGCATCTGTTTTGCATCTACTAGTATCAATCGGATACACACTGTACACCCATCTTGGCTTGTCACATCATCTTTCCACACGTATCTACCTGTGTATACCTGTTCTATCCTCGGGGTATCCCGAGACATGGCGTGTATGGGCATGCTTTCTGACAATACTACTGGAATGTATTTAGGTACCTGCGCACTCAGCATAATTGTCCACACATTTCCAGTCTTCCCACCACCCTTGTGTATGTCCCTATACCATGCAGACTGATGAGACCAGCTCCTCTGACAATGGCGGAGAGTCCGAGGTATCACAGAATCAGAGAGAGCAGTCTACTGACCCAGGCTTTTCTATTACTCCTCGAGACGCAGATATATTACAGGAGTATCTTCAAGAATTCCAGGTTGCCGATACAAGTCTTCGCACTAGGATAATTGAGAAAGCCATGGCTCAGCTGTATCTGCTCCGCCCTGCAAGTGCACCATTTGATAAGAAGGTCGCCACTAAGGTAGGCTCCATTTAGATTTAGACAGCAAAGAATATATTGCTTCTTTTACATTTCAGAGAATTCAGAAATGGTTTTATAACCACTATGTCCGCCCCAGGCGTGAATACATCAAGTTCACTCGCAAATGGTCTGCCAGGAATGCTTTCTATCACCTGCACCGTGATGAGGTCTTGGAGCTTGCAAAAGAGGAGTCTGGGACAGAACCAGGACACTCTGCTTTCTTGGGGGCCCTCCAAGACGCAACCACTACTTTATGGAATGAACTATCTGTTGAGGATCAAGAGGAGTATGTGAATGCTGCCAAGGAATGGTCGGAGAAGACACCACCAAAGCACATTCAGTCCAGGTATGGGAACATGCATCACCTCTGATCAATTTCCCTCATGCTCCTATACAGAATGGCATCCTCTATGCGAGAGCGGATCATCCAAGACTTTCAAAGTCAACTCTATAGGACATGTGGTATTCGTTCCATCGTTCTCACAGCATATGAGGGTGAAGACAACAACCTCAAGGTTGGCTTGTAAGCCATCCAATGATGCATTAATATTACTTGCTGACTGTGGATTGATGTAATCTGATTTCAGTAATGATGTCAGCAGTGTGTTGCAGGATGGAATGGACTTTAGGACATTCTGCACAGACTGGAAGAGTGCCACCCTCTGGGAGCAGTGGGCTCAATTTGGAAAGAAGTGCTTTGCAAAAGGTTTGGCAAGCTTCTTGTCAAATTGATTGAATACCATTCATATAAATTCCAGAGACTGTTGATACTCCAAAAAAGGACCTCTCAAGGACAATCAAAACCCCAATCCCTATTATATGCAATACAGACGGATGCCCCGAACTTCCCACAGTTGCCATGTCTGATGGATATAAAGCCAAGGTAGTTCAGTCATTGCTCAGGGATTATTGCACTGCACATATCCGTAAGCCGTTCTCTCAATCACTGTGCAGCAATATATGATACATGTGACTTAGGATATGTTACCAGAAAGCCCAAGCTGATCATTCCATGGGGAGCCTTGGTAAAGGACCCATCGTCCTGGATCATTGATGAATGCACTCCAGATCGCTTTGAGTGGAAGGACCCATCCAAGATCCAGATTGGAGAGGTCTTCCGTATTCTGGACCACTGGAGGCACAGACAAGATCGGGGAATTGGTCCCCTGATGTGGGTGCCAACCTCCCCACTCTTTGACAATATAGAGGATCCCCCGAGGCATCAGCGGAGTGTCCGAAATGCTAGAACGCTGCAATCACAAGGATCTGATGAAGAGTATTTTGTTCTTCCAAATAGTCAGGACTCTGATCAGGAGGACAACAAGACTGGTTCTGTTGAGCCTTCAGAAGACTCCAGCAATGATGATTCATCTGACAAGACTGATCCCACCAAGTCTGATGACTCTGATGATGATCCACCTGAGAATGAAATGGCTATGGGCTCTCCACCCCTGCATATGTCTCATGTGTATGATGAAGCCTGTTCTGGTATGTGTGATTGTTATTATGTCCCCCTCAACTGATCCAAGTGTTAACATTGTATGTAGATGATGACAGAGGCTCTGCCTCTACTGGAAGCGAAGGTCTGGGTATGGATAGATCGTCACCAGGTCTGCATCTCATCCACATCACACCCTACACTTCCACTCATTCATCACCATCCAGCCATGGCTGGTCCATCACGACCTCAGGTGCGATGGCAAGGGATGCAAGGTGGCCATCCGCTTCGTATAGGGAAAGGGAAGGAAGTTCTTGAGGAAGCGAAACGAGCTGTCAAGGTGTCAGAGAAGGTCAGGTAAGTGGTTTTTAATACACCCATTCTCAGGATTCTAACCATTCTATAGGAATATGGACACTGGTAGGGGTGCTGCTAAAATTCATCCAGACATCTGGACCCAGAACAGATAGATAGAAATGTGTCCATGGCTATGCTGACGGAGTGTCCGTCTATGTCTACAATAATAGGCCATGCATATGGATACCAACTGATGCGAGATGTATTTTCCAGTTGGATATCCTATCCAGTTATGAGCAATAGGGTATCTGTGCTGGCCCACAATGTGTTCATATACTATTCTTTTTGAATGTGGCTATGTAGAGAGAGTATTGATATATGTCCCCTGAATGCATCTGGATGCCCAGTCAATCTGAGGAAGTGTATTGACTGGCTGGACATGTCACCCATTCAAGATGGTCGGGAGGTCCGCACTTGGATGCATCTTTGATCTCTTCAGATAGATAGAAATATATACATGGCTACACTGATGCAGCACCTGTCCATGTTAGGTCCCATGAACTCATATGGATACTCAGTCAATCCGAGGTGTATTTAATTGGTTGGACATGTCACCCATAGAAGATGGTCAGGAGGTCCGCGCTTGGATTCATCTGTGATCTCTTCAGATAGATAGAAATACATACATGGCTACACTAATGCAGCGCCTGTCCGTGTTAGGTCCCTTGAACTCATAAATATTCCCATCAATACCAGGCGTATTTAATTGGTTGGACATGTCACCCATAGAAGATGGTCGGGAGGTCCGCGCTTGGATTCATCTGTGATCTCTTCAGATAGATAGAAATATATACATGGCTACACTAATGCAGCGCCTGTCCGTGCTAGGTCCCTTGAACTCATAAATATTCCCATCAATACCAGGCGTATTTAATTGGTTGGACATGTCACCCATAGAAGATGGTTGGGAGGTCCGCGCTTAGATTCATCTGTGATCTCTTCAGATAGATAGAAATATATACATGGCTACACTGATGCAGCACCTGTCCATGTTAGGTCCCATGAACTCATATGGATACTCAGTCAATCCGAGGTGTATTTAATTGGTTGGACATGTCACCCATAGAAGATGGTCGGGAGGTCCGCGCTTGGATTCATCTGTGATCTCTTCAGATAGATAGAAATATATACATGGCTACACTGATGCAGCACCTGTCCATGTTAGGTCCCATGAACTCATATGGATACTCAGTCAATCCGAGGTGTATTTAATTGGTTGGACATGTCACCCATAGAAGATGGTCGGGAGGTCCGCGCTTGGATTCATCTGTGATCTCTTCAGATAGATAGAAATATATACATGGCTACACTAATGCAGCGCCTGTCCGTGTTAGGTCCCTTGAACTCATAAATATTCCCATCAATACCAGGCGTATTTAATTGGTTGGACATGTCACCCATTCAAGATGGTCGGGAGGTCCGCACTTGGATGCATCTTTGATCTCTTCAGATAGATAGAAATATATACATGGCTACACTGATGCAGCACCTGTCCATGTTAGGTCCCATGAACTCATATGGATACTCAGTCAATCCGAGGTGTATTTAATTGGTTGGACATGTCACCCATAGAAGATGGTCGGGAGGTCCGCACTCAGATTCATCTGTGATCTCTTCAGATAGATAGAAATATATACATGGCTACACTAATGCAGCGCCTGTCCGTGTTAGGTCCCTTGAACTCATAAATATTCCCATCAATACCAGGTGTATTTAATTGGTTGGACATGTCACCCATAGAAGATGGTCGGGAGGTCCGCGCTCGGATTCATCTGTGATCTCTTCAGATAGATAGAAATATATACATGGCTACACTAATGCAGCGCCTGTCCGTGTTAGGTCCCTTGAACTCATAAATATTCCCATCAATACCAGGTGTATTTAATTGGTTGGACATGTCACCCATAGAAGATGGTCGGGAGGTCCGCGCTCGGATTCATCTGTGATCTCTTCAGATAGATAGAAATATATACATGGCTACACTAATGCAGCGCCTGTCCGTGTTAGGTCCCTTGAACTCATAAATATTCCCATCAATACCAGGCGTATTTAATTGGTTGGACGTGTCACACATAGAAGATGGTCGGGAGGTCCGCGCTTGGATGCATCTTTGATCTCTTCAGATAGATAGATACATGGCTACGTCAATGTAATGTCCCCTGAACTCACAAAGATATCCATCAATACAAGGTGTATTTAATTGGTTGGACATGTCGCACATAGAAGATGGTCGGGAGGTCCGTGCTTCAATGCATTCTGATGTTGATCTCTTCAGACAGATCGAAATATATACATGACTACATTGACAGAGTGTCCATCCATGTTATCAATAATGTGCTCCCTGAACCCATATGAATACCTGTACATATTAGGTATATTGACTGTTTGGACAGTCACACTCCTGACACACTAAGTACTCACCACAAAGTTATCCAATCTCCTCAGACACCCTATGCACTTGTTGCACTATTGATGAATCCCTCTCACATCCATCCAGCAATCCCCTTTGGTATATCTCTATTTTCTTTGTTTCCTGTCACTTCACTCAGGTGTACTACCTAGCATTATATATTCACTGTCCTAGACTTATAATCGCAAAGCGGACCCCCCGCTCCCAGCCGGCGCCGGCTGGAGTATCAATCATGTGGGAGTCTCCGATGTCGGCCGACGTCGGCTGAGTATGAATGATAGAAGATTCTCACCGTCGGCTGGGGGTATCAATTATATAAGCCACCACTATCCATTGGCTGCTTTGACACACCCCAGTGCCGGAATACCGTTCCGCCTCAAGGTTCATTTCGTTCATTCTAAAACATGTTAACGCTCGTGTTGCCATTTTGCAGCAAGTTGCCATGCATGCTAGTGTTGCCGCAAGTCCAAGTTGACACCGGTGTGACTTGAACTTGACTTGGAAATTATGAAACTTGTAATAAATTGAACTTGCAAGTTACACACCGGTGCGACTTGCAAGTCATCGGTAGAAACTTTCCCACACGCTTAAACCCGTATTGGGACATATCTATGCTTAATAATAATCAAATACCTGACTGATAACTACCAATGCACGTGATGAAGTTTGTCATGTTTGCCGTGAGAAGTTTTACCGTGAGAAGTTAAAATTTGTATTGTTTCCATCGTTTCCATTGGCTGCGGAAACAGCGGCCCAGAAGCCCCGAACTAGCCCTGAACTTGCAAGTTACACTAGTGTCAACTTGGCGGTGTAAGTTAAAACCAAGTTACCAACTTGAATTGGGCTGCATTGGCTTGCGGCAACACTAATGCATGCTTTGTTGGAACTTGGAAGTCAGCCACCGCATTTTCGCAAGCATTTTTGCTTAGTCAAAGCTCCTTCCTTTTTGGTTACTACTGACTGAAAAGACGGCTTGGTTTTGCTTAGTCACTATCATGTAAGCAGCTCCTTCCTTTTCCGGGCCCGCCTTCTGTTGATAGTATCACTGATGTAATAAAAGATCTGATCGGATATTTGTCTGTAATTTCATTTCTCAGGAACGTGCAAAGTCTTCTTTCTACGTTGGGGTATCGAAAACTCGTCTAATGCAGATACTCGGGCATTCTGAGCGCATCTACTTGGAGGACGACAGACTTAGATCCTGGAGTCCTCGACTAGGCCGGTCTCGGCACTCGGGCTGATGGAGACCACAAGGCGCGGGATGCGACGCTTGACGAGGACGTAACGTCTAACGCCGGCGCTGGACGACCTCGAGATGGTGAGAATGCCCGACATGTCTCTCTTCCTATGCCGTGTTTCCCCACATTCTTTACACCCCTTGTGCCACTTAACATCGACCTCGCTGATGCATTTTGCATGTGGCCCTGGGCCCCGTACTTCACGCGTCCGTGTAAGCTCAGATCGAAGGCGATATACGCGCGATGTGGGGAGGAGGGCCGGGCGTGCAGTGTGGATCTCAAGCTGAAGTTCGCCAGGTGCGATAGACCCACACTCCCATCCGTCCGTCCGTCTGGCCAACAAAACTGTCTGTCGAAGTCTGCGGTGCCCCTTCAAATGAAAGATCGTGTACATTGCATCGGGTACGCAGAATAACCCTGTTTGCTGTCACATAGATACTAGCGTCATCTGTCTCACCCCTTCATTCCTCTTGCATTAGCAATGTAAGCAGCCGCATGGCTGTTCGTCTCGACGACATCGAGAAACGCAAGGACGGAACGAGCAAACTTCCATCGCAGTGTATGACTTCATGTGGCCCAGAATTGCCGGATATTCGCAAATTGACACCCCTGTCTGATAGGAAAACCATCTTCAAGAGAGCTCAGTCAAGAGAGCCCAGTCTTCTTCTGAATCGTTAAGATGGTATACTTCACAGGGGGGTGCGCGGCAAGAAATTGGAGATGCAACTATTTGTCGAACGAGCAGTAAAGTGCACCCCCAACACACCCAATCTCGGGATCTGAAAGGGACCCCGGCATCAGTGTAACAGATGTGATCGTCTCAATCAGAACGTGGTGACGTGCAAGAAAATTTGAGGTCATCGCAACAATAGGCACGTGCACAACACACGTATACGTGTTGCATTTCGGTCGGGGCCCTACCAAATCGCTAGTAGGCTCGAAAACGAGTCCCTAAAACGTAATTACTTCATCGCTACTGTTCTCACCTAATCGCATCACAGGGGACACTTGGTACTTTTTGTAAGTTATGGATAGTTTAGGGAGCTTGGGAGCAGCGCACGAGGCGAACTAGATAGAACACAAGTCTTAGGATCGCGCGTGTACAAGCGATGTCTCGAATGTATTTACCTAGATAGAACACAAGTTTACTAGGCATAAGCGTACTGGAAAGTCAATGAGTGGTAAAGTAAGCTCACCTCAGGATCGCTCGTGTACGAGCGATGTCCGAGGTGCTACGTATGGGGAAACGAAAGTATTTGTACTACGGAGGCAGAAGTCAAATACGTACGACTGTCATACTAGTAGGGGGACAGGACGGAGACGGATGTATTGTGCTAAAGTACGCAAGACGGAAGGTCATCGTGCATCAAGTGCGCTGGATGTCAACACTTTTCTATGTCGAAAGCTATGACACCGTCTGAGAAGGGTGCACTGGAGGAAACAAAAGCTGGTGGAAGGCTCTGCGAGACAGCGGTGTTGGTGCTTGGTTTCATTGTATCTTGTGCGTCCCATGGGACTGTGGTGCCCGTGCGGACCTCGAGTTGGGTGAGCGTGGTAACAACACCTCCCGGTCCGTCGAGCGTCTCGCGGAGGTAATCTCGTGAGTTCAGGCTGGGATAGGGTGTCAGGGATCAGGAATATCTCAGAAGAATAACAAACAAAGAAGACGCACATGGCCATGAACGCGCAGAGAGAGAGTCGGAATGTGATGAAGAGGGGCGGGGCATACATGAGCGTATCTGGATACCTGGCAAACTTCGTTCAAGGAGTCAGTATTTGACCATAGGGCACAGGGGGTAACAGCGAACAGTACCAAGGTGACGCAAATGATGGCAGACACTCTGCAAGATAGCACAATTGTCAGAAAAACGTCGACACCGATTGACGCGCTGGCTCACAAGTGAAGTATGCCGCAATTGATAGAATAAATCGTGAGAAGATTCAACACGTTGTCTGTTCTAGAGAGAGATATTAAACAGGGTATTGGCGTTTTTTCAATGTTCGGGCACGAACGTACCTCTGGACGTGAGTGCGGTTACTCAAGAGATAATAAACCATTCCAGAAGTAACGAGGATGTCGCAGAGGACCTTGAGAGTTAATGTAGCAATGAAAAGCCCCTGGCATGAACGGCAATTAGAGACCGCAACCCACATCATCAGACGAGGAGCAAACGTGCCTCAAAGCTGCCCGAGTACGGGTCGTGTATGTGCGTGATGCTATATGTAGGTAGAACCAGTAAGTAAAAGCAAGGAAAAGAATACGTGCAACGACGGCTGACAGTTTTGTACTGTACACTGGAAGACGACGATATTTGCCTTAGCGACTCACAAATAAGGGAACAGAAGGGAGAAACATACCGATCCCAATACCTTACACATGTCGGTTGAAAATAAGTTGAAAGTCCGGAGGAATGCTACTAGGGAGGAACTCACCAAATTCTGTCAGTGAGGTCACCGACTACTCATGTGAGCGGGTACCAGCCTCGGATAAATCGCATGAACGTACAATCGCTGCTGGCAGATATTGAGAACCCCCGCCCACTGGAATAAAGTAAGTCTCAAAAAATAAAAACACCAGTAAACTCACGACGATAGATCCTATACGCGTAGAAGCTACGTCCTTTCAGTAAGAGTCGCTTCACGAACTCTCCACGAAAACGTACTGCTGTACAGAAACTGACAAAACAACTGGTTACATAGTATGAATAAGAATTGCGAACGGAGTTAGTCATAACGGATGTGCGCACGGGCAGATAAAGACATCGCCTTAGGATATTTGTAAGTCTTAGGACGAGCTCTGTGCTACGGTAAACGTACAGAGTGACTCCTAGAAGCCCCATAAGAACCTCAATCAGCGTCGGACAGTACGTTTCGAGTGGCTTACCATATGTCGGTTATGAGAGATCGATAATCCCCAAAATTTGTGATGCCAAATTGATAAGTCGTATAAATACATAAAACTAGGCCGACCGTGTCAAAAAGCCTAGTCGAAGATGATGTTATCATCATGTATTTGATAGCGAAGCTTTCGAAAATATATACATCAAAAAAGCGACCTGCAAAGCTTCATTAAGATCCCGAGTATGTGACATAGCACGTGGGGGGCCTCACAAAGGACTTCAGAGGCCACCGATCTTTCGAGGAGTGACCACTGGCACTATAGTAGGAATAGACTTGCAACCAGGTGACACCATAGACACTAGATGATCGATTGGGGTGCGATCAGGTCCTGCGTAGTGTATTACGGACAGTGAGACGCACATAGACGAGAGGACGGTGCCGATGAACAACGCCCCAAGGGTGTTGTCCACAGGGATTATTGCGGGCATGGCAGACAAAAGCCAAGACAGAGAGAATAAAGAACCGAGAAACGGAAAGGGAGAAAAGGAGGATAGTGGGAGCTGTCGATTACCCGAGCATCAGGAAAAACCTCCCGCTAGCGAGCGATAATTTCGCTAAATTTTTGAACGATCCATAATGGGGGCCTTGTCATAGGCAGGCTGAGTCCGAAAGGGTGTTTGATGAACGCGAGTTATACTGTAACTCGTTGACATCTCTAGTACCGGTGGAGGCTCAATCTGTAGTGTGGGAAAGTGAACCATCACGCCACGCAATGTTTGTAAGTTAGACTCGACGCTCTGAAGATAGTCTTTGCTTTGAGTGAGCGGGCGAAGCAGCACATGCTTATTCTTCCCACCTTTTCATCCTGGTCTGAAGAACCGGACCCTTTATTTTTAACCCGCTCGCCACGCCCTGTATTCGAGCGAAGATGAGGATCGCCACCGCTCGGCTGGTCGCTCAGGATGTTCCCACCCACCCGTCGCGACCCCGTCGCGACCTCGCCTCGGCAATGGAGACCCATTCTCGATCGAGATGCGCTTCGCGCTTTCACCCGTTTTCTATACCTATTCTCACCTCAGTCACACATCCGGGGCATGAACCCCATACTTCTCTACAGTAATTAGCTCGACGCCTGTACATTCTCCGAGACCGCGTACTACAGTAGAATAAATCCAGAAGCAGACCTCCCCTCTGCCCCCACAAATCCTCAGGCTAGTGCCCCGCCCTGCCCTTTCCCTTCCTCGCGCCTTAGCCAGCGCGGCACAAACTCTCCCTTCGAGAAGCAAAGCTGCGACTCGCAAAGAATGCTGCATCGATCGCTCCTCTCAAGAGTAGTTTTTCTTTTACTTTACTTTTTTACTTTTATTCTTTTAACGGTCCTCTTCGAGGGGCTGCTGCCGCCGTTGCACGTATAGTACCCCCTTCCTTTTCCACCGGGACACAAGCCACCGTCATGTCCCCGTCCCCGTCTCTTAGCCCCACACCCGTTGTCGCTGCAACACATCCACAAGCACGCAAGCCATAATGACCGCAACCAGGTGGCCACGAAGAAACGGCCAACAACGAGCTGGGCTTCGGCCCAGTCTATTAAGATGAATTTGTTTTTGTTTTTGTTTCATTTCTCATTAGCGTTACAAAGCCCATACCCCGTGCCCCTCACAAGTTCCCGCCACCGCCTCTGCCTTGCTGCATGCAAGCCCGTGGCGGCCGCCCCCACCCTTCACAGCACGTAGGTCTGCCACCCTGTTACAGCGTGCAAGAGCTGCCATGATGCGGCACACAAGATCCCTCACGACGCTAGCCCGCTTCCATGGAGCGTGAGCCATATGCACCCTACAACGACGCAACCATGGATGACGACGACGACGGTGAGGCGACATCGGTGGCGGCCATAACGATGATTGTGAGGGCGGCGGTGAACTTGAAGGTGGTGACCAAGTGAAGAAGCCAAGTTGTCCTTGATTGTTTAGTAGGTCGTTTTTCACACACGAGCCACACAACTGCAGCGTTCTTCCGATTGACGTCGGCATTATCTCATTCCGGCTTATTGCCAAGCACCATCGTAGATGCATCTGCTGCAGGTTCGCCATCGATCACATGGTGGAGGAACTTGCGAGGGGGCCACTGTTCTGCGGGCTAAATATCACCTACATGTGCACAGATGACACGCTCGGGCTACTTAGAGGGGCTCTATTTCTACCGCGACGCTTTATCGGTCGAGTGCCAGAGAATATCAACGAACCTGTGTGCTCCGGTGGAAGGGCCCACACATCATTCTGAAAGTGGTCCTTGGCATGTCTGAGGCGAGGGCACAGATGGTGTGCAGAATGTGCTCTGGAGGGAAGGAAGGGACGTGGAGGTAAGTGGAGGACAATGGTGGCCCTGCCCAGCGTGCCAGTGAATCTAGGGAGCGTAAATGCTAGTTTTGGTGCCCTAGGACATATATACTATGGAAGAGGGACAGTTGAAGGTATCAACGGGACGTATGGTATGGTGCTGTGCTGTCTCGACGCGCGGGGACTTCCGGATACATGACGTCATCGATTGGTGTCAAACTTTTGACACCCCGTTGACTCGCTCAAGTTCATATCGTTCATTCTAACCTGTATAATTGACTGTACATCCCAGTTGCTTTACTATGCATACACCACTGCGTGCTAAGCCTTAAGAAATGCAATCTGAGCAGACCTTCCTAAATTGGGGTGTGTTAAAGCGTGACTGGGGTCCTGCCCGACGTTCGGGTTTACAGGACAGGATGCAGTAAACCTGCTGCGGACTGCACTTTGCTGTGCATTCTGCACGTGCCGATTCCTGGGTCGTCCGCGGGTATAATATCCCGCGATTCGCAATACCCTTGTCGTTTTCTTCAGTATTCCACCCTACCCCTCGACTACCAAAGATGCCTTTGTTATACCCTCACGACTATGATACCACTCACGAACTAGTCGCACGTAGCTCGGATCTAACCCCCAACGCGACGCAGCGCACGACGCTCATCATCGCTGGTTGCTATATCATCATCATCGGTATCCTATGGTGCGTCACTACCCCCTTCTCTCCTTCAGAAAAGTGCTGATACTGGCGCCGACACGCACGTACGCATCGACGTTTCGGTAGGCATGTCCCATATCTAAACTTGATCAGTGGGTCTCGTTTCCCCTCTTTTGTCGATTTCCATGTCGATTTCGCTCACTGGTTGGGGCTTTCGATGATCAATTAGTTTACCCATTCAAGTGCGTTCTCCCCTCTTCTTCTGAAAGAAAACTGAGTGACCGTTGCCTTTACCTCTGCAGGTTGCTCACGGTCGGGTTCCATGAGGTACTATACCCATTGTTGGGTTTTCCTGGAGTCGAGGACTTGCGGACTGACTTGTTGGGGCGGGTACAGATGAGCCATGCATTCATGGGCGTGCTCACGTGCGCACACATCCACTCGATCGAGCTTGACCGTACGTCCCCTCTCCCTAATCGAGCAGTAAGCGACACCAACTGACCCGTATGGATAGCGGACGAGGGCGGTGCGACGACCATGTCCGGCGGGATCGCCTGGCTTACGCTCCCCGCCGGCTACCTCGGGTCGGGCCTGATCGGCGCGGCGCTCATCGCGTGCGGGTTCGACACCGATGCCAGCAAGGTCGCCAGCCTAGTCCTCGCCGTCTTTTTCCTCTTTACGCTCTGGTGGGCCCGCCGCAATCTCCTGTGAGTTTGTTCGTTCCCTCTTGGGTGGCGTCGGCGGGCTGATTTTGGCGACCAGGACGTGGGTGCTGTTGCTGGGCATGTCTGGCTTGATCATCCTGTTTTGGTTCGTCAAGGGCGGTGTGGCGCTGCGCTACCTCGTGAGTTTCTTTTGCCACGTTCACTGCTCCTGTCGCTCATCGCGCGTGGTAGGTACTGTTCATCGGCGTTATGTCCTGCATGTACGTCCTTTGGGATGTCATTGGTAGGTATTCGAATATCTTGGAGGGAAAGGGTCAACGGCTAATTGTATTTCTCTATGTAGATGACACCATCGCACGCAAAGTGAACTCGTCCGACGCGTCTGCGTTCGCAAAGATCTGCGGGTGTTTCCCTTCCCAAGGTGATCCTTCTCCCCCTTTTCCTCTCTTTTTTTTTGTGATGCTAAAACGTCTTGTCACCCGGCCCGAAGTGTGGGGCGTCATCTGGCTCCTCATCGCCTTTTGTTTCTTCATCCTGGGCGTTTTGGTCGGTATCCTCGCGTTCAAGGTAAGTCTTGATGTCACATCCCCCTACCTATGATCCGTATAGATGACCCGTGCGTCGTAACTTGTGTAGGAAACGGCCGCCGAGCAAGCAGAGGACGCGAAGCACTTTTTACCCACGCCGGGCACAAGCAGCGCGCTCGCGCTGCCGATAGCTGCGCCATTGGCATTACTTGCCAGTGTTCTGTCATCTGCGGCTCTCGCAATGTTGTGATCGCGCACGTGGGTTTGGACCTATATGATAATAGCACGGACTGGAGATATTTGTAGTAATGTTCCTTTTTTTGTTTTGTCACGTACTGTACTATGTGCATTGCTTATGGCAAGCGCGCGCTCTTTCATACGATCACAATAGACTGACTGACAGTAAATTAGATGAGAATGTCTCTTTTGTACCCAAAGAAAGATAGCCGAGAGCATATCCTGGAGACCGGAGACCTTTGATGGTTGGTACGAAATCCCCGCGGTTGATTTGTAGATGCCCGAGAGAGATCTCACCAACCCACCAACGCGGAACCAGGAAGTGCCGATGGTTTATGTAATACCTTGATCCGGTCGTTTTCACCACGCGCCTTGCTTGCTACAGTTGCGGACAAGCAAAGCCATCAAATTATATGTCTGATTTTTAGGGACATGGCAAAGTGCCGGAAAGCCCTGGAAACTATCAAGGATGGTAGATAATGGGTGTGTGAAGGTCGCTGCATCATTAGATTTTTCAAATCTTGAGTTTTGACTTGAGATGATGGGCAAAATATTGGCACACGCAGAAAAAAATCGCTAAAATCTCAGAAAAATCATTTTTGGAGAGACCTGATCAAGTGCTACATGATTCCGAAAAGAGTTCATCAATAAAAAATCCCGTTCCCTCCCAAAAAAAATATTATGTCAGGTAGACCAAGAGGTCAATCTTGTAAAAAGCCTTGCAAAAGTGAATATAAACCCGCTTCAATGTCTAAGAACACATCACAATTGCTGCTGGTAGCTTCTTAGGTTGACATTGATACCTTAAACCATCCATGATTACTAGGAAATGGTCTATGGGGTGCGCAAAATTTGGGGGGTGTGAAGCGGCGCAAGGTGTCGCACAGGCCTCTGCGGGGCGCGAGCAGTTGTATATGGGTCCGTGGAGATCACGGGCATGTTGGTATTGAAGAGCTAAAGCCGCGCGCAAGTGCAGCAAGGTTGAAAAAGGAAATGGGGTCAGTTGGTCGCAGGTGGTCGGAAAGGTTCGCGCACACTTCGGCGCGGCGCAAAACTTCGCAAATGTGGCCGCTTGGGTTGGGAACGTGTCTGGTTCGAGTCTCTAAGGCCGCGCACGAATGCGGCACGCTGGGGAACACAAGAGAAGAGCTACACTGAGCTCAAAAATCCGAAATCTGAGGGGGAAGAAGTCTACTATGATATTAGATGTCTTAGTTGTAATGACATGATATACTGGGGAATGGTAAAATGTAAGGGAAGAGTCTGGGATGAGTGGAAGGCTGAGCACACACAGAACGCGGGGAAGCTTGCGGGAAAGCCAAGGGGAAAATGAAGCGCCGCATTTAGAAAGCATACAGAGTGCGGACGTTAGATGTACAGTAGCTGAGAAGTTACTGTAGAAACCGCGAAAAGTATGAGTTCACCAGCCAGGGAGAGCGCTGGCATATCACCACATAAAACCCTCAGTCGGAAGGGTCACGGCCAAAGGGTGTTGATGTCGATTGAAGCCGTCTGTAGTTGATCTCATACAATTTCTGTCTCATAGACCAAAAAAATCCCTCAAAATTTTGGCGCAGCAAAAAAATCACAGAAATAACATAAGAACCATGTTTTTGAGCTATTTCAGCCCGTCTGAGTCCAAATCTGATATTAGTTTTCTCCAGAAAAATCTGGTTGCTGAGATATCCAGGTTGATGACTTTGCTTGTCCGCAACTGTAGTCGCGAGCCATACTTCACCATGAAGAGACGCAGTGACTCGTCGACGCGAGTCACGCGACCGACGCGTCTCATCGCGCAGCAAAGCTCAGCCGACCAATCGGTTACTCTGTTCAAACTCGAGGACCCTGACGACGAGCCCTTGGACGCGCCAGATCCTTCCGTGTCGGAACGCCATTCGATGCGCATCAAGGCCGAGGCCAAAGCCAAAGCCGAGGTTCTCCCCTCGGCTGGGAATGATGACGACGACGACGACGACGACGCCCTCGGCAACGGCAGCAGGAGCAAGAAGAGGGCCAAAACTGCCGCGTCGCCGCGGAAGGCCAAGGCGAAGGAGATCAAGCGGGCCCTGGACACCCCGCACCCAGCGCCCGCGCACTGGCGCGAGACGTACGACGCGATCCGGGAGATGCGCGCGCGCCTCCCCGCGCCTGTCGACACGATGGGCTGCGACACTGCCAAGTGGAAGGAGACGGACCCACGGGTGCGCCTCCCTCCTCCCCTTCCTGGGCTTTTCCAATAGGGACTGACTTTGGGCGCGCGGGGCCAGAACAAGCGTTTCGCGACGCTCATCTCGCTCATGCTCTCCTCGCAGACCAAGGACGAGGTGACAGATGCAGCGGTCGACAAGCTACGCGCTGCGCTCGGCGGCACGGTCAGCCTCGACGCGCTGCTCGCTGCCGAGGAGCACGTCATCGCCGACTGCATCAGCAAGGTGGGCTTCTGGCGCCGGAAGACACAGTCAGTCCCCCCGTTTGCCCTCCCAACCAAACAGTTTTTCGTATGAGGGTTCGATTAGGTACATAAAGCAGGCGGCACAGCGCCTGCGAGACGAGTTTGACTCGGACGTCCCGAAGACGGTCGACGAGTTGTGCTCGTTGCCTGGCGTGGGCCCCAAAATGGCTTTTCTTTGCTTACACGCCGCCTGGGATATGTGCGTCAATATCTTCTTTTTCCATCGCGTCGTGCCGGACTGAATAATTGGGCGAGATTAGAAACGTGGGGATCGGCGTAGACGTCCACGTGCAACGCATTACCAACAGGCTCAAATGGCATAAGCCGCCTACGAAGAATCCAGAAGAGACCAGGTGAGGAGATACTCCCGACGGTTCTGGCTCTCGCTGACGGTATTCTATTTCTTTTCTTTTCGCCCGTCGGATGTAGACTCAACTTGCAGTCGTGGCTGCCTACCGAATTCCACAAAGAGATAAACCATCTCCTTGTCGGCTTTGGCCAGGTCTGTCGTCCAGGTCTGCGCTCCGCCGCCGCTGACGAAGCGAATAGGTCGTCTGTCTTCCCATCGGCCCCAAGTGCAATATGTGTACACTGAGCACGCAGAATCTCTGCCCAAGTGCTCAGACGGTCGCGAAATCAAAGGTTCGGAAATCCACCGCGGTAAAACCAGAGCCTGGCCCCAAAATCGAGATCGCCATCGAGGAGACCGTCGCGTTTGCTCTCCCAAAAGCAGAACCTGCCTCACCCTGCCTGAGCGCGCTGTCGAGCCTCAGCCTCACGCCAGAGCCAGAGAGTGGATAGCTTGTCAATTTTTCCCCCTTAGGTTATCCACTTGTCCTTGCCGTAGACGCAGTACCCTCTATCTCCATTGCCTCTTTCTGCGCTCACACCCACGCTCTTACAGGGATCAGCGCCCACCCCTCCCCCCTCCCCCCCATTTTCTTAAATAAATAAACCATATGAGACGTGCTCCACATATCAACCGTATGGTGGACAACGACGCATAATTGCTACAGTGACCCATTTACGAACAACCACGTTGTACACAACGTGTCACGTCTCGTTGTGGAATGACAGCATGACCCACACCGCGCGACACCTATACAGTTTGAGCCCTTTCACGCACGGAAGCTATATTCAAACACCCGAATACTCACAGACAACCCCCGGTCATGCACCATAATGAACGAAATTCACCCATCTCTCCAGGGCGATCCGTCTCAGCTTCTTCACCGCGAACCGGAGGGCTTTCGCCGATCTTTCGTGATACGGTATCCCCTGTTCTCGTCTAGAAGTGGAGAACAACGCCTTGTAAAATGCTGCAATATGCAGTACCTCATCGACGATGCTTTTCTTCGGTCACCTCAGCTACATGACAAGCAGAGAGAAATGCGAATTCAGCAGTGGGGAGATGCGAGCGCACGATCTCGAGTAGGGTTAGGCGCTCACCTCCGTGAACTTCGAATCCAGCCTCGAGTGGTTTTCTCAAGTGTATCATGACATGCGAAGTGAACAAATCGGCGGTGTTGGAAACCATCGATGACGGCGGCCGGTGTCGCAGCTTCTGAGATGCTAATCTCCACTGCCAGTCCGCGCCCATCATGACCACCCACTGTACAATAAATCCGCGGTGACAAATGACGACTTCGGTGGACACTCTTACATATTGGTAACTGGATGGGACCGTATGCAAAACCTCAGTACTTTCAGCTGACTCGTGGTTGCGGACACACTCCAAATTTGATTAATTGATTGTCTGATCGAAGTCAGTCGGAAATTTCCTCATTGGGCGGTTGCGAGTAACTTAGTTGGCGGAGAAATGTTTCCGTAAACCCCGTCGTACTGTATATGTGCTCAAAGCGCGGGTGACGCCCGTACGTTACAGTATCGTGATGTTATGAAACGATACTGTGGCCCCGTTTTGGGTTTTGAGTTACGGTCGCTACCTGGATAGGTCGTGCCTAAGTTAGCAGCTTCCGCTGCTTCCCCCGTGGTTTCGGATTTCCCCCCCCCCAAGCCATACAGTACCTAGACTGCTCCCTCTCGACTCCAAACGCCTCAAAAGCCGTGGACAGATGCCCGAATGGATAGACACTCCCTCAACTTCTTTGCGTCTGCCAGATTGCTTGCCTTTCACGGTGCGACTGTACTACAGTGGTGGTTGGATTCAATATGGTCAATTTCCATGATTTTGAGGTAATCAGAGCCGACTACGGTGAGTCCCCCTAGAAACTGCAATTGTGTGCGTTCTAATCCTGAGGGGAAACGAAGCTGCTTTCGTGAATGTGATGCATTGCCTGGTTGGCGTTTTCCTGTGCGCAGCGACCCTTGTCCCCCCTCACTGGCTGAGAATCGAAATCCATTTAGCTGGGACTTCTTCACAACGTTGTACTTCGAGTGGGACTACATAACTGGCAGGCGAAAATTTCGATGGACACTATTGGTACGCCCAAGGTTTCCTTCCGTGCGTCACCTAGATATCGCCGTAATACCACGGTTGTCTAGCTATACTCGCTCAGTCGCCTTGGAGCATTGGGTACTGCAATCTGCAACATCGTGGGTTTCAATGTCACGCACGAGATAAACTGCCAGGTGAGATGCATGCCCTGACGCCGCCCACTATGCCCTCTAATCTAATTTAGCAATGGGTTCTCTGGTCTCTCGTACGCTCTCAAGAGCATCTACATTCACGGATGCTCAAAGTATTCTCAGATCACGGCCTTCATGTCTGTTACCTGCGCATCGGCACTCATTTCTCTGAGAGTGTGAGCTTCTATCTTACCGTCACCCTCTGGATTTGGACTGCAGTGATCATTAGGGTTGCCATATGGGGACGCAACTACTTGGTAATGGGGCTGACAATTGGGATATGGCTGACCAATGTGGGGTTCCTGCTATTCGGTCCGTGATTGTCGCCGACTGGCTCGTTCTTTCTCATGGGTGTGGCTGATGAATCAATAGGTATCGTAATGGTGAGAATCTGATAGAGAATTTTACTACCGAGTGACTGAAGTCTGACATTTTTCTAATTCGTCAACGAAGGTCCGCCTTAAGGACCACTCCTCGTGGTCACCGATTGTGGATAAATGTCTTCTCGAAGATACGTTTCATGCCCGGGACAACGTCGCTGTGACCGTGGCGACTGATATCGCACAGCTGATCATAATGCTGGTCGGCCTGTTGCGCTCCAGGAATACCAAATACGGCATATTCAGACATCTGTACGTGCAGGTACGTTGAGCGCGTGTCCTGTCTTTTTGCTATCCTATGTTGAAACGTAGCACTAGGGTTCGATATGGCTTGTTGCCGTGACCATAGGGGAACTTCCCGCTGTGGTAAGTCTTTTTGCACGGGAAGCAAGACCTGTATCTCACATATCCCCAACCAGATTTTCATTAATCTGAATCTAAATGGTGAGAAAATTTGGTAGTGAACTTGGCTGTAACTGAACGCCCAGCTGCCCATGTTCAGATCCATGGAATATGGTGCGTGGGCCGAATACACACGATGTCTTAGAGTGCTCACGGCGTCCTTTTTAGATGTTCCAAAGTCTTGCGTGTAAGCTTCTGTCTGTTCCCTGCATTCGAGAGCTACTTACAGATCCGGCCGTTGATCGCCGTTTGACAAGTTTTCACTATGTGAGTGCTGCCCGGAAACGTAAAGCATCTGTGTGGTGTGTGTACCGACCTTCGGCGACAGGGAAATCTTCGCGACGCGGATGTACCGGTCCCTTGTAAATTACAACATGGGGATGTACGTGCAACCTGAACCGTGTCATCTTTAAAGCGACTACGCCGCTGACCCCGTCCGTAGCGACAAGTATTCCCATGAACTGGAAATCCATCATGATGGGTCATGGGACGTTACCCTTTAGAACGCATAGCAGAGGAGGGACGATGGCCACAAGCAGCATCGTCCCCCAAGTCGCCTCTGTGGTGGCCTTGCCACTGACAGCACTGGGGATTCGTCCTTGCCGATAAATGGAAGAAATCGAGTTGACTGAAATGCCGAGCATTGACCCTTTTGCCCCTGACTCGTGACGCTGGCCGTGTCGTATGTCCTTCTCTATTTAACTCCTTGAGTCAGAGAGATGAGAGCACAGCAAACTATGTTATTCTTTTGTTCGAACAAAAATATCCAGGCGTTGAGTGGGTGCGCTCTCCAAAATACCATCGGTCCCTACTTAATACTTCTTGTATGTAACTTACGGAGGTCTCCATCCACTTAGTCTTAGTGAAAACAAATCATGTGATTGGTTCAGTAGCTCGACGAGAGTATAAGACGTGCGGCGGGCTCAGCCTGCGGATGCGAGGCAGGAACAAACGGCTAACGCAAGATCCAACGTAATGCGTGACAAGGCATATCCCAAGGAGAAATACCCACAAATACGCTTGCATCGACAACACGTCGTAGTAACCGAACTGGCCTATAACGTAGCCGTGGCGCCGTCCCATCCAGGTGAGGCGACGAAGCGCCGGGCGGCTTTGATCGCCTTGCGGATTGTGACAATGTCGAACTTTGTGTTAAGCAGCGCCAGGCCGATCAACAGCGCCTGCCAGGGACTTGCGGATTTAAGTGTGACGGTACCTACGATAGAGCGATGATCAGATCCTGTAATCATTGGGAATCTGGAAGTGATAAATCCATCCAGGATGGACGAAGCTTCCTCATACTAATCATGATCCACAAAAGTCATTAAAAAGCGAGTGCTGAGGCACACGACAAGGGCGAAGTGAACACCTCGTAGTTCTGGTTTGTGCATCCTCGCCAGTCGTATGCACTCAAAACTTGATTCAATGGTTGATCCAAGACCCACGGACGGATTTTGGACGAAACTGCTCTGGTAAAGAGAGTGATGGAGCTTGTATTGTCGCCATTGGACGCATCCGACGTGAGGAGTTCGTGGCAGAGGATTGCCATTTCCTCGATGTTCTACACTACATCTCTGGCCTCTAACTCTACCTGGAATGCCAACACATTCACCAGCGCCGTCGTGACTACATGGCACGAGAATGCGGATGCGCGTGAGGCTGGTTTCGAAGATGGCGGAGATATTTGGCTGCGAAAATCGCGTCTTCGGGTTGCTTGGACAATTTCGAGCGCGTGAGAAGTGCGAAAGTGAGGACGAACAAAGCTTGAAGGATAATTCGACCGTGTTCTAGCCACAAATTAGGTGGAAGGAGGATCGATTCTGTGAAATGAAAAATGGACTTGTCAAGATCTTCCCATCGATCTGACAGCATGTGTTGCTGGTCGCGTCATCGCCAGACAATGAATAACGGAAGGACGAATAGGATCAGGTCGAGATAGCAGAGAGAAATGACGCTGATAGCGAGTGATGCGAACATCGCGTCGATAGATCCTGTAAACAATTTGTTGAGACACATCCGGTACGGGACGGGTCCGCAGAAGCTGAGAGGGTATCTGGGACTTACGTTGTGGGATAGCCATGCCTAAATACTAGGGAATAAGAATGTAAAGGGAGGCCACGAGTTCAAGTTAGGGGAGAAAGAAAGGTGCGAGTCCGAGTCGTGAATGGGTCCCTTTGTGACTCGGACGGCCACAACTCAGGAGACACCACACCACCTCCAAGCTAAACACGCGTATCAAATAGAAGCGTTGCTGGCACGCCGTACAAGGGCTACATTCCCACACGATTGTGTGGACATCTGTACCACCCGCCCACATATACGGCAACAGACAGGGAACTGCCAGCGTTACTAAAGATAACACTAATTTGAACCCGATGGGCAGAATATTAACCAGAGGCAGTCGTGCCACTGCCTGGGATAGGTGAGTGCCCAGTAATAGTGCAGCCCACAAGGACGAAGTTATTATAATTCATGAAAGGAGAACCTGAGGAGGTGCCACCAATCTGCCTCATTCACTCCCAGTTTGAACCTCCGCTCTCTGCCGTCTCCCTGACTGCCAACAACTCCTTGTTCAAGTCCTCTATCTAGGGCGAGGGCGTGGTTCCCTTTCAATCCTCGTCGTACGTTCCTGCTCTAACTGTGTATCGGATCAAGGAGGGCCACCCCTCAGCCATGTTGAGCGCCTGGGTCATGCAGAGACCTCCTGTCAGCAGGTGATGACGAGTTTGCGTTCTTGTAATATTCCCTCGAACACCTCAACTTCAGGCCTGTATGGCTCCCACAGCAATAGTTCGCGCCGGGAGGGACCTACCGTGGAAAGCCAGCGAATACTACACCAGCACAGAGGTTAACTCATCTGAACGATGGGCAGATTGACAAAGTCTGTGAGGAGTATTCAGTATCTCCTTGCCTGTATGTTGCCGTTGCTAGCTCTATTTTGTTCGTTTTCTTTTTTCGCCATCCAAGTTAAGAATGCAAGTGCTCTATACCTTCGCCATCATCATGTCACCTCTCCTTTGAAGCCAAAAGGAGTTGATGCCCAACTGAGGCGGTGTTACGCTCAGTAAGGCGTATTCGGGTTTCGGGTTCATTCGGAGTTCGAAGTTCAGAGAGGCGATTGCCAACAACAGACGGCGGAGTGAGGATTCACAAGGCGAAAGGAGAATCGTTTAGGGTTCGGGGTTTCGGTGAAGCCAAGAGTCGTATTCGAGTCAGCTACTGTAGTTGAGTACAATAGGTCGAGCTTAAAGCTCTGGTGGTTACAGAACAGTCCTTAAGTACTACGAGAGTCGAGTTGATAGAAGCTACGGGAAGGAGGCGGAAGGCGAGAGAAGGTAGTCGAAAAGTACAGAATGTGAGTCGACATGTTAGACTACTACGAGAAGGTTCGAGAATAGAGGAGAAGTTCGTAACATCACCCCCTCCTTAGAGTCTGGCACGACGTTCCCTTCGACGAGTGATGCGATCGTTGCGGCGCATACGACGTCTGAACTCGATGTTGATATCATCCTCGTCCGGTACGGGGCGGAGGCGACATGGGTGGTTGTAACGGCGGTGCTCTCGTGGGACAAGGCATTCAAGGTAACAGTCTTGATGAGGGCAATAGCACTGCTCGCCTCTGTGTCCGAACTTCTGGCAGTACGGGCACTGGGTGAAAGTAAGGCAGTGGGCGGCGTCATGATTGGCCTCTTGGCACCATCTGCAGACGTTCGTATAAGTGGGGGCGGAATTCGGTATCTCTTGTGTGTATTGCATCTTGACTCGGAGATCGCCGTTACTGATCCAAAGGGCAGGGTCGTCCTCTCGCTGGATGATGGTTTGTACGCGTTGGTAGACGTTATTTTGAGAGAGGCACCAGACCGAATTCTTGATCCGTGCCATGGTTTCAGCAATGGCATGTCGTAGGCGAAGTACCTGGTCGTGCTGCTCCTCCAGATCGGCGACGAAGGTTCTGTAATGCTGTACTTCTGCTGTGAGCGGCCAGTCGTCGATAGTGCGTAGGGCGCGATCTATATGGGGTCTGCCGGTGGTATCGCTGTCGAAGACGCGAATTTGGGGTGGTGTCAGGAGTGGGCGGCCTTTGTCCATGTCGTGTGCCCTGAGGAACGCTTCGCAGATCCGCTGTCCGTCTCCCATGGTACCTTCGATTTGTGGGTATTGCTGATTCCTTTTGTATCGGATGTAGCGAGCTCTTGTCAGATTTCCGGCTTCGCGGATCATGAGCGGGTACGCGCGTTTCGTCTTTGGGTGATTGAAGCGCCATTCCCCTCCGGGGTGGTTGTTCGGGATGGCGGTTCATTGATTGGTGGTGACTACGAGGGTTTCGTTGGCGAACGGCAGTGTCTCATCTTCTACTGCGGTGTCGCTGGGTTCCTCAAAGGGGGGCGGTGGTGATTCGGATGGTACGAAGATGGGGGGAAAAAGGACTTCGCGGAGTGTGGGCGGCGGCCCTGCTTCGTGATTTCCTGCACGGATTCGTAACCAGAGGTCGGCGTAAATAGCTGTTTCGATGGCAGCGGTGTAGAAGAGTTGGTAAAACTGGGAGGTCATGCTGGGAGAATAGTGGGTGTTGAATGCTATTGTTCTGTTCATTTCGTCCCCCTTTTATCCTTCGTCAATCGCGAGGTATGAAATTGTTTTACCAAGTCATCTGCATGCATGTCCTTGCTGTTAACCCATTCGTTTTCCGACGTGGGGAAGCCTTTCCACTTGATTAGGTATTGCAGGTTACGCCCTCGTCCCTTTCTTCTCACGTTGAGGATTGCTTCGATCTCCTGTTCTTCTTGTCCATCCACGAGGTCGGGTGGTGGTGGTAAGAAGGCTGGCCCGTGTTGATCCGTTTCCTTAAATGGACTCAGGAGATCGATGTGGAAGACATCGTGTATCCTCATGTATTCCGGGAGCTGTAATCGATAGGCGACAGGTGACACTTTTTTGATGATCGTGAAAGGGCCATATCGCTTCGGGGCAAGTTTTCGTGATTGTACGCGAAGGTTGAGATTTCTTCCTTCCAACCAGACTTTGTCACCTTCATCGAACTGGATTTGTGGTTCGCATGTTTTGTATCGCCTGAGGAGTGCGTTTGCAGCGTGTAGCCTCGCTTGCTGCAACTGTATCAGTCGTTCAGTCGCCGTCGGTGATCGATCGATTCCGCTAGGTTCGACGTGTATCTGTGGTTTCATTCCAAAGAGGAGTTCGTGGGGGGATTGTTTGGTAATGTCATGCGGCCACGAGTTATGTGCGTATTCTGCCAGAGGGAGATATTGGGCCCAGTTATTTTGCCCTTGTTGACTGACCCAGTGTCGTAGGTATTGTTCTACCCAGGCATTCATGCGTTCCGTCTGCCCATCTGTCTGTGGATGAAAGGCTGTGCTGAGGTTTTGTCGGATTCCTGTTTGCGCACAGATTTCCGTGGTGAATGTGCTTGTGAATCTGGGGTCCCTATCAGAGATGATGCGTTTGGGGATCCCAAACCAGGGGAGGAGATGCCATACGTAGAGGGTTGCTACTCCTTCACCTGTGATTGTTTTCGTGCACGGGATGAACTTGGTTGCCTTGCTGCACCCCTGATCGACTATCGTGAGGATGGCATCAAACTTTCCGCTTGGTGGTAGGTCCGTGATTAAGTCCAGGCTGATGTATTGAAAGGGGCCTTCTTCTACTGGCGTGTCAAGGTGTTGCAGTGGTGCTCGTGCCTTTCGCTGGCTTTTGTTGGTTTGGCACTGTGGGCAACCTTTGACGTATTGCTCGGTAAATTGTCTGAGGTTGTCCCCTTCATATCGTTCGCTGACGAGTGCCCAGGTATTTGCGATCCCTGGGTGTCCTGCGATTGGCGTGTCATGTAGCTCGGAGATTGCTTTTCGCCGTATGTCTGGGTCGTCAGTCAGCTGGATTTTATTTATGAAAAGGTGGTCGGGTAAAATTGTGACATTGTCGTTGACGTCGATCACCCCCTCCTTAAGGTCTGGCCGTCGAGAGAGGAGGTCTGCGACGGTGTTTAAGTTGCCCGGGACGTGGTGGAGGGTGTAGTCGAATTCAGCCAGTGTTTCCATCCAGCGGGCCTGTCTTCCCGAGATTTTGTGAGGTGCGCGGAAGTAGGCGAGGTTGTTGTGATCAGTGAGGACAGTGATTGGGTGACGTGCGCCAAGCAGGTGGTGGCGCCAATGGCGGAAGGATTTGACAATGGCCAGGAGTTCGCGGTCGTATACATCGTAATTGACCTCTGCCGGGAGGAGTGAGGAGGAGAAGAACACAACGGGGTGGAGATGGCCATCGTCCTGTGGTTGCGTGAGCGTAGCACCGAGGGCGAATGCGGAGGCGTCAGTCTGGAGTGTGAAGGGGCGGTCATAGTCGATGGACGCTAGGACAGGTCGGGAGGCGAAACGTGATTTTAACATGGCGAAGGCTGTTTCTTGAGTTGTAGTCCAGCTAAAGGCGACTCCTTTCTTAGTGAGGTCGTGGAGAGGACGGGCGATTTTCGCGTAATCCGCAATGAATGGTTTGTAGAAGTTGCCAAAGCCAAGGAACGAACGGACTTCCGTGACGGTGGTTGGGGTTGGCCAATCAAGGATGCCTTGAAGTTTCACCGTGTCCATTTCTACACCTTCGCAGCCGATGACGACACTGAGGTATTCCACTGAGGTTTGGGCGAATCGGCACTTCTCAGGTTTAAGAAAGAGGTCGTGATCCTGGAGTCGTCTGAGGATGATGGCGACATGATTAAGATGGTCGGTGCAGGATCCATTTGTCGTCACCATGATGTCGTCCATGTAGACTTTGAGCCATCCTTGTGCAATTTCCGGTCGGAAGATCTCGTCCATCATCATTTGGAAGGTTGCTGGTGAGTTGGTGAGGCCGAAAAACATGACAAGGGGTTCAAACAGGCCTTTGCTCATTTTGAAGGCAGCTTTCCACTGATCACCATCTTTGATACGCACATTGTTGTACCCCCATCGCACATCCATCGTTGTATACCAGTCGTGCCCAGGTGCTTCGGTGACGAGTTCGGCGATGAGCGGGAGTGGGTATTTGTTCTTCTTCGTCCAAGTGTTGAGACGACGATAATCCTGGACAGGCCTTAATTTCCCGTCCTTTTTTTTGACGAAGAAGAAAGGTGCGGCGTATGGGGAATGGGATGGCTGTATGTAGCCTTTCTCCAGATGGTCCGATAGGAACTTTTCCTGTGCCTCCCGTTCTGCTAGGGACAGCGGGTACACTTTACAGTCGAGAGTGGCCGGGGCGTCGGGGAGCAAGTCGATTGCGTGATCCCATTGTTTTGATTCTGGGAAGCGTTGTGCGGCTGTCTCGCTGAATACCTTTTCGAATTGATGAAGTTCTTCGGGGACTAATTCCGTCCAGGGGCGTTCCATTTTGTCGTGAGCTGCCTCCGCGAGTTGTTGGGCGTGCGTGGTTTTACAGATTTTCATGATGACTTCATCACCGTCTTCTAGTTCAAGGAAGTGCATGAGCCAATCTTTTGGGTTCGCAAGTAGGACAGGATTATTGTCAGGCTGTTCCCAGTCGAGCAGTTCTTTGTGACTGGCCATCCACAGGTATCCGAGTATAATGGCATCGCTTCCGAGATCGGCAAGGTAAAAGCGGTGTGATGTCCCTTCGAAGTCGGGTATTCTGGCCATTCCTTGTTTGTATGCAGGTCGAAGGAACAGATCGACGTACTCGGTGATTTGTCCACTTTTGTTCGTTGTTCCGTCGACGTTTCGGATTGTTCGTGGTTGGCGTAGTTTTCGGGGATGTAAGTTGAGAAAGACTGCGGTATCTTTGGTCATGAAGTTATGAGTTGCTCCAGTGTCAACTAGAGCAGCAAATCGGGTGCCTTCGTCACTTTGCAGGAAATGTACGTCTATTCTGAGAGCATTGATGCGAGGTACAAAGACACTACTAGGGACGAGAGCTCGGATCCAGGATGACGGGCCCGAGCTTACTGAAAATCCGCGCCGTGAGAGACCAGTTCTTTAGCTAAGAAATCCTGCTGCTCCGGAGTCATACACATCGAAATTGCCGCTATTTTGCGTAGGAAGGCATTGTCGATGACTGCCGTTTCCGCGAGTGGTGGAGGAGAGGCTGCGGTCGTGATTGCGATACATGGCGTCGGATCTATGGTGGCGTTGGCGATGCATGGCTTGCGATCCGGGCAGTTGCGACTGAGATGGCCTTGCTTTCCGCAGTTGAAGCAGTGTCCCTCGGAGCGGTACTTCAACTTCTCATCTTCGGTTGTGGCTTTGCGGATGGTATCGACGTCCATTGCGTTGGGGTGGCGAGCGGGGCGTTGTCCACCGCTGCTGTTGTTCCATCGGCGAGTGAACGGGCTCTGACCGGGGCGGCGCGTCTGCTGCTGGAATGGGCTGTGTTCCTTGAGGGCTTGCACCTTGAGCCAGTTGCGATGGTTCATCTGGGCGCTCGTGACCCACTGGCGGAAGTTCTCGGGGTTGTTCTGGAAGATGCAGGTGTGGGCGAGGGTACCCTGCAGGCCTTGCGCAAACATTTGGAGCGCGCTTGGCTCATTGATATCCATTCCGGCGCGGTTGACCAAGTCTTGGAACTCGCCGACGTACTCGTCGAGTCGTCCGTCTTTCATGCGTAATTTCAACAGGTCTTGGTGGGCTTTATCCGCGTCTGCGAAGTTGGTAAACGCATCGCGGAATTCGCGTTCGGTGATTTGCCAGACGTCGAATCCGAAGGGGACGATCTCGTCGCCGTTTCGGATCTTCATGAGCCATTCGGAGGCACGTTCTGCCCATGTTTCGGCTTTATCGATACAGAGCCCGAGGAACATCATTGTTTGCTTCATCGGGTCTTTGATTTTGTTCGTGTCTTGGTTAAGGTAACAGTACCTGTCGAAAGCGATAAGGAACTTCTTGGTTTTGGTGCGATCGCCGGTAAACGGGGAGGGAAGGCTTCCTTCGAGGCGTTCCCCTCTCATGGCCTTGAAGAACCATTTCATTTTGCGGTCTTCTTCGTTGTCGGTTGCGTCGGCGTTGCTGTCGTCGTCTCCACCGTCGGGGGCGTCGCCGGACGCAACTTTACTGCTGTCACCGAATTTCTTGGGGGCCGTACCGCCGGTGTCTTTTCCTTTTCCTTTGTCTTTCGAGCCTTCACCGAAGTTAGCACCGATCCCGGGGATCAATGTATCTGGTTCTTTCGCAGGTTCACTGTCGGTGGCTGGGGCGTGAGTAGTCGTAGCGTGGGTAATAGTGAATCCGGATGTCGGTGGTGCAGGGGCGTTGCTGGTCTTGACCTCTTGCGAGGCGGTCTGCGCTTTCAGCTCATCAATGTTCATTCGTTCATTGGGTTCGTGTAGTAGGTTGAACGCTGATCGTGCAACGCGATACGCGAACCATACGTCCGCCATCTTCTCGTATCGGATTTCGAACCAGACTCCCTGGTACATCCGGATGGCTTGCTTGGTTCCTCACCAGTTGACATAGTACCCGGTCCACGGGGCTCCGCTCTGTCCCAGCTGTAAGAAGACAGTGTTCAGTTTCAGATGAGGCGCAATTATGTCCTCGAGGTTCGGTGAGGTTGCAAACGGAAGGAGTAGGCGTCCTCCTCCGTCACTCTCAGCAAAGGTTGATTTGATGTTCATCATGTTCTATTCGGGGGTCGTAGTTCAGGGAAAGCTCGACCTGATGTTACGCTCAGTAAGGCGTATTCGGGTTTCGGGTTCGTTCGGAGTTCGAAGTTCAGAGAGGCGATTGCCAACAACAGACGGCGGAGTGAGGATTCACAAGGCGAAAGGAGAATCGTTTAGGGTTCGGGGTTTCGGTGAAGCCAAGAGTCGTATTCGAGTCAGCTACTGTAGTTGAGTACAATAGGTCGAGCTTAAAGCTCTGGTGGTTACAGAACAGTCCTTAAGTACTACAAGAGTCGAGTTGATAGAAGCTACAGGAAGGAGGCGGAAGGCGAGAGAAGGTAGTCGAAAAGTACAGAACGTGAGTCGACATGTTAGACTACTACGAGAAGGTTCGAGAATAGAGGAGAAGTTCGTAACAGGCGGTGAGCCTCCATAGCGACTCGGAGGCAAAGAAACATGTAGGATGCAGCACAAGATGCAGCATTTACATGGCCCCAAATGCAATTTCTTTTCTAAAGGCCCTTGTTCGGGACGACTTTCGGAAAGTCATATCTCCCAGACACGATGCGCTGAATCGGCGCATCGTGTCCGGAAGTTGCGATTCTTTATCCATAAAAATGAATCGCGAACTCAAGAAAAACGATAACACAACTCCAAATCCGAATCCGGCTTCAATACTTGCATCACTCAGTGCGCACATACAGCGGTATTCATAACAGTTGTCACCTGCCTTTTTTAGCAGACTCACGGACATTCAAAACTCAAGAACGGGGTTCGTAGTTAAGTCAACGGAGAAATTGAGTTGTCATACAGAATTAGTGTTATGGAATAGGTATCTCGAAATAATTGGGTTATGGAATAGTTACCCGCGTTGCTATGCTCGGCCACTGTGTGTGACCTTCGACCGACCCAACTCAAAGTCAGCGTGCTCTCCACACCTTTCTATCATCCTTTCCAAAGCCTTCAACAATGGTCCGCCGGTACTCCAAGGACGTCAAGGACTTGGCCATATCGATGTCCCTTCAAGGACTGCGTGACTCAGAGATCCATGAAATTACTGGGATCAGTGTACGGTCACTCAAGAGGTTCCGCAAAACACATCACCAGACCGGGGGCGTGCCCTCCCCACCGCCAATCGACAATGGTCGGCCGCGCGTGCTTACCACAATTCAAGTAAAGGTGTGTCTGTAATATTTTGGTCATGGACGTTGTCTCACTGTCACAGTTCCTCACCGACGCCGTTGACCGCCAGCCCGATACATCGCTCATGGAGCTGCAGGTGGAGCTTTGGGAAGCGTTCGGCACCGAGGTATCACTTCCGACGATCCTGCGTTCCCTTCAAAGAGAGGGGTACACAATGAAAACGGTAAGTTTTCATCTTTTGGCCCCTCGGGTTCTTATGACGTCGGCAACAGGTCACACGCCGTGCTCTTGAGCGTAACGAGCAGGACCGTGAAGAGTACATGAACCTCATCACTGCCCATTTCCGTCCAGAACAGCTCGTTTTTGCTGACGAGAGCCATTTCAATCGGCTTACACTGAGGAGACCGTATGCGTGGTCCCTTCGTGGCGAGCATGCTACCTGATACGAGTTCTTTCTTCGCGGAACCAAATATTCCATGCTACCCGCTATCTCCCTGGATGGGATCTTACACCTCGAGGTCGTCGAGAACGCCATTACTGGCGACACTTTTCAGCAATTTGTCAAAGGCCTTCTCCCACGTATGAACGAATGGCCGATGCCCAATTCGGTCCTTGTTGTCGACAACGCAGCCATTCACAAGGTGGACGGAATTCGTGAACTGGTTGAGGGACGTGGTGCACACCTCATTTACCTACCCACGTATTCGCCTGACCTCAACCCGATCGAGTTGGCATTTTCATCAATCAAGGCATGGCTACGCGCAAACCGTGCTCGCGTCAACGCGGATCTCGAGACCGGTAATGGCAATGTCTACAATACATTCTGGGAGGCCGTCCACTCTGTCACGACAGATGATGCAAAGGGCTGGTACAGCCACTGCGGGTACCAAGTCCTTCCTTAGTTTTTTTTTTATGTATCTACTTGTGCACGTGCGAACATATGACTACTCAGAATGTTAGAGAACAAATAAAACTGTGAATTGAAATAGCCTATGTATACAGCACAGCTCAAAACCCCCAAAGGTTGAGGGAAAACTACCGACTGGTTCAAGCGGGGGGTTGTATGTTACGCTCTAGGGGGGCCGTGGGATAGCTGACAAAGATACCTCACACTTCGTAGTACGACGCGGCCCTGTACGACCTGTCGTCATCCAACTCGGCCCCATCTACCACCGTCTCCTCGTCCGAAATATTGATTACCTCGCCTGTATGACCTTCTCCAAGTGAGCTCGGGGATCTCTCCTCCAAGTCCTGCAACACTTCCCCCTGTTGAGAAAGGGAGTCATCATCGCTCGTCTCCACCAAACCGAGAGGGATGAAGAGGGATTCGCAAAACTGGTGGAGGCGGTGGGCGAGATCATGACCAAGACCCCCAAACGACGCAAGAAGTTCGACTGGTAGTGAGTACACGTCCACTGAATCCATGATACCAAGATCGACGAACTCTTCCTCTATGTCAGTGTAATTCAGCCCAATGGCCGGCTCGTATTCATCCATGAGCTGTAGCAGCTCCATCAACGTTGGGACCCTCAGTTGCGCAAGGCAGTCCAGAAGGGTCAAAATACGTGAGGGCCGTGAACCTCTTGTGGGTGGTCGTCGCGTACTGGGCCCCGCAACGCCTGATGGTATGTCACATGGGGGGTTATTGTTGACGCACGCGAGATCCAATGGACCTGGAATGGGTGTCGACGTAGCAGAGACTAGGTGCGCTGTGGAGTTCCCTGCTCCCAATGCTGGTGCGATATTGATGGAGACATGTACCTCGGGCGGTGCACGAATGGTCCGAGCTTTTTTTGTTGGTGGGTAGTCGTACTGAGCCATATTCGGGGGTTTATGTATTGTTGCTTTCCCGAGCGACTGGAAAATTGGGTGAGTTTCTCGTCACGTTTACTCGTTTTCGCACTGCTTACCATGTGCTTCGCCCACAATGACATCTCCTCATGGGTCAGCTCCTGATGCCCCTCTTTTGCGCTCTCTCCCGACTTCTTGAGCAAGCAGTACGTCTTTTTGCCTGGGCTGGAGTGTTTGCTACAGCTGAGGTGTTGCTGCAACCTGATGAGACAGTCCAGCTGCCGTGCCATGTCCGGACTCGGTACCGGAGGAACATCATCTTCGCGAGACCGTTTCCCCCTCCCCTTCCCCTTGGACCTCTGTGCCCTCACACGTGGAGGGTCATGCTGCGGGTATACAAAGGTCAGTGGTATATCTTTGTTACATGCCTGCGACTCACCATATCCTTGACTTCTACTGACACTGCACGTGTTCGCGCCGAACGTATCTTCCCTATCAGCCGGGCAATTGCATCTGCCCAGTCGCACTCGGTCCCAAGGTCTGACCATGCGCCTCCCTCTCCGACGATCCGGAATACAATACGCACCCCACTACGAGGCCTACCAAGGCGATGGAGCACCTCGTCACGGAAATTTTGCCACTGCATGTCAGTCTGCGTGGTAAATGCGTGTTTGATGTGGTCGTCAACCACCTCAGTCTGGAACCGCCAAACTTCAAGCAGTCAATAACTACCTTCCCAACACAAAGGTATGTAACGCTTACCTCCATCACTGACTTCTTCGTTAGGGTATGTCCTGCCTGGCCGGGCACCCACAGTCGACAATGGCCTTCCTGGACGGCCACGCCTAGGGACGTCCTGGTCCGTCGGTCCATCGGCAACATGACCACGCTCCCTATGTGCAGGTGGGTCTTCATCGCCAGTGGTCGTGCGTTGAGCAGCTAATGGATTCTCCAGGAATGGACCCGGCGCAAATCCTGGCGGAGGTGCCATGGGGTATTGGGCGTAACCCCATGGCTGAAATGGTGGATACGGCGGAGGGTAGGGCATCGCGCCATATGGATGCGCATGGGTCGGTGGTATGTTCATAGCTGGACTAACCGAACTGTACTGACCGCTGAATATAGGACCTGCCACTGGTGGCAGATTCGGAGCTGGCAGAGGCGGTAGAGGCGGTACTGCCGGAGTGTGAGGTGGGACATGGCCCTCAGGTGGCAGCAGTGGCAGCGGTGGCAGTCTAGGCATCGCTGCAGGTATGTCTGGTGCAGATGGCTGTGACAGACGGAGAATAACCTTGCGCACACGAGGTCGCAACTGGCTAGCTGGTGGGATTTCAGGAGGAGGAGTAGGCATTGGCGTCGAGGTAAGCTCGTTTGACCCCTTTGGTGCCAACTCTCTGCTACCTACTTATACTCTGACTTTTTCAGGGTTTTCGCGTCACCATTGAATCCCGGCCCCCTTCTCGCCCTCACTACCCAGCGCCCCGTGCCAAACCCCAAATATTGCCATTGCCAGCACCAACGACGGCAGCAATGGGCCGCATTGATGACGCAAGTCCTCAACAGCACGTCCTCGGGTTCAGGTCGTGTGCTGCCCACGTGGGCCGTGCTCAATTGTTGACAACCAGCTTTGTATTGTAATATACATTCAATATGACTACTTTCCTATCCCGTCGGAACCAACTTATTAATGGCCGCGTAGATCAGTAGTCAGCGTTAGTGCCTTACTACGCCAAGTGATAGTTTCTCATTTCAAAGAAACTGATAGGTGGAATATATAAATTCATTGAATAATTACTGCAATTAATTTTTGTGGGAAAGAAATTCGGCATGATCACCAAGATGCCCATTCAAATACCGCCTGTGTCTCTAAAGTGGTCGTGAGGTGACAGGTGTTATGAATACCGCTGTAATACTGTATCCCTGGTTGTCGGGTCCCGACGAAAGTGACAGGCACCTTTGTCATGTCCCAGTTCTTCTACACTCACAGATCAGATCTACGCAGCTGTCAGGCCGTATAGAGAAGACGATATCGTCTCAAACAGGCGGAATATTTCCTCCAGTAAATTAGTTTGCTCTGCCCCGCATACGCATGTCATGAGAGTTCCATAGCCATATCCCAAAATCCCTTTTCCAAGCGTGTGCATCTTCCCCAGATCGTTTTCCAGTGCTCCAATGTCTTGGGTGTTGGAGGATCATGGACAGCCAGAGCCTCGATTTTCTCTAAGCAAGCCCGTAACCACCTTCCTGTAACCGACACGCAAACGGCACGACGCACCTATCCCAACCTTGACCGCAGCCTGGTAGCCCTCTCCGGCATAGTCCTCGATCCACTTCCTGTAGGGATTATCTTCGATCCGTACCCAGCTCTGCGGCCGCTCCGCCTCCCGCATGAGCCACAGGCCGACTTCGCCGTAGCCCAGCAGACACGCCGCGAGCGCCATCAGAAGGCTCGCAGGGTCGCCTTATCTCACGTGAGGACATGTGCAGAAGAAGGGGGGGCTAGACGCACCTTGCATGCCGACGTCCATGATGTACGCGCCGTACGCGGTACACGCGGGCGACTCCGGTGTGCTCTCCAGCTCAGCAAGGTCGATGCCCCACTGCGCGCTGAACGCAACGTGCATTTTACTCTCTCTAACGACGGCAAGAACGATCTCTGCAGCCGCCGCAAAATCGGCGTACGCAGACGACTTGGCTACGAGGAGGCTGCGAGTCTTTTCAGAAGCTACGACGGTGCGAACGAGCGGAGCCGTACCCGTTTGCCCTGGCGTAGTATTTGAGGTAGTGATAGTCCTGCCTGGAACCGAGTGTGCAGCGAGCAGCGGCGGTAGAGCGCCGCGACGCACTTGATAAAATGGAGGAAGCGCTCGCGCGAGAGCGTGCCCTCTCCCAACTGGCGCACAAAGTCGTGTCGGACGTATTGCTTCCAGACGTCCGCGTTGGAGCGGATGAGCGTGCGCACGAGCGGGTACGGGTCGCTCGGCGTCGGCCTGCGGTCGTGTGTCAGTTCTACAGGCGCGGGAGGGGCGGGGTCCTCGCCTGTTTAGCGGACGCGAGAAGAGCGGGTGCATGTGGTTCAGCGGTCCGTGGCCGCTCCCGATAGGGAACGCAGTCGCAATGCCGTGGTGCGTGTACATCGTAGCGAACTTGACGGCTGCGGCCACTGGAGGGGGAGAAATCTCAGTGGTAAAGGAAAATAAAAAATTGCTGGACTCACGGGGTTCTCCGCAGGCGAGCGCGCACGCGAGCGCAGCGCTGAGCGTGCACCCGGTACCGTGCGTGTTCGTCGACTCGAGATGCGGCCGCACAAACAGCATGCACACGCACTTCCCCTTCTCGCCACCAGTATCCCGCTCACACAGGACGTCCACCGCGATCGGCACGTTGGCCGCCGTCGTGGGGTCCACCCCGGCAGCCCGAAGTAGGATCTCCGCGTCCGGCGGATCCCCGCCTGGGACGCACGACAGCGCCATACCCTCGCACTCGACCCCGCTGATCCAGAACGGCGCAGTTCCCGCGCTTCCGGCGCTCAATGAGACGACGTCCGCGAGGCGCGCGCCGCCGCGCGGTAGATGCCCGCCCTTGAGCAGCACGGCGGTACCGTCTCCGAGCGCGCACCGCAGCTCACACGCGGCGCGCAGCATGTCGCCGATGGACGCGATGCCCGCGGGCGCCTGCTGGGGTTTCAGGTGGTGGAGGAGCAGCGTGGCCTCGTCGATGTTCGGCGTGAGGACCGTCGCGAGCGGGAGGAGCTCGTCTACGAGCACGCCGAGCGCGTCGTGCTCGAGAAGCGTGTGGCCGGACGTCGAGACGCAGACTGGGTCGATGACGATCGGTGGGTGTTGCTGTTGCTGGGGCGCACTGCGCAGGGCGAGTAGCGCGCGCGCGACTGTATGCACGACGCCTGCAGTCGAGAGCATCCCGGTTTTGATGGCTGCGACGGGGATGTCGTCCAGGACAGATTGGAGCTGCGCTTATCAGTCGGTGCAGGGGACTTGAGCACATACTCACCTGCTGCTCGACGAACTGCGGCGGGATGGTGTGCACATCCTGGACGCCCTTCGTGTTTTGGGCGGTGAGCGCGGTGACGACGGACGCTCCGTAGCATCCTAGTGCCGTGAATGTTTTTAGATCTGCCTTTCTGCGAGTCAGCCCTTGCCGAATCCCCCGAGGGTGACCCAATAATACCTGGATGCCGGCTCCACCACCAGAGTCCGAGCCCGCTATCGTCAACACTGCAGGAGGGCTCCTGCCATTGTCGCCTACTGGAAAGGAGTACATCGTGGTTCAATCAGCCAGGCCTTGGTGGCAATCCCGCGGCCGAGTGGTAGCTCCTTCCTATTGCGCATGCCCCGCCAGGTAACGATGAATGATGCCCAACGAATAAGAAACAAAAATACATAATCAAGCACTGAAGTAATAACGTTACCCCCACGCCGAGCGCGCCGCCAACCATCGATATCAGCTGTCGACATCCATCGCCTCCGTGCCCGCCCGCGCCTTTCCCTTGTCTGCACCGTCCGGCCGTACAATCTCCATCCCCACATCCGCCCCTCCCGCCGCGCCGCCCGTGCGTTCGAGTAGCGCCGCAACGTCCGCGTCGAGGCCTTCGTATACGCTGCGCTCTGGGAGGCCGTACACGCGCCCAGGCTGCTCCTCCTCCATCGTGTCGAACATCCCGCCAATGCTGTCGACCCACTGGCGGCGCGTGGCTACGAGCTGTGCGAGCGCTTCTGGCACGCGCAGGTCGTTCTCCTCGTCCGGGCCGAGCCCCGCAGCTGCGGGCCACGTGCCGAGCGTCGGGGTGGGTGCAGGGGGCGGCGCAGGGGGCGCGCCGCCGTTTGCCTCGCCCTTCCCCTTTTTCTTCTTGGAGACCTTAGGCCCGTCCTTCTTCTGAAGCTTCGTGTACAGCGCGAGGATGTTCTTGTCGAGCGCCTCGCGAGCCTCGACGTACTCCTGGTAGCCAAGTCTGTCCTTCGCAATAGCGAGAAGTCGTGCCTTGCGTGCCTTGTTCGCAGCGACAACGGCGCGGAGCTCGCGCTGTGCCTGCCTCAGGGCAGACGCGATCGGGTCATCTACCGGGTCCGTGTAGTCGGGCTATAGAGCTGTCACCAGCGCACTCACTGAAACCTGTAAGGAGAACTTACGTTGGTTTCGAGGATTTTGTGATATTTAAGGCTATCCTTGATCCGTCGTTCGAGATCTTCTACGATCACTTGCCGCCCAGCAGCCGTGCCGACGCCAACTCCATGCCGACCTTCCATCGCTTCTTCCGCGGCTTTGACACCCTTCCAAACGACAGAATCCTCCACAGGGAGCAAGGCGCTAACAAGGCGCTCGGTGAGGGGACCATGGCCGCGCTCCTCAACGAGCAAATCATCGTCGTTGAGCGTTGCCGGGTCCCAGCGAGGAACGGGGGCGACAGATGCTGGCCGCGCATAACTGCTCGTTGCGCGTATCGCCTGTATGTGGGGCAAAACGGTATCATACAAGGCAATGTCCTCATCTTCCCACTGCTCGGAATAATGTTGTCCAAGCCGTGGCATGATATAGGGTTCTACTTCGTCGCCAGAGTATTCGAGAAAGCCGAGATCTTCTTCTCTAATTGGCCGAAGGTATGGCTCGATGCTCGTGTAGAAAGTGCTCACGAGCACTTGAGATGGCTGCTTAGCCCTGCTAAAATCCTCCATGACGTCTGTGGGTTTACTAGGACCCGGTATAGGGGGCGGAGGTATTGGTGGTTTAGGTTGGAGGAGTTGGGATATTGAGGGTACGGAAAAGTCGGGGCCAGACGGTGGCTTCAACAAAGGGTAAGAGAGGGGGTTTTGCCGAAGAAATAGAGTATACCTTTTGGGGGAGGTTAGCGAAGGAGCCAGTGGGTTTAGCTGCCTTGGGAATGAACGGCTGAGGATGGTGCTGTGCTGGTGGCGGGGTCGGCTTGTGTGCTTTCCCACTATGTGATTCTGAAGGCAGCCGATGAGAGGCAGGTCGATATGTGAGAGCATGGGAGTCGGTACCCAGGTCATCGTCTGAGTCATCGTCTCGTTTCCGCTTTTTCTTCTTTCTCTTATCATCCGGCACACTGCTGCAGATGTAGAGCGGTATGGGGTGAGAGGAAAGATTCACTCACGGTTTACGAGCGTCCAATGACGAGCGAGAGGAGGACGCGGCGATAGGTTGAGAGGAGAAACGGGTAGGCGCAGTAGACTGGGAATGAGAGCTCCCGCGCGTATCATTAGATTCGGCCAATGGTGTGACTGGTGATTGTAGGTGACGGAAGAGGGGTAATCAAGAGCAATGGAGGACAATCATTGGCCCACGCCGATGTTCGAACAGAACGGCGAGCGGTCATTAGAGTCGCGACGGAGTTGGGTGAATAGGCGACCGCAGGGTTAGGAGTGCCAAAAGGGGTAGAAAGGAGCAGTGTAAGGTAAATGTTCGGGGAACCGAGCCGCCGCAAGGGGAGAGGGCCGAAGAGGAGTTCGGTTGTTGAGATGAGCACAGACGGGCGGTCAAAGATAACACGCACATTCTCTTTTCATTCTCTCGACTGCCTTTGCTTTTCCCTTCCCCCTCTCCTTCAGTTTCTTGATAGATTCCTCGATAGTCCGTAGATCATCACCAGCCTTCTTGGCACGTTCCAAGGTCTGCTGGCGAAGTTCGATAAGGTCTGCTTGTAGCGACTCGAGTTCTTCGGTCGGAGGGACAGTATCTGGTGTGTTTTTGACGATCTGAGAGCGAAAAGGGTGCACTGAGGGGAATTGAACTAGGGACGACGACATTGTTCCCAGAGAGTTCGCGCGGTCCCTCGCGGCCTAGAAACCGAGACGATGTGGTTTCGGAGGGGCTGCGATGGGTTCTGAGGGATGCGCGGGTCGTCGAGAGGGCGAGGAAGCGAGCGAGAGGACGAGTTGAACGACGGTGGAACAGCGAAACTCGACTCGACTCGACAAGGTTTGCGGCCAGTCCGTAACATTCCCACGCTCTTCAATGATTTCGTTTCGTCCAAAAATGGAAACTCTGCTCTCTCCCACCATGGACCGCGACATGGAAATGAGCCACCTCGAACAACTCACGGACGACGACGACGACGGCGACAGCGATAACGACAATGATGACGATGGTGCGCGTGCACTGCTCACTCCAAATACACAGGCACGCGGGCAGGGCAAGGAACCCGCCACTCGCGCTGCTGCAACACTCTGGAACCAGATTGGCAGCATTGTCCTCGAGGTGAGTGGGTCCCGTATCCTGTCCCTCTACTTGCTGACTCCAAGATACAGGCATTACCGACACTCTTGTTCACCACCATGGGCCTCCTATTCACTGGCGAGCTATTTGCCAAGATATCCGTTCGGCCTTTTGTTCCCCTTCCTCGCCCTTTTTTCTCACGCGGCGACAGCACTGGAACGCGATGACCAGTATCAATGAACTCATTGCGATAGTCCTTGCCATTCTCAACCTGAAAGGCAACATAGAAATGAACCTTTCCGCGAGGCTCGGCACCGCAGCCAACATGGGTGACCTTGACGTCCCATCCACCCGGAAGGCTCTCATCCTTGGCAACCTCGCCCTGATCCAGGTACAAGCTGCGGTCGTCTCCTTCGTCGCTGCATGCTTTCCTTTCCTTCTCAGCGCGATTTTTCCGGGTCTGGGAGAAGAGTCTCCGGAATCCTTGCCCCCTGGCACGAGGAGCCTGTTCCATTATTCACGGACGCCAGGCCTTGATCACTCACACAGAGGTCCACCAACTGGGGCTTCAAAATCTAGGTTCAACGAGTTTGTCTCCCCGTCTGCTCCGCCGTCCTCATTTATTTAAGTTATGTAGGTTCATGGTGGTCGCATCCACGGCAATGTCCTCATCCTGTCTCTCCGCAATTATCCTTGGCTCGTTCATGTCAGGCCTCGTTGTCCTTTGCCGAAAGCTGGGTCGTGACCCTGGTGCGGTCCTGGTTCCCACGCCTTTATCCGATGGTTCATGTCCCGCCCACAGATAACATCGCCCCGCCCATCGCTGCTTGCCTCGGCGATCTCGTCACTATGTCCCTACTGGGCGCGATGTCTACAGTCCTCACACTCGGCATCGCCACCGCGGCTCCTTACGCCGTCGTTGCGGCTGTCACCCTTTTCGCCATCATGTGCGCTTCCATCGTCCGTCAAAACGAGCACGTCAGGCCACTGCTCAGCGCAGGCTGGACCCCGCTTCTCGGCGCGATGGTCATCGCCAGCGCATCTGGCATCGTGCTCGACGCATTCGTCAGCCGCTACGAAGGCTATGCGATTCTCGGCGTCGCCTTTGGCGGTGCGTGTGCCTGTTTCACGGCAATAATACCTCACGCTGACACTCCGCAGGTATCCCCGGCGGCGCAGGTTCGATCTTCGTTTCGCGCCTGTCAACGGCGTTGCACGCAGCTGCGTCTGTCATCGCCCCGCTGCCCAATTCCGGCCATTCGAATCACGAGCCCAGTTCGCGCGTCGTCATGTTCGTGCTGTTCCTCGTTTCCATCCCCGTTGGGGTCGCATTCTTCTTCATCTTGCGCGTCTCGTCGTGGCTTGCCACACCATTCCTGTTCACCGTGCTCGCGCTCTTATTTCTCTGCACCGCCGTAGGTTCCAGATGCCTGCCGTGAATGCCTGCGCCGGCTCATTCTTTATCATAGATCGCCATATCCCTGGTTGCGGGGTATGCTCTGACCAATTACCTGTGGTCGCACAAGTACGACCCAGACATGTACGCCCTGCCGATCCACGCGGCACTTATGGACCTAGTTGGTCAACTCCTACTTGTAGCCTGTTTTGAGCTCGCATCTGCAATTGGCTTGCACGTCCGCAGCCACTCAAGTGAGGCATAGCAGCGGGCCTGGCCTTACGTTAATATTATTTCTGCATCCGTCCCATCCAATCTGTATGCAATCGTATTAGAGAACGACGTGCATTTGTAAATGATCATTGTGTGAGTGTGTAAGTGAAGATGTGGAGATGCATGGGAGGAGGACACCAGTACTGTATCTACGAAGCGGCCATTTTCGCCTTCTTCGCCTTCTTTGGGGACTCAACCGCCTCGCCCCCTCTCCGCTTCTTGCGCCTCTCCTTTTCCTTTTCCCTCGCGCCCCCCTCCTCGGCGTGCTTATCATCGACACCCAAGTCCATCTGGTCTTCGGGTGGCGGCGGCGGCGGGTCACCAGGGTCACCATAAGGCCTGAAGCGATGCGTCAGCGCCTCGTCGGGGTACGCCTCGCGCGGGGGGTCTTGGAACGTAGCGGGGTCCGCGGCCGCGTCGCGTCGCATGGGCTCGGCAGGGCGGGCTGAGACGACGAGATGTCGTGCGACGGGCTTTGGTGCTACGAGTGTGCGTGAGATGGGAAACAAAGAAAACGCAAAAGAGCGCGCACGCACCGAGAAAGAGCTTTCCGCCTTTTCGCTTGCGCGGCAGGAGGACCGAGAGGCCGTTGAGCTCCTCCGCGCCGACGTGGGGCTGATGATGATGCTCGCCGCTGGAAGACGACGGGGGCGGGAGCGACCATATATCGTACGCGGTGGACTTGCGCGACAGTTCGCCCACGCGGCCGGATGCGCTGGCAGACGATAGCACCTGGATCCCTTGCAGGTTCTTCGCCTTGACCTGTGTCCAGTCAGCAGTATTCGGATGAGAGAGGAAACGGGACGCACGGCGGCCGGCGCGCGTACGAGCCAGAGCTCTGCGCCTTCTTCGTCTGCCGTCACCGCGTCGTAGTCGAACTCCCCAAAGTCGACGTCGACGTCCAGGTCGGCGGGGACGCTGCCTGCAGGCGGCACGTACGCGGGCGTCGGGTCAACGCTCCGAGTCTCTTCGTGCGCGAGGAGCATCCTCCTGTCTTCAGCATCGGACGACGACGCCGGAGCTGCGACTTTGGATTTTTTTGCGCGTTTTTCTGTTGGCTTCTTCTGTTTCTTCGATCTTGCACTCGAGGTTGAAGTTATGGGCGCCGTTGGCGGTGACATTGTATTATAGAGGACCGTATTGAGGGCGTGGGTGCAATTGCGGAACGGCGAACGGCCCGGATAATCCGGATGTATACACGTGAACATGGCCGACAGCTTTCCGAGTCGTAGTAAGCCGTTTGCCCTCGTAAATTATCTGTCTTCCGAACCTCTTTCTGCTTTTAACTGCTAGAATTCCTGGTCATGCTCGAAAAAGTGAGCGCACTACTAGCCGCGTTTTTCTTCATTTCCTGAAGGCCACGATCTTCCGCAGGTCACCGCCCTTTGGTCCCCAACCCCAACGCCACCGCCAGCGAAGGCGCCGTATGATCCTACTGACGCTGCGCAGAACCCTCTTAATCCACAAGGTCTGAAGCCGTATGTCACATCCTTTCTCCCAGTTATTTCCCTGGTCGTCTGACAAACCCGACTGCAGGTGTTGTGCTTGTCCGCAGACCAAGTCTGCGCGCGACGACTGCTTCCTCAAGTTTGACGGGTCTGAGGTCGACGAAAAGTGCAAGGAGCTCGTACAGGCGCACTTGGCGTGCATGCGGGGTCTCGGCTTCAAGATCTAGATTATTGGTAGACCCTCCATAATATGTTTCATGGCATCACTCTACTACTCTACATTCGACCCTCCCTCGTAGGACAAATCACAGCTCATTGACACGCATTTATCCCCGAGGTTCCCTGCGGCGGTTCCTGCTTACGTCTCTGCCCCTCGTTCTCAACCAGTCAAATTCATCCACGAAGACTTTTGCACATCCACGCGCTTAGTCAAGTAAACTACCGTGTGACCGAATACTCGGTGCTCGTATATAAGGACTTTTCTTCGGACCTGCTGCGCTCTATGCCCCTTGGCCGCTCACCATCACCGTTTAATACCTACTACACATCCCATCCCCCCCTCTGTTACATCCTTCCTCCTTTCTCGTAGTATGGCCACCTATACTGCAGAACCCTCTCTAACTCTCCACGAATATCGCGCATGTCCGCCGTCCCCGTCAATAGCAAAATGTGTGTACGGCATAAGCGCTCATGACCAGCTAGCACTGCACTTGTGTTAGTTCTATGAAAACGACGGGATCGTGCTTTTATGGCATTTTTGCGCGTACGGTGACTGATTGTAATCGCTTCTATTTGGAGGCTGAAAATGGCGCGTATCTAGCCTTTCACTATATCTTTGTTTGTGATCTGCTCCCACTACTTTAGCTACTCGTTCTTAGTACCTTCCGTGGCTATTTCCGAGGTCTTGTGTTTGTCCTCGCGTTCTTTTGCCGTGCATCGCAGCGGCAGCGACCTCCAGCCTTCTGTACCCACGAAACTGATCATTGGTAAAGAACACAGGTGTGCTGGACAAGTTCACCTGGAGAGGAACCTAAAGGAGCCAACTTACTCTGGCAAGCGGAATGTAAGTAGCTCAGAGCAGTTCAGGAGCGAGGAAACTCGCAGCGGCAGTAGCCAACTTCACCCTCTCTAACCGACGTTCCTCGACCGAAAAAAATGTAAACGTCCCGGGTGAATCCTTGGGCGACACTGTCAGATTGAGAGGCTACACCATTTGCATTCCCTTCGCCGGACTTCTTGCGCCATTCACGGGAGAGTTCACGTTGAACTTATCGTGGCTCACCTTATAAATGCCCTTGAATCTTAAGGATATTTGATAAATAAAAAATGGGGTTAACAGGATGTCACCTTGAAAGGGGAGTATGTAAAGTCAGTGATTACTATACCAGTGGTTAGCACCAATTAACGACGCTATCAGTCAAGTATTGGCCACAAGGCTAAGTTCTCGTCCAAATGAATACCGCATTGCGTGCATGAAAGAGCTGGCCACTGGCACTGGCAGGCGCGGGCGCACTATCGTGGCCGTATTCAATTAGGTCTCCATGTGAATGGGCCTCGCTCTGCTTCGCACGGTGACATAAAGGAACGTTCTCATCTTCTCATCTCTCACAGACCACGATGGCGTCGCTTTCAAATATCAAGCCAAACATCGGTGTATTCACCGACCCAAAACACAATCTGTGGCTCGATGAGGCGCAACCATCGGTCGCAGATATCCAATCTGGGGCAGCCCTGGAGAAGGGAGAGGTAGTTGTAGAGATTCGCAGCACAGGCATCTGCGGGTACGTATACTATGACGACTCGGGGTTCTGTGCGCTCTGCGCAACTCATCTCATCTCGCCTAGTTCTGACGTACATTTTTGGCACGCTGGGCGCATCGGACCGATGATCGTCGAGGACAAACACGTCCTCGGCCACGAGTCCGCTGGAGAGGTACCTTTCCTCGACTGCTTCGCCGATCGCCCCCAGATCGACGATCCTTAGATCATCGCCGTCCATCCATCCGTAACCCATCTTAAACCAGGCGACCGAGTTGCCATCGAGCCTGGGATCCCGTGCCACACCTGCGCCCCGTGCCTCGTAGGCCGCTACAACGGCTGCGAGCGTGTCCTCTTCCGCTCCACCCCGCCCGTTCCCGGGCTGCTGCGCCGCTACATCACCCACCCGGCGGTATGGTGCCATAAGCTCCCGCCGTCCCTCTCCTTCGAGGACGGCGCGCTCCTCGAGCCGCTCTCCGTCGCCCTCGCCGCCGTCGAGCGCGCGAACCTGCGGCTCGGCGACGCGGCGCTCATCTGCGGCGCGGGGCCGATCGGGCTCGCGACGCTGCTCTGCGCCCGCGCGGCGGGGGCCCACCCACTCGTGATAACAGACCTCGATGCGGGCCGGCTCGCGTTTGCCGAGTCGCTTGCGCCAGGGGGCCGCGTGCGCGCGCTGCGCGTCGCACCCGACGACGCGCCCGAAGCACTGGCAGCGCGGGTCGTCGAGGCCATGGGCGGCACAGAGCCGGACGTCGCGCTCGAGTGCACAGGCGCCGAGGCGTCGATTGGCGCCGCGATCCAGGCCGTCCGGTTCGGCGGGACCGTGTTCGTCGTCGGCGTCGGGAAGAACGAGATGCAGTTCCCGTTCATGCGGCTGTCGACGCGGGAGGTGGACCTCAGGTTCCAGTACCGGTATGCTAATACGTGGCCCAAGGCGATACGGCTCGTGGAGGCTGGGCTGCTGAGCGACATTAGGAAGTTCGTGACGCATCGGTTTCCGATCGAAGATGCGGTACGCGCATTTGAGACGAGCGCAGATGTGAAGAGCGGCGCGATTAAGGTGCAGATTACGAACCTGTAGTCGCACCCGCAGACCGTACTAGTAGGATCTAAGGGGAGAAAATCGAAGCCCTTCGAGCTGTATTTTAATAAGCGGCACGCGTTGCAATGAACGAGATATGCTTGTCTGGATGTTTAGTCGACGGCAATACATCTCCTTTTTTGGATCCATTTATATTCCCGGGTACATAAAAACTATCATAGTAGATCGTAGCGTGATCCACTGCATCTACTAGATGCAGTATAACCCGAGTAACTCTACTATGCGCGCCATTCTGCGGACAAGCCATGAGCACGGCGAAAGTATCCACACAGATTTGATAACTCACTCGCGTGATACGATCACGCGCCGTAATGAACAAAGTTGACCCATCGCTCTAGCGTGATCCCTCTCCTCCTCCGCAGCTTCTTCACCGCAAACTGAAGCGCCCTCGCAGATCTCTCGTAATGTGGTACTCCTCTCCGGCCAGAGCTCTCTGAGAACATGGATTTGTAGAAATGCTTTGATAGGTATGCCCCGTCCGTATCGGCCATCGCCCACATCGTCCCGATCACGCTCCGGAAGCCGCAGAACTGCATCGCAGCCGCAAGGTGCAGCCCTTCGTCGGCAATGCTATCTTCTGTAAGCTCGGCAGTGTGACAAACAGAAAGGAAGGCAAACTCCGCAGCAGGGAGTTGGGATCGGACGATCTGCAGGAGGGTAAGGTTGTCTCCGTGAAGGTCGAACGAAGCATCGAATGGTTTCCCTGTCTCCAGTAGGCCGTGGCAAACAAAGTGAACGAATCGGTGATCCCTGAGGCCCGCTACCACGGTAGAGGGTGTTGCCTTTTCCGACACGAGAGTTGTCACCGACGATCCGACGGCTTGTACGACGTCAATCTCGCCCCGTGCCCCGGGCAGGGTTTCAGGCTGTGCTACAAGAAGCAACGAAGGCTTGTACAACGTTTCGGGCTGTGAGTCAGGTTTTCGGGATTCGATGAGCGCGGAGAGCGTCGGGGTATACGAACAAATGTAAAGGTCCATAAAGTAAAGCCTGTCGTTATCGTCGGATGGAATTGGGCCCATCGCATGGAGGGGAAGAGAACAGAAGGCGGATGTCGGGCACCACCAGACACGAGATTTCTCCGGAATGTTTAACTGGCGGAGTCTCTCGATGACAGGTTTTCCGACAAGCTCGTACAGATCCGCGAGGACAGAAGCTAGAGTGACATCGTAGTCCTCTGAATCGAGTCCCCTTTCCTTTTGGGTGTGCAACAATTCATTCTTTAATTGGTTAGCGCGATCATGGAAGTTTGGAGGAGCAGAGATGATGGAAGGGGGTAAACTTTTGTGCAGGATGATGATGTCCGAGCGCCATCGGGATTGATTGACGATGATGACAGGTCCATGTGTTGCAGCAGAATTGAGGGCGTCAAACGACAGTGGCTTTAGGAAATTCCCCAAGCCCGATAAGGATTGGATGTGGGTGATAAGAGAAACGCGCTCATCTAAAAGCCCCCGCTGTCTCAGGAGAAGGCGGCCGAATGCGTCCATCCCGGCTTCGCCATCGCCTATCGCCGTGTTCTCGCTTTGTGCAACCGACATTGCTACCGTCTCTAAGTTCCGATTGACGGTCGCGAACCTTTCTGCTAGGGCTGGGTCAGCTGCGCGGAGTTGGTCGGTGGAAGTGCGAAGGCCTCGCATTTCGGACCAGAGTAACGCTCTCCCTCGTTCCAGGGTCTCTATGGCCTGTTTGATTTGACCTGTTTCTATCTGATACGATGCGTAGTCCAATGGCAACCCCCTCACTTCCATGGGGACCCGAACGAGGAGAAAATGCTGGATTTGCAAAGTCGGGGAGAACACAAGAGTTTCTTCCAATAGTGACATGGCTGTCTCATACGCAATAGAAATAGAAGGATGTGCACGGAGCCGTGCATTGTATGCCCACCCATATGCAATCTGGAACCGACGAAATGCTTCCGCAGATCCATCATTTACGACCTCGTGGAAGAGTTGCATCACTTCTTCGGTATCCTGCTCGAGATGCAACAAATTGCAGCGTGCGATCAAAGACTGAAGAAGACCCTCTCCCATTTGGTAGTGGACCGGCTTTTGGGCTGATATATTGCGGAGATCACGATGCGTGATGATTGCTTCATCGAGGTAGTCCAATCTATTTGTGCGTTGATACGCTTGGAGGAGGATCTGAGCAAACACAATGGCGGGCAAGTACCACAGTCGGTCACTAGAGTGTTGTAACGGGAGTAATGTCCGGCCTAGCTCGACAGCCGCTTCTACATCTGTTATCTCGACATCTGGAATTGTGCCGAGAATTTCCTTAAGAAGTTCCGTTTTCTCTAGGAATTGTGATGCGCCACATTCGCGCGGGGCGGGTCTCTGCAAGAGGAAATAGGAAAGGTATTCGCCCGAGGTATTGGGAGGCGTTTCTCCTGATTTCCCAGTGATACCAAAGTAATTAAAGCGCTGCCGCTCAAAGTTGTCCAGGGAGACAGCTAAACGGGCGCGATCTTGATCCGGAAGAGATGGGAGACAGATTAGAGTATGCAGGCGATGAATGGCATCCTCTAAATACTCCGGGCGCGAGTATGAGTTCAACCGGGACACAACGAGCACGTTAATTAGCTCTATGGCGTGTCTCTGCGTCGGAGTTAGTCGAGCCCCAGGGGTGTGTGCAGCGACGATTTTATCCGCGATGGTCGTCGCCTCCTCGTAATCAGAAATCTCGTGTGCCATCAGGAAGCGAACAGCGAGACAGTGAGCAAGCGCATAGGAGACGCGCAAGTCTGGTATAAGTAGCATCGCTTGTCGCAGGATTTGGATGACCTGCTCAGGAGGCTGATTTGCGTCGTCTAGACGGTGTGTCTCTGCAACGGCATCAGAGAATGGTACAATGGCGTCGATTAGGTCGATTGTCGAGAGACTCGAGACGCCGCCCGAGTAGAGGATTTCATGAGTAAGGGCCGTCATCTCCTCCATGTCACGTGTCGTATCGTCAGACCCCTTCATCAATTTCATGGCCAGCGCTCGAACTAGGCGCGATGTAAGCTGATAATGCGGGATGTCGAAAGTGTCAAGGGAGTGGAAGTTCGCTCGAAGAAAGCGAAAGTATTTGACCGAGGACACGATATCCTCAGGTTGTTTGTACAATGCGGAACGTGAAAGGAGGATAGATGCAAGCTGGAAGAACATATAGACCACGTCTCGACTTGTTTGGAACGGGAGAAGAACAGCTTCTGTGAGATGGGTCGTGGATACGTCGAGGTCGCCCTTCTGAGGTGACAATTCGTTGCGCATAGTTCGCAGTATCGCCAAGTGCAGGAGATGGGTAGGGCGATGAGGATCTGGTCGAGGTGACAATGCGAGAAGGCGGTTGTGTTCGAGAATCTCTTTCTCGATTTGGGGAATGGTGACTATAAGCGCCGGTTAGTTTCAAGTGGCAGATACCAGCAGAAAGGATCAAATACAGGACTGGGACTTACATGGAAACTCTGAAGTGGCCATGTATTAGAGCTGGAATATCAGTGGGTTATGATATGACGAGGAAAAACGGACACGAGCGACGAAGAGGTCCACTGCCTCACAGCCGTGATATATTTCAAGCAGAAAATTTTCCCGACATCAATGCCTCCACCGCAGCATGCGTACTCATAAGTACAGGGAGGCAGTACCACAATGTGTAGGGCGATCAGCTTCTTCACACACGCTCGAAACATGCTTGTGCACAGCCAAGAGAACTTAAAGAAGGAACGATAGCGCCGTTCTGAAGCCTGTGCAAGTGGGGAGCTCCGAGTCGGGAACGGACAAGGGAACGGAATCAAGAACAGAATCCCAGTTTCTGCTTGAAGTGCCTAGATGTTAGTTATCAATCGCACACCTGATTGTGTTCTTGGCGATACTGTACTACGGTATACCCACTGAGGCCGCTGACACAGTGATGGCACCAACATTGTGAGAGTCCGATTCGTTCAGGGTCACGTGCTTACCCTACTTCCGCCTCGTTTTGACCTTGATTTTCGAGTTGACGGCCCTTCCCTATTATCATTAGGACTCAAAGGGTAGATTATGAGGGTATTGCGAACCTTCGCAAGCATACACACTAGGACATACAGGAGGGATCGGATCGAGGAATGTGCAGGAATGTGACTAGTAAAAACTTCGAGTTGGGCGCCACTGATGGTATTAATTGGTCTTGCCAGGATCCGGAGTCTCAATTTCACGGTGAATGAGAAGTTCCGAGCACAATGTGTTGGATGCGCAACATCATGCGATGATGCGATGCATAATCGTATGGCTTGTGCGTGTTTCCCTTTTGCAACCGGCTTGCGCGTGTTCGGGTTGCTGACGACGGAAAGATAGAACTCTCTGTTCCTTGGAGGTACAGCGCGTCTGAGTCAACGCATGTGTGCTCGTGAAATTCGGAGTAAGACATGATGCGATGTTCAAAATTCAATCTACCGAACCGCCCCACCTGTACTGGTGACAACATGTACGCCATCATTGTACGGGACTCTTACTACTCACGTAGAAATCGGTCGGCGCTCTTCCAAATCCGGTCTTAATCTCGAGCCCACATCAGAATTGAGCTACAATTGACACGTTGACACCCACTGTCTCCCTCTCCATCGCTGTTTATACATCCGTCTGAGAGCCCGCTCCGAGCCGCCTTCCAATGGTTTCCGTCTTCCCCGCTCCTTGCGGCCCCGATCAAGTGGCCCGGTACCCCCTTCGCATCCCCCATGTTATCCTCGTGGCGCCTTTGATTGCGTCCTCATCGCCATCTATTTTTTTCGTACATAAGACACAGTGTATTCGCAGAGTGAAGCCGCGATCTAGTCTTATGTACGTTTCATTTTATTTATTTTTATAGTCTGCCCCTACTCACCCCTTCCCCCCTTTACTCACCTCGACCCACCGTTTCGATCCTACGTAATGACTTCTCCGTGTACACAACCCATCTCTTTCCTGCTGAATAGATGTCGTATCCCGCCCATGTCCTCTCCCCTGATCTTAGTATGATCCTTGCACGAGTCAGCCGGGTTCAATTTGTGTGGGATGATGTGCATCGCATCGATGTCTGAGCGCGGTTAATAATAATGACCGGACCGTGTGCCGCGGCAGCGTCAAACCGGGGATGGCGGCTTCGGGAAATCTCCGAAGCCAGCGAAGCGGTCCAAAAGGTCTCTGCGTAGCAACGAGACGACCAATCTCTTCGCTCGCACTCCACGACGGACATTGTCACAGATTCGAACCTCTGACTAATTTATCCACTAAGTTTGGGTCTGCCGCACGGAGTTGGTCTGGGGTTGTACGGTGGCATCGTATTTCCTACAAGAGTAGCGCTCTTCCTCGTTCCATAGTGTCCATGGCCCATTTGAATCGACCCATTTCGATCTGATACGATGCATACTCCTATGGCAACTCCTCTGCTTCCATAAATAGATGGTATATCTTCGAGCGCAGGATACATTCAAGTTAGAAGTTAGATCGTGCATCTGGCGTCCACACCTATCCCTCGAGAGCTTTTCCGAATCCTACAAAGGTAAATAGAAAGAGAGTACATCCCATTTCCGGGTATTGTATACAACGATAGATCGCCTTAATTTCACCTACACGATTCGATTTTCCCTACCCTTCGTCACTTTCTCCCGGTGCCTTGGGGGTGCCAGAAAATCCATTTCGAACATATGGCCGTCCAGCGTACCGCTTGTCCCCAGTGCGAGGGAGCCTCGCCTTGATCGGGCTACTAAGCTGCCGATAGGCAGCTGTCTTACCGTCGGCACTGGCAGCCCTCTACTCATATGTACGTCGGATTCTTTGTAGACATAGTCCGATAGTCCACGGTACACGCGTGAAGCACCGATGGTCATAGTAATGACTGAAGAAAGGAAAAACAATCAGTGAATTCGCATAGTTCTCTCGGGATGAGACAACTAACGGGCAGGGAGTTGGAGCATCTATGATATCGGGTCCGTCAGGTCTTTGTCCGGAATATTTTCTTTACGACGTACAAGGTTCATGGGATCTGTGAAAATACACTTTTGGTGAAAACCCAATCTCGTTGTGTGAAAGAAGGCACTGCGCACCATTCAGGTTCAACAGAATGAAAACCTAGGGAGCTAGTATAGGTCACCTAGATCATATTTACTTTTAGGGAGAACGTACTGTGATAGGTACTTCGGCTAGAGTGACAATTATCATCCACGCCAAGCCCTGTTGTCATGGTCATGGTCATGGTCAGCCCAAACATAGAAGATCGTCGCAGTGCATGTTGTGGTGTCTGAAATGAGAAAATACTAACCTGGGTATACAGGAGCCACCAGATGCCACCTTTCCGACGGGCATTTTCCCAGCGCAAGAGCCTGATGAGCATGAGCGCAAGAAGCACCAAGTCAGTGACGAAAGAGACAATAATATTGGCGCTGGTGTCATGTGGATTCGTGATTTGGCAAATGCCTTCAAATTCGTTCCAAGTTCCGTGAAGAACGACTACACCTGGTATCGCGATCCCGGATCACATCTTTAAAATATCCGGAAAGCCGAATGAAGAAATGAATATACCATGGATCAGAGAACCAACATCGGCGAGCCACGCAGCGGCGGCGATTGATATGGCGATCCTGTTCAGACCCCATATCGCTGCACTGGGAATGTTGTATCAGCGAGACGAGAAGAGGAGTTAGAGAACCGAGTCTCTACCAAGATCTCTACTCACATGCGCAGCACGATCAGGGCCTCTGCACAAGCCAATGAGAGATGTGAAAATAACTAGTATATAGTCCCAAATATTAGCATATTGTCGAGGAAATGGCCTATAACTTGAATCTCACGAAAACAAAAATGACAAAGGTCTGGGTAGAATTTCAGTCTCGTCATCTGGCTCATCAGGGCGAGAAGGTAAGGTACCTGGCAGTCGATCCTGTTAACTGGGTCGAATCCCACGAGCATAGTAATTACGCAGAGCAGAGGGCACCACCGAGCCCCCAAGTAAAGCTGCATGTACCAACCCGAGTTAATCATATTGCAATCCTGTCTGGGCTGCACGCAACGTACCAAAACGACAACCGAAAGTTTCGCTTCCCAGTGAAGACAGAATATTCGAACCTGATGTTCACGACAAACTCCCAGCTTGTATGAGAAGAGATTTAATAAATTTCATTAGATGAGGCTGAGAACGACAGTACCCACATGAGAATTCCCCATGTGGCGTGGTAAAGCTTGATGAGCGCGACTGGAAGGCAAATTTAACTAGTTAGAAATGGCGGAAGCACAAGTGACAGACAATATTCTGCAGTGACAACAGTGGGACTTTTCCAGTCAGTCATGTTCAGGAGGAAACACTGGCAGGGCTGGTGCGACAATATGAGGGTTCAGATGGGATTGACAAAAGTGAGGATCGTAGACCCGGGTACGCATGAAGTGGATTCAATATATATATAACGAACCTATATAACAACAGAAATGTAGGTGCACAGCAAAGTGCACAGGCTTGGAGCTCAGCTACACACGGCCGAAGTTACTTAATAGTCCACGTACAGGCTGTTGTTCGTGCTGAAGTGCGCTGTGATCCCGCCCGGACCGTTTCGGGCCGGCACTCCGATGACCAGCAACGCGTGCGACGCTGGTAGGGTGAAATACTCGGGCTAATCTTTGGACATCCCGGGGCTTCGAGCCTCACTTACTATACCATCTCCCTTCCTATTTCATCTCTGTCTATCATATGGCTACCCCTAGGATACGTTTCGGACCCAGCGCGAGCAAGCCGAGCCCGACATGATTGGGCGGCGACGCCATACCCTCCCGTGCTATTCATCTCAATCCCCCTCCATCGACTGCGCCTCCCGTCTCGGTCTCTTTTGCATCTCATTCCCCTGACCTGTCGTTACGTCCCCCGCGCCTCGATCTGTGTCTTCTGACCGCGCGTCTTGACGACGCCTTCATACTTTCTCTGATGTCTTGTGATAATTATTGTTTCCTACTGTACGGCCTGTACTACTGGTCTAGTATAAATTGTATCGTTTCTGGACTCGAATGACTATCCGAAATCTTCTGTTCTCGAAACCGTCCGTGTGCCCACTGTATCTTTTCGTGCTTCGCTCGACTCCTTCATTTTCGACTTCCTCTCGCGCGAGCACTTTCGGGTGACGCGTTACCTAATCAACTCGTCACTTGAATACTAGGTTATGGGCCCTGTGCCCCGCGCCTAAGAAACCAGTACGAGCTCGAGTCGAATTTATTTGCACACTTATTCCTATTTTACGATACTCTACGTCATGAGTGACGAACTACGTGCTGAAGTGCGCTGTGATCCCGCCCGGACCGTTTCGGGCCGGCACTCCGATGACCAGCAACGCGTGCGACGCTGGTAGGGTGAAATACTCGGGCTAATCTTTGGACATCCCGGGGCTTCGAGCCTCACTTACTATACCATCTCCCTTCCTATTTCATCTCTGTCTATCATATGGCTACCCCTAGGATACGTTTCGGACCCAGCGCGAGCAAGCCGAGCCCGACATGATTGGGCGGCGACGCCATACCCTCCCGTGCTATTCATCTCAATCCCCCTCCATCGACTGCGCCTCCCGTCTCGGTCTCTTTTGCATCTCATTCCCCTGACCTGTCGTTACGTCCCCCGCGCCTCGATCTGTGTCTTCTGACCGCGCGTCTTGACGACGCCTTCATACTTTCTCTGATGTCTTGTGATAATTATTGTTTCCTACTGTACGGCCTGTACTACTGGTCTAGTATAAATTGTATCGTTTCTGGACTCGAATGACTATCCGAAATCTTCTGTTCTCGAAACCGTCCGTGTGCCCACTGTATCTTTTCGTGCTTCGCTCGACTCCTTCATTTTCGACTTCCTCTCGCGCGAGCACTTTCGGGTGACGCGTTACCTAATCAACTCGTCACTTGAATACTAGGTTATGGGCCCTGTGCCCCGCGCCTAAGAAACCAGTACGAGCTCGAGTCGAATTTATTTGCACACTTATTCCTATTTTACGATACTCTACGTCATGAGTGACGAACTACGTCTAAACGTTCCCAAGTTGGCCGCGGACGGCTCGAACTGGGTCATTTACCGGGACAGGATGGTCTGGGCGATGGAATCGCGCATCCTTGCCGACCACCTCACTAACCTAACTATGCCTCAAGCCTACGCAGCAGCAGGCGCGGTGAATGGAGTTCCCGCGGCCGTGCGATGGGCACACGGCGAGGCGACAGTCAAGCAGGCGATTGCAGCCTCTGTGCCCGATTCGGTCTTCAACCGCATCAAGACCAGTACGCGCGCCAAGGATGTCTGGGACGCGCTGAGGGCTTTGTATGAGGGGCGGACGCAGATGATAGTTGTGGACCTTCGCCGGCAGCTTCAAACGATGAAATGCGGGGAGGAGGACAACGTACGCACTCACTTCGAAACCATCGCTAACCTTCGCGAGCAGTTGGCCGCGATGGGCAAGACCATTCCTGACGAGGAATACGCCTCCATCCTCCTCGGCTCACTTCCCGCGGCGTACGACGCCACCACCTCAGCCATGTCCACCACAGCATCACTCACCAACACCGACCTCACCCCCAACACAGTAATCCGTCTCGTTACTGACGAGTATGACCGCCGCGTTATCAAAGCCGGCAAGCCGAAAGAGTCCCAAGACGAAGCGCTTGCGGCCGACGCTGGCAGAAGAGGCAAAGGCAAGACGAGCAAGAAGGACATAGAATGCTTCAATTGCAAGAAGCGCGGCCACATGAGAGCCGATTGCTGGGCCAAGGGTGGAGGAAAGGAAGGACAAGGGCCAAAGAGAAAGAACCAGGATGGAGCAGCGACGGCTGACCAGCAAGTACAGCCAGAGATGGAGGCCTGGGCAGCGATCGAAGAAGTCGTCGATCAACATCAAGATCAACAACTTCAAGTCGCCAGCTTCGCGTGCAAACCTCGGGCCGAGAGCGAACTCTACGACTCCGGTGCCTCGTGCCACATGTCCCCATTCCGCCACCAATTCACTTCCTACCGATCGATAGACCCTCGTCCTATTATGGCAGCTGATAAGCGCCTATTCTTTGCAACCGGTATGGGGGATCTGCGGATTCGGGTACCAAATGGCGAGTCATTCACCCCTGTTATTCTTCGCGACACTCTCCACGCCCCGGATATGGCCCTCACAGTCGTATCTATAAGCCGCATCGCAAAAGCAGGCTTTGCCGTGTCCTTTGAGGGGAACGCGTGCAAGATCAAGAATCCCACGGGGAAGACCGTGGGAATCATTCCTTCCAATCATAACGGGCTGTACCGGGTAGAGCACGTGTGCGCCGCAGGTCTGATTGATGAAGTAATCGACATTCGCACGCTTCATCGTCGACTCGGGCACATTGCAGCGGACTCTATCCGCACTCTCGTGCGGACTCAAGCAATACATGGCATCTCTCTCATTGACGACGGACAACCCATCCACTGCGAGTCCTGTGAGTACGCTAAGACAACCCGGAAGGCCATCAAGAAAGAGCGCGAGGCCGCGCCAGCAAGTGCCTTTGGAGAAGAAATACACTCTGACGTCTGGGGGCCATCGCCGCTAAATACTCTAGGCGGGCGACGCTACTATATCACCTTTACTGACGACTACTCCCGCTACACCTACACTCGGCTCTTACGCACCAAAGACGAAGCTCTCCAGGCATACAAGGACTTTGCTACCTGGGTTCAGACTCAACATGGTGTCAAGATCAAGAGGCTTCGCTCTGACCGAGGAGGCGAGTATCTGGGTGCCGATTTCGATCGTTTCCTCAAGGATCAGGGAACGGAGCGTAGGTTGACTACGCACAACACCCCTCAACACAACGGAGTGGCCGAGTCGCTGAACCGGCGCCTTCTGGAGCGTATACGCGCTGTACTGCATCACAGCGGCCTCCCTAAACATCTCTGGGGGGAGGCGACTCTTCACGCTACTTGGCTCAAGAACCGGACTTCGACTCGAGCTCTAGGCAACACTACGCCGTATGAACGGCTTCATGGGTCGAAACCCAACTTAGCTGGAGTACCCGAATGGGGTCAGCAAGTCTGGGTTCACACTGACACAGGCTCGAAGCTGGACGCGCGGGCCATCGAAGGACGATGGGTAGGGTACGACAGCGACAGCACTCACGCCCACAGAATTTATTGGGCCAACAAGAACTCGATCTCGGTCGAGCGGAACGTCAGGTTCGCACCGACCACTGTCACTGTCTACTCGGGCCCGGGGCCCGCTTTCGGACCAGTCACTACCACTACCACGGCGCCCCCTCCACCTTCACTTCCTCCTGCTCTCCCTCCTATTCCAGTACCCGCTCCACCTAAACCCCAAGACATCGCCCTACCACCGTCGGATGACGAGAACGACGAAGAAGAAGACGTCGAAGACCAGCTGGACCCAGCACCGCCGGGCCAGTATCAGCCGACGCCGGCGGCGGACAAGGACAAGAGCAGTAAATTTCGAGCAGCGGGCGGCCAACCCAGCTACGCTCAACCGACTCGTACTTCAAGTCGCAAGAGCAGGCCGTCCGATTATAGGAAGAGGCTGGAGGCGGGCGAGGGGACCACCGATGGAGGAGGAGATGCCGCAGACGAAGAACCTGGCCCAAACATCAAACGGAAGAAGAAGACCCGAGCAGCAGCAACTCTAGCTAATGACTTCGCAGACTTCGGCGCTGGCTGCGAGTTCGTCGCGGGCGTCACACCTCTCATCGCGGAAGCTATCAGCGACATGCAAGGCGACCCGCGCACGGTCAACGAGGCGCGATCTCGCTCTGACTGGCCTTTGTGGCAGCAAGCGATGGATCGCGAGATGAAGACTCTCGAGGACGCGGGCACTTGGGAGACTGTGCCGCGCCCTTCCGGACGCAACATCGTCGGGAGCAAATGGGTCTTCCGCATCAAACGCAACGCAGATGGCACCGTCGAGAAGTACAAGGCGCGTTTGGTAGCGCGGGGCTTCACACAGGTATACGGGGCGGATTATTTCGAGACTTACTCCCCCGTTGCCAAGCTCACCACTTTTCGCACCATCCTCGCGCTAGCCGCGCAGCAGGACTGGGACATCGACACATTCGACTTCAACGGGGCCTACCTCAACGGAGAGCTCAGCGAGAAAGAGGACATCTACATGAAGAATCCGCCCGGCTACGACAGCGACGAAGATACAGTCAAGCATCTCAAAAAGTCACTGTACGGCTTGAAGCAAGCCGGGCGGAAATGGTACGACACTCTCAAGCGTACCCTCGCTGATCTCGGGTTCCGCGTTAGCGAAGTCGACCCCGGCGTTTTTCATACCCGCGCTGGGGAACATCCCATCATCATCGCCGTCCACGTTGACGACTGCGCCATCACCAGCAGCTCGGGCGCAGTCATGCAGGAGTACAAGCGCAAGATCAACGCTCGCCACTCCATCACGGACCTAGGGCCTATCCACTGGCTCTTAGGTATCAAGATCACCAGGGACCGCGGCGCGCGTACCATCGCGTTGTCGCAGGAGTCCTTCATCGACACCATTGCCCGACGTTTCAACTTGAGCGACGCCAAACCCTTTCATTCCCCCATGATCCCCGGCATCTCCTACTCAGCCAAAGACGCACCCGCGGACAAGAACGACGCGGCGCGCATGACGAAAGTTCCTTACCGCGAGGCTATCGGCAGCCTCATGTACGCTTCCGTGGCCACACGCCCGGATATCTCATTTGCGGTCTCGACACTCTCGCAGTTTCTGGAGAATCCGGGGGAGGCTCACTGGGAGGCCGTTAAGCGGGTTTTCCGCTATCTTACTGGGACGCGTGCTCACGCGTTGACGTACGGGGGAGACCGTCATGCGCTCATAGGTTACACTGACGCAGACGGATCTTCGCAAGACCACCGGCGAGCCATATCCGGCTTCGCATACCTCATTGACGGAGGCGCGATTTCGTGGAGCTCCCGTAAGCAGGAGCTCATCGCGTTGTCCACGGCCGAGGCAGAATACATCGCAGCCACGCATGCCGCAAAGGAGGGCATATGGCTGCGGCGCCTTGTTGGTGAACTCTTCGGCCACCTTGACAAACCGACGACACTCTACTGCGACAACCAGGCAGCGTTGACGCTCGCCACCACCGACAACTTCCATGCGAGAACGAAGCATATTGATATTCGTTTTCATTTTATCAGGCACTCAGTGCAGACCGGAGCTTTCCAGCTCATTTATTGTCCCACAGATGACATGGTGGCTGACCTACTAACCAAAGCGCTACCCGCTTGGAAGGTGAAGGGTCACACTACATCTCTCGGACTGCGCTCGGCTTGCGGGGGAGTGCTGAAGTGCGCTGTGATCCCGCCCGGACCGTTTCGGGCCGGCACTCCGATGACCAGCAACGCGTGCGACGCTGGTAGGGTGAAATACTCGGGCTAATCTTTGGACATCCCGGGGCTTCGAGCCTCACTTACTATACCATCTCCCTTCCTATTTCATCTCTGTCTATCATATGGCTACCCCTAGGATACGTTTCGGACCCAGCGCGAGCAAGCCGAGCCCGACATGATTGGGCGGCGACGCCATACCCTCCCGTGCTATTCATCTCAATCCCCCTCCATCGACTGCGCCTCCCGTCTCGGTCTCTTTTGCATCTCATTCCCCTGACCTGTCGTTACGTCCCCCGCGCCTCGATCTGTGTCTTCTGACCGCGCGTCTTGACGACGCCTTCATACTTTCTCTGATGTCTTGTGATAATTATTGTTTCCTACTGTACGGCCTGTACTACTGGTCTAGTATAAATTGTATCGTTTCTGGACTCGAATGACTATCCGAAATCTTCTGTTCTCGAAACCGTCCGTGTGCCCACTGTATCTTTTCGTGCTTCGCTCGACTCCTTCATTTTCGACTTCCTCTCGCGCGAGCACTTTCGGGTGACGCGTTACCTAATCAACTCGTCACTTGAATACTAGTTCGCACTCGGGACGATGGCCCAGACATCCTGGTGGGCGCAGCAGCAGCCACCTACTCCGCAGGGGGGGCGGCTCCAACGCATTCGAGCTGGGTGATGGGCTTGGGGGTCGTGCAGTTCGACGCGGATGTCTTTGGACTTGCCAAAGCTGCCGAATCCCTCGCCATGTACTATACAGAGGAAGTGCCCCTCCCCGAACGTATTTACTTGTTCTCTAACAGTGCTTCGGCTCTCCGGGCGGTCAAAAACCCCCGTTCTACCACAGCTCAGTCGAGCGCGCTCATGTTTCATCAGGCGCTAACTACACTTACTCTGCGTCACCGGCGCTTTCGTTTGTTCCTGGCCTGGACCCCGGTGGACGCTGAACTAGTCGGGCAAGACATGGCACGGGAACGGGCGACCGAGGCCTGCACGCGAGACCCCCCTGATGGGCTGGACCGCATTCAGTCTGCAGCATTCCAGAAGTCACGCGCACGCACCCTGGCCTTCCACAAGTGGAACCAACGCTGGTACGGACAACGGCTCGTCCCTGTCTTCCGACACCAGGTCCTGGGGGAACGACTGTCCTTCCACCAAACTTACTCTGACGTCCTCCCCCTGGACCCAAGACGCCCTCACCCGCTTTGGAAGGAGGCGACAACGACCAAAATAGTCAACGGCAGACGCATACCAGCACACACCCGCCGCTCTACATCCACCCTCATGCAAATCGCCACTGACCACGCCTTCATGGGCACATACATCCAACGGTTTCGCAGGAACGATCCACCCGAAAACATATCCTGCCCATGCGGACACCCGATCCGAGACTCTGACCACGTCATCCGTCATTGTCCCCGCTACACGCGCGACCACATGGACACCGCCATCCTCTCAGCCGCCTTCGCCCCCGTCAATCCCCTCTACCCACTCCCCGACCTCCTTTCCACACGTGACGGGGCGAACCGGCTTCTTAACTTCCTGGACCAGACTCGCGCACTCTCAAAACCGGAGACCGGCCCCCCTATACCCGTGCCCCCCGAACCCGACTAGGTGGGCACACACTGAGGTCTGGTCGCCTCGTTTCGTCTCTTCTGGATTCGGACTAACGCTTTGTGTACCACACACCCATATGTATCTGTCTGCGGACTTCTACTCCATTCCCCACGAGGGTTCGTCTTCCCACCATGACCCGCTTCCGTCTGGACTCGATTCCCGTCTCGTTACTTACGGCTGCGGGGGCACCTTACTTTACAAGGTCTCGAATGTGTTTCTTAAGTGTAGGCGCAACGCTACGACCGGTCTGTAACCCTGTTATGTACCTGGGAATAAACATGGATCCAAAAAAAAAAAAAAAAGAGCTCAGCTACACCTTCACCATATGGCGGCATCAAGATCAGGAGAAGGGTGCACTCAAGGACGTACTTGGATACCAGTATCCCACATACATTTAATTTACAACTCCATGAGTAACACGTAAGCACGCTCAGAACACGCTCAGGGTAAGAATCACGCAACGGTGGAGTCACCCAACTCAAGTCCCTTTCTCTTGTAATGCAATGATTGACTTGACTTTCTATGACAGTATTGTAGTAAGGTTGTATGAAAAACACGGAAGTAAAAGCTGTGGGTATTGATCGACCTAATTGATCGACCTTTGAGGCACAATGTGAGGCACAGCCCCGCGCCGACTCGGACCAAGCGGCGATCTCCGGCATCACCCATCACATCGCGAGCTTGATTGGCTCAATCACGTCATGACCTCACAGCGCTACAGCCCCCGGCTTCGTGGCCCACCCTCGTTTCTTGTCGTCCATCTGGCCTACGTCTCAAACGTGTCATGGATACGATGCTCACACTAGTATGTCCATCTCCCTCCTGTCAACGTTTCCAACCCCCCATCCCTGCATATATGCCCTCTCACATCCGCCTTTATTTGGGCCATCATCATCATCTATCTTTTTATCCACACACCAAACACACTTGGCGATCACTATCACCACTCTATTACCACATCGCACTTCGACCGGAGGCAACGATTTACTAAATCATGGCCGCTACTAGTCTCAGGAAGAGGAAAAGTTAGTTCCTGAGGCCCGTCATTCCCTTAGAGAGATCAGGCTTACTGCGTTGCGTCGACAAAAGGGGTCTGAAAGTAAAATATGTCCCACCCCGTACGGGAAGGCCTACATTGAACAACATGGAGTCATGGACACATAAACCCGTTGGGTATACGACCACCGCCGTGCGGGATCGTGTCGTTTACAGGCTCACTAACGCTGCATATCCTGTGCAAAAATGCCTAGCGATAAGTGATCAGGTGCCTGAATGCAGAGATGGGGAGTGTGGGGAGTCGTACGCTGCCGCGCCACCGGTGTCATCATCATCGGTAAAGGCATTGTGGCATTACCGGTCACTGAGCATAAATTCGGCATCCCCGCAGAACCTGCGCATATGTATGTGCGCGCCATGAACTATGATAAGCACGTAGGTAAAAGGAAATTGAGAAACGGAAGCGCACCAACGCTTAATATTCACTGAGAACACCCCTTCATCCTGGCAAGGGTCAATCGATTTCTCTGAGCGAATAGCCTGATGAGGAATGCCTCGGCTTCCGTCGGGGGATCGGCAGACTGACGACAGTAGAAGGCGATGTGGGTGTCGGGAGGTGTTTGCAAAAGGTAGTCGCTCTGAGAGTATGGCGATGACGGAGAAGGGTTGCTGCACGGGATGCAGGAGCTCGAGGTGCTGCACATGTGAGACCAGCAGGTATGAAGAAGGGAAAGATACCACGTACTAGTCATATGACAACGTGGACGTGTTCTCAATGAGCGCCGAGCTCTTGTGCGAACATGTTCTGTAGGCCCTCGAGTCCGAGTCGCAGGACTATTGGGTTCTAACTGCCTTGCTAGTAGTTGCTTCTCGTCGGCGCCGTGTACGCTGACATCGAAACATGGTTGTTCAGGAAGAGACAAAGTGCCGACAGTTCGGCTGAGGAAGGATGGAGATGATGTGGACACAGACACATGCAGTTGCGTAGGTAAAAACAGACGATGGGAGCGGTGCCAGGAGTCGGCCCTTGTTCCAAATCTGGACAACACCCTGCTGACAAGCACGGACTCACGGACGTGGTCGCCTAGGTTGCTCGAACAAAGACCCACCTTACCTTGCACCTTACGCACCCTTAACCCCAATCATCCATCTATTCTGCGTACAGAAGGCTCTTCCAATATGGACCACAGGCAAACCATCTCCAATTCGTGAGTAGATCGCCTTTGACCTGTAACTTTCCTGATAATGATCGATGATTCTCCATCCCAGCTCGGCGGGTTCCACAGCACCTCGACCCTCTGGAATAAGGACGTTCGGTCAAAAACCGTCTATGGACAGCACTCAGATCGCCGAATCTCAGGGAAGCCGATCTCAGCCACTAAGTGTTGAGGTGACTGGTGCGTACTCGAGGCCAAACTCGTTTAGGCGTTCATAAGTCTCTAATCTCTTTGTTAGTTCTCCGGGCACGCAACGTTCCTCAATTCAAGACTACCTTCGGCGGAAAGAGGGAGTACTTCGTCACCATAACCTATGGGACGACAACGAAGAAGACTAAAAAGCAAACTAAGAGGAAGACGAAAGGCGTTCAGATTGACGGGCAGACAGTGGCATGGGACCAGAGGCTTGATGCCTTGTACGACTTTCTTATTTTCGATCATATTTTTCGGCTAAAAGTTCCTATCAGTCTCGTACAACCATCTTCACATATTATTTTGCGTCTTTATGCGAAGAAATCGATAACAAGTGATATCCTGATCGGAACCCATGAGATGACGTTACCGGTCGAATCCCGGATCAGTGCGTCTATTCATTATAGGATTCTCGTTTACGCGACTAAGCAACATCTCACTGGCACATGTAGACATTTCCGTTACCCTCGGCGACGGCAACGAACAAGCTGGACGATCGACGCCGCCAGTCGAGCTCGACTTAACGATCATCGTGTTAGCGAACGGAACCTCTCCGAGCGACCCCCATATAATACCGACAGAAGGAGATGGCACTGCCGCCGAAGATTTTCCTAAACCAACTATGGCCCCAGATTCCAGTGGACTTGATCGGCCCTCTGCTCCCGGCCATCTTTCACATCCACCAGATCACCGTCCTGTTGAGAGTAGCACTCTTATGCCACAGGGTCAAGGAGAGACGTCCGTTATCGAAGAGCCTCATATCGTTCGCGTTGACCAAGTCGAGGAAGTGATCGACCGTTCGAATACATGGGAAGGGGCTGTTGGGAGGATCAAGTGGGTCATGGATACTCTGAGCCCTTTTGCAGAGGTGCGTAGTATTCGTTCTGCCTATCTCGACTGAGCCGACTTGCGCTGTCAGCTCCATCCAATTGCACAGATGGCGTATAGAGTGCTTTCGGTCATCCCTGAGGTACCCTTATTTATGCTATCATTGGAAGACACGCTTATGGTATGCTATCTGGATATTAGGAACTCTCAAAACAGTATCAACGCGACAATAATGTCCGGGCGCTAGTCAAGAGCATGCACGATGCATTTGATTTCGCAAACGACGAAGACACTTTGAAGACCATTAATCCCCAGTCAAACGAGGCCAAAATCCTTACTCAAATGTTGCGGGACGTCTCTAGTTGCAGTGACTTCATTCAATCATATATAAAGGACTCGCAATTCTGTACGTTTTCATTCACCTACTTCATTGGCCAATTCGAACATAGAATTTCAGCGAAGCGGATGGCGAAGAGTATCGGTGGCGGAGTGGAAGAAAAAATTCAGGAGTTGTCCGTCGCCTTTGTCGAGAATCGGAAGGCATTTTTGGATCGAGCCGTTGTCTCTACAAAGATAACCGCGTTCCAAATTCTAAACGATGTGGGAAACATCTCGGCCAAGCTTGAGTGGGCTGGTAAGTTATGTAGTCGTGAACGTGGCGGAGTTATCGATCTGACGATCGTCATAGCGCAAGTTGCAGACATCCGAGAAATCCCATATAGGAACGGCTCGCGCTTCACCCCAGACAAGAAATGTCTTCCTGGAACACGCACCGCGTTTCTCGACTTCATCGTTGATTGGGTGAATAATCCCGCTTCCGAGCGTTGTCTCGTTCTTTTCGGACAGGCAGGCACCGGAAAGTCGTCCATCGCACATGAGATTGCGCGTCGCTTCGATGAAATGGACCGTCTTGCCTCGTCCTTTATCTTTGTACGAAAGGAACAATCCAAGACCGAGGCCCACCATCTCTTTACGAACCTTGCCCACAATCTCGCCGACCGCTACCCGTTGTTCAAAGCCGCGCTTGGAAGGGCTGTAAAGGACAACATCTCGCTTCGACGCGACACACGCGACTATGGCACACTCTTTCAACGCCTTATCCGCGGGCCTCTTGAGGACCTGCACATTGTCGGCCCGATTTTTGTCGTGATCGACGCCTTGGACGAGAGTGGGGATACAACTGGCAAAGACGGGTTACACAGATTTCTCGCCGATCATCTCTCCGAACTGCCGTCGAACTTCCGTGTACTCATCACCTCGCGGCTGGAGGGCGACATCGGGCCTGCGTTCCTTGGAGCGGAATCAGTCGTCATCAAACAAATGAACGATGATGCGCTGGGGGCTACAACACATTCCGATATTTTCACCTTCCTTCAGGAGAAGCTCGATCCAGCCGATTTCGAACAGCATGGCGAAGCGCTGGCAAGAAGGGCAGAGGGACTATTTCAGTGGGCGGCGGTTGCCGCTGGATACATCCAAGAACCCAAGTCAGTTGGTAGGAGAAGACAGCGAATCAAGCATCTCTTGAAATTGGTTGCTGATCACCACGGTCAAGATCCGCTGACCGAGTTATACAAAGGGGTCCTTGAAGCATATTTCAAGAACGAAGAGGCATTATTCCGCTCTCTGGTGGGACAGCTCCTTGCCGCTTTCGAACCGCTCTCCATCCGCTCCCTGACCACGCTGCTACGACACACCCCCGACGACGACAACGCTCCTAATTCAGTTGTTGAAACGCTCAGTCAGCTCGGCTCATTGCTGAGTAATGTTACTTCGTCGGATGATACGCTTCCGATCGTTCCCCTTCATACCTCATTCCGCGATTTTGTGACGAATAAAGAGAAAAGCGGCGAATTTTATGTCGATCTCCATGTCGCGCACCGCCAATTGGCCCGTTCTTGTCTCGGTCTAGCGCTCGATGAACTCAAATTCAACATCTGCAATCTCGAATCATCATACGTCGCCAATAAAGACGTCGAAGACCTTGAGTCGCGGATTGTCAAGTACCTGCCACCCGCGCTGTCGTATGCTTGTCGTTTTTGGGACGATCATTTGGAAGGTCTTGTTTTCGAAGACGATCTCTTTGGCAAACTTCAAAAATTCGTCGAAGAGAAGTTTCTGTATTGGCTGGAGGCACTTAGCTTAATGAGCGACGTGGGTCTTGCTTCGGCAGCACTTTCGTCTTTGAGTGCATGGTTAGCCTCTGGTCAAGGTGTGAGTATAACTGTTAATTCGACGAAGCGGGCGAACAACTAATAGCTCTGATGGCATCAGGTTTCTCAAGCAGAACTAGAGAGGTTGAGGCGGTTCGTCAATGACGCGTCTGTGTTTGTGCGGTATTTTGGGATGGCGATGGCAAAGAGCGCGCCACACGTGTATCTTTCTGCCCTACCATTTGCGCCGACGAAATCGTTTGTTTCGAAGCATTATTCCGATTCATTTCCTCGTACACTGGGGGTAGAACGTGGGCGATTGTCTGATTGGCCACCATCTGAAATGGTAATTTCAAGTCCTGGAAGCGCGGTCAATTGCATTGCACTCTCTCCGGATGGCCAGCGGATCGTCTCAGGCTCGGGCGATGGAAACATTCGTGTGTGGAACGCCACAACGGGAGACACGGAGGCAGGCCCATTTTCCGGGCACACGGATTCGATCAGGTCTGTGGGATTCTCGCCGGATGGCCAGCGGATCGTCTCAGGCTCGGACGATCGAACAATTCGTGTGTGGAACGTCACGACCGGAGACACGGAGGCAGGCCCATTTTCTGGGCACACGGATTCGATCACGTCTGTGGGATTCTCGCCGGATGGCCAGCGGATCATCTCAGGCTCGGACGATGGAACAATTCGTGTGTGGAACGCCACGACCGGAGACACGGAGGCAGGCCCATCTTCTGGGCACACGCGTTCAATCACGTCTGTGGGATTCTCGCCGGATGGCCAGCGGATCGTCTCAGGCTCGGACGATCGAACAATTCGTGTGTGGAACGCCACGACGGGAGACACGGAGGCAGGCCCATTTTCTGGGCACACGGGTTCGATCACGTCTGTGGGATTCTCGCCGGATGGCCAGCGGATCGTCTCAGGCTCGGACGATGAAACGATTCGTGTGTGGAACGTCACGACCGGAGACACGGAGGCAGGCCCATTTTCTGGGCACACGGATTCGATCACGTCTGTGGGATTCTCGCCGGATGGCCAGCGGATCGTCTCAGGCTCGGACGATGAAACAATTCGTGTGTGGAACGCCACGACCGGAGACACGGAGGCAGGCCCATTTTCTGGGCACACGGGTTCGATCACGTCTGTGGGATTCTCGCCGGATGGCCAGTGGATCGTCTCAGGTTCGGACGATCAAACAATTCGTGTGTGGAACGCCACGACCGGAGACACGGAGGCAGGCCCATTTTCTGGGCACACGTATTCGATCACGTCTGTGGGATTCTCGCCGGATGGCCAGCGGATCGTCTCAGGCTCTTGGGATCGAACAATTCGTGTGTGGAACGCCACGACCGGAGACACGGAGGCAGGCCCATTTTCTGGGCACACGGGTTTGATCACGTCTGTGGGATTCTCGCCGGATGGCCAGCGGATCGTCTCAGGCTCGGACGATGGAACAATTCGTGTGTGGAACGCCACGACCGGAGACACGGAGGCAGGCCCATTTTCTGGGCACACGGATTCGATCAGGTCTGTGGGATTCTCGCCGGATGGCCAGCGGATCGTCTCAGGCTCGGACGATGAAACGATTCGTGTGTGGAACGTCACGACCGGAGACACGGAGGCAGGCCCATTTTCTGGGCACACGTATTCGATCAGGTCTGTGGGATTCTCGCCGGATGGCCAGTGGATCGTCTCAGGCTCGGACGATGAAACAATTCGTGTGTGGAACGCCACGACCGGAGACACGGAGGCAGGCCCATTTTCTGGGCACACGGATTCGATCACGTCTGTGGGATTCTCGCCAGATGGCCCGTGGATCGTCTCAGGATCGGTCGATCGAACAATTCGTGTGTGGAACGCCACGACCGGAGACACGGAGGCAGGCCCATTTTCTGGGCACACGGGTTGGATCACGTCTGTGGGATTCTCGCCGGACGGCCATCGGATTGTCTCAGGTTCGCACGATCGAACAATTCGTGTGTGGAACGCCACGACGGGAGACACGGAGGCAGGCCCATTTTCCGGGCACACGGATTCGATCAGGTCTGTGGGATTCTCGCCGGATGGCCAGCGGATCGTCTCAGGCTCTTACGATGGAACAATTCGTGTGTGGAACGCCACGACCGGAGACACGGAGGCAGGCCCATTTTCTGGGCACACGGATTGGATCACATCTGTGGGATTCTCGCCGGATGGCCAGCGGATCGTCTCAGGCTCTTGGGATCGAACAATTCGTATGTGGAATGCCACAGCGGGAGACAATGAGATTCGCCCATTTACTGGACAGACAGACTCGGTCGGCTCTATGGCACCCTCATCAGATGACAAGCGAATCATCTCATCAGGAGATAAGTCAATCCATGCGTTGGGTACGACAGAAAGCCTGACAACTACTACACAGGTCGACTTTACAGACCAGTCTGTGATAGACGACGACGGTTGGATTCGTGGTGAGAACCACGAACTTTTAATGTGGATTCCACTGGCGCACAGAGCAAATCTTCATCGACCGCGTAATATCTGGGTTGCTGGCGAACACGAAACCCGCTTAGATGTTTCTAAGTTTGTCCATGGGCGTCGTTGGACTAGTTGTATTGACTCCTAGGAGATAGAGCCGCTACAGCGATCTGTGTTTTGTATTACAGAGTTTGGAATGTAATTGTACAGATTAGGTCACAGTCCATCAAAGCCATCTACCCATCTACTACCGAGACATCCCCATCGGAGACCAGATCAGGAACCGTGTAACGATGCTTAAAGAGAACACGTTACGGGTTGTGGAGTCGCGGCCCTGTATGTACGTCTCACGCTTAGAAAATGCAAATCTTCGACCCATTGGAGAGGTAATTTTACTTCAGACGCCACTCACTGCAGTGAAGGGAAGATCTTCCTGACGCTGCGCAGCGGGTTAAGGGGGAGGGGGTTCGACTGGCACACCAGAAGTACCAGAACGACTGGAGAGCCAGGTGCACATAAGGTGATTTAAGTACATCGTAAGGACTGTATATCCATACACGTGAAATAATATGCGGAAGCCCACAGTCCTGTAGAAACAAGCGTGAACAGTAACTCAGCTAAGTAGAGCTCTGTGATTGTCCTGATCATAACTACCAGTGATCGTGTTACGAGTCTACGCTCGCATCTCATCTCTTCTTCCGATCACGCATGTCCGACGCCGAGACTCGCACGTGGACGACACTTCAACACTTCCCCTAACGCACGAATGTATGTCAAGACCCTAGCGAAGAGTGGAATGGAAAGGAATCAGAGTACCCAAAAGTATCGTGATGCTTGTCGGGATGAGCTCCGGTCCGGAATCATATGACCCTCACCCCAGTAGGACCCACCTACACGGTCTGGACGCGGACCATCGCAAATTATCTGTCCAGGTCAGGCTTCGGCGCTTTCCGCAGAACGACGTCGGCCAGCAGAGTTGGGGAGGTGCTTTTGGGTGATGAGACCCCCAAAGGAGAAATATCATGTATACTTCAATTCCAAAGGGTTCTAATTCGTCTCCGGCCGTCCAGTGACAACGATTATTAACAAAGAACACAAAAAGTCCGTATGCCATGGAATTTTACGATATGTGAGTGGGATCGTATGTTATCGATGGGCCTTTCAAGGGTTCCTGCTCTTAACGTGATCGCGTACACGTCACAAAGCTCCGGCTTGTAACTTGAACGATCTAATCACGTCAAACGTGAAAAGCAGTTGGTAGCGGGCAAGGCGCTTCGGCTCAATTGAACCTCTCGTTGACGAATCATGGTTTCCACGAATGTTGATAAACGTGTACTGCAAAAAGGGAAAACGGATCTGTTAACGGCAAGTCTCACAACGAAGGAACACGTGGTACCTCTGCCAGCTCTGGCAGCGCAACCCGCACAATATTGATGTACACCAGGTTCGGCTCCGTCCAGAACGGCCGCAGACCTGCTGCGTCCAACGCTGCCCATCAGCGCACGAAGTACTCAAAGTTCGAGCAGAGGAGCGAAGAACGCACGCATGCGCATGCACCGTTGGGACATGAGTGAGTCGAGCGTCTAGTATATGGGGTCGTCGTACTTGTTCGTCCCGCTGAGCGCAAATGACTTCCCGGTCGCTCAGTTCCGGGTCACCAGCGATCTCGGGTCCTCACTGGTCACAGGGACTGAGTGTCGGCTTGTCCAGTTCGGCAGGTGGAGGCCAACTTGAAGGGGACGAACGTTGTTGACACTACAGCCTGGGTCATATGATCCCCAGACCTCACAAGACGGCGCATCAAGAGTATCAATTCGAACGAAAACTCGCCGATGATGAGATGAAGAAAAGGAAAGAAGCCAGATTCAATCCGCTCGGAGCAAAAGAAGGGGGGATGTGAAGCAGATAGATCACCGAGACCGGTTTTCGTTTTCGAGCTCAGCAGCTCCGCACATCATGCATCATCGATCATTTCAGACTCCAGGTTCGACTGCCACACGACGCCTCATACGGCTCTACTGTATGCACCCTTTTGTAATCACGGAGGATGTACTTACTACCCACACAGATCTGATATTGTAACTCATTCACATACACTCACGCGCCGTAAATTAATGAACAAAGATACCCCATCGCTCTAGCGTGATCCATCGCTCCTTCCGCAGCTCCTTCACCGCGGACTGAACCGCCCTCACCGATCTCTCATAATATGGCACCCCCCTCTGGCTTGTGCTTTCGAGAAAAATCGATTAAGGCTCATGCCCGATTTCGCCTTCGGTTCGAACGCTACTGGCAGCCGTTCGCTCGCCATTCCGCCATCCTCGCCTTAGCAGATCCTCCATTCCTTCCCTTTCCCTCTCACCTGCCTGCTTCCTCGTTCGTCCTCTCCCCCGAGCCTCCTCTGCCGGACCTGCTCCCCCCATTGAACCCACACCTCACACAGATCTAAGCGTATACACAGCTTCGCCCACGCCACTTGACGTATTCGGCCTCAAAGCTATGTATGTGCCATTCTCTCATGGCAAGCAGCTCATCTGCATTTCCATCTTCAAGTTTTGGCCTCGTCCAGCCGCCGTCGTTGGCGCTTGCTCCTCTTGCCCACTTTTTTAACACCAGTCGTTGCACTCCATCCCGCGATCGTTCCCTCGGCGGCCAGGCTTCTCTCGTTGTTCCTTTCTCTCTCGCCCTCCCATCGTTTCTTCCCCCTAATCTGGGTTCTACTCTTCCTGTCAAGTCATACGCATCCACGGTGGCTCAAGAAAGATACATTGGTGCATCCGTCCCCCTAAGCGGTGACGTCGACGGCTCTGGATGTGGCCCCCTCATACGTACATTGTGCACCTCATGCGACCAGACCGATGGCGGAGCCCCTGGTAAGCGTACCGACAACTCTCGAAAACAAACTTTCGGGCGATTGCAGGTGTGATAAGCCCACACATGCCCTTATGTGGTACGTACCACTATGCGACCAAACAACGACTTCTTCAATACCACCATCCCCGATATGACATCGTTAGTTGCGCGTCTTCGGCAGACTTCGGCTAATAGAACGGCCTGGACCTGCTCATATCGCGGGTGGCCTAGGATTAAACTCTTTCAGTCTTTCCAGTGCCACACGCCATATATGGCTCGTCCAACAGGACCGCGCATGACTCGTTTAAAGACAGTCAGAGGTGATTGATGAACTCGCTGGGCGAAGGCGAAGGCGCAGATAAAGAGATGTACTAGCGACTTAGTTGGCGCAGGAACGGGGCCGTGTCTACTGCATATTTGTAAAAACGGTACTTATCCACATTTTGAATGATACAGTAAACTGGCCCGTTAACGCGAAATTCCCGCTGTGGGGTGGCGGTAACAAGGGCAGTAATGTTCGTGCGTGCGTAGCCTCGGAGGGTCCCTTACATGAAGGTAAAGGAGCAATCCTCTTCGAGTTGGCTGCGGGGTTGGGGGATGTGTAATGCGACTCAGTGTAAACGGACCACCAAGCTCAAAGGTTGTCGTGACATCAGGCACGAGAGGCTCATTGCTCGCGCTCTCGAACTTGAACTAATAAATATCATAGTATATATTCGGGTACATGATACTTAGAACAAAACCACTATATGCGTCTGGCGTCTAGATCGAGGGGCCTTTGCGAGTCGCTGCTTTGCTCCCATGAGGTGGGGTTTGTGCGGCGCCGTGGGAGAGGCAAGACGAGAGGAAGACGGCGCGTGGCACGAAAGGAAATCTGTAAGAGGGCTCAGGCGAAATGTTGGTGGGACAGCATAGAGAACGGGCGGAAGCGCGAAGCGCCTCTCGATCAAAAATGCGGGTCTTTGTTGCCGAGGCGAGGTCGCGACACCCAACCAGTAAGGAATCGATGACGCGGCGAGTGAGACTTGGCACCCCCTACTTAGGAAACGATGAGGTCGGCTGGCTGGAATGTGTCCATGATGTAGCGATCGGCGGTGAGTCTGATGAACTGGGGTCGTTGCAGAGGCAGAGCCCCATGGAGAAGCCCGTACTGTATGCCCCACGCGTACATATCCTCCAGGTGTGCACGATCCTATCCTCGACATGCTCCCCTTCTTCTGGGCTGAGAGTGGAGGGGTGCTTGGGCGTAGGTCAGGAGCCCCACCCTTAGGCGATGTGATGGGGTTTTGCCACTTGGCTTTCCTCAGATCGGCTGAGCCGTCCCATAGCTTGAGCCTGTCGCTTTTTGGAAAAGGCGTGTTCGTGGTGGCCGATGCATGCTATGAATGGCCGTGGCCCACGTGAGCAATGTACTTGGTCACAGTGCCCGGAGGTGGTATGCGACACTGAGGACTCAGGGTTGGCCCGCGCCCTTATGATCTGGGATACGGCGGCATGGCATCATCGCAGCAGGTGATGTGAGTGGTGCACAAGGGAAAAATGGCGGCAGGAGGGGGAGTCGCATTCAGGCGGCGTGCAGGGCAGGGCAAGCAGCAGGGGTGGATATGGCATGCAAGTGACACACGGGGCCAGGCTGGCAACAGGAGCAGAAGCGCAGTGCACGGGGCAAGGCCAGCAGTGGGAGGGTGCAGGCAACGCGTGGGGCAAGGCCAGTGACAGGAACAGACACACAGCGCACAGGGCAAAGCCGGCGGTTGGAGAGTACAGCGACACACGGGGCAAGGCTGGCAATGGGAGCAGACGTGCAGCACACAGGGCAAGGCCAGTGATACCCTAAACTGTCCCTGATCGCTAGGAAATGGTCTATGGCGCGCAGTATGTGGGGGGTGTGAAGCGTCACGATGTGTCACGCAGGCCTCCGCGGGGCGTGAGCTGTCGCATAGGGGTCCGCGGCTATCGCGGGCGCGTCGGTGTCGAAGGGCTAAGGCTGCGCGCAAGTGCGGCGACGTCGGGAGAGGAAACGGGGTCAGCTGGTCGCAAGTGGTCGGAAACGGTCGCGCACGCTTCGGCATGGTGCGACGCTTCGTATGGTTGGCCGCTGGGGTCAGGAAACTTGTCGAGTTCAAGTGGCTAAGGCCACGCGAGTGCGGCATGCTGGGAACGCGAGGGAGTGAGCTACGCTGAGCTCAAAGGTCCGAAATCTGTGAGGGAAAGTCTCTGCTATAATCTGAGGTGTAAAGTTGTAATTACATGGCCTATATACTAAGGAGAGTAGGCAGGGTGAATTAGATAAACAGGGGAAAGGGGGGAAGCTAAAACGCAAAGGGAAGAGTCTGGGATGAGAGGAAAGCCGGGCGCATACAGAGCGCGGGAAAGTGGCGAAGCTCGGAATGCGGCGCTTAGAAAGCGTACAGAATGCGGGAATGCACAGGTGAGCGCGAGCGAGTCTAAGATGTAAGTAGCAACTGCAAAAAGCGCCTTTTCGGGGCTCAGGGAGAGACCAGGTGTATCGCTGGCAGCGGGAGGGTACAGTGACGCGCGGTGCAAGGTCGGCGATGGGAGTAGACATGCAGCGCATGAGGCTAGGCTGGTGGTGGGAGGGTACAGCGACGCGTGGGGCAGGGGCGATGGGAGTAGGCACGCAGCGCATGGGGCAGAGCTGGCGGCGGGAGGGTGCAGGCAACGCACGGGGCAAGGCCGGCGATGGGAGTAGACATGCAGCGCACGGGGCAAAGCCGGCAGCGGGAGGGTGCAGGCGACACACAGGGCAGGGTCGGCGACGGGAGTAGATGCGGCGTGCAGGCAGCACACAGGGGAAAAGGCCGGCAGTGAGAGGGTGCAAGCAAAGCGTGGGAAGATGTGGTGTGCAGGCGGCCCATGGGGCAAAGCCGGCAGCGGGATGGTAAGGGTAGCGCATGGCAGACGGCATGTAGCCGGATGGAGGGTAAGGCAAGACGGCGACAAAGAGGTGGTACTCGGGGGAGGCGGCAGGGCGGGATCAGGAAGAAAAATGAATCGGAGATAAAACGAGGGGAGGGGGAAAACGTTAGCGCGAATGGTGTGCTGCGAGGGTTCGAGTAACGACACCTGATCAATCTTCCTATATGGACTGCATTGTCCATGCTCTTGGCGAGGGTTTGCAAGAAAGCCTCGTCAACTGCTTTGGAGTTGAAGCTTGAAGCTTGAAGCCCTGCTGCACTCGAAAGCGTCAATCACTGACAATCAATCACGCCTCGCACAGCTCTGGAACAGGATGAAACCAATCCCGCTACTGTCCTGCATCTGGGGCACAGTTCGAGGGTGATGTAAAAGGCTGCCAACGATTTGCCCCAAATAGCCATTTTGTTGCTGTTGTTCTCTTGGGTGCAAGCCTCTCAGTCGTTGAGCGACCCCTTCCTCAGTCCGAGGATCTATGCCCGGGTGGGCATTGATCATTGCTAGACTCGGGCAGACTGCCAATGCCAGGTCTTCGAGTATCCTTCAGGTGAGGCTCAAGAGATGGCCCAGGATGTATTTATGATATATGAAAGGGTATTATCAAAAATAAAAAGATCCCGGGGCAGATGGGGGCGACAGGAATGAGTCACGTGTCGCCCTGCTTGAAGACGATGCTCTAAGGCATCGCTCGTACCTCGCTCCGCCTCAGACCGGCTATGATAGTAAGTTACGTCCATTCTCCTCGTGTCCGACCCCTCGTTTACCCCCCATCCGGGCCGGCATACATACCTTTTCATGTCCGCGGGTTTATATGAGCCATCGTCATCATCTATCTTTTTGTCCACACGCCGCACTCCACTTGGCGATCGCTATCACCACTCTATGACCATGAGTTGACCACGCCGCACTTCGACTGGATCGAAGCCACGATTTCTTGAGTACTTTTCCTTCTCCTTTCCTTGTCTTTTCTAGTGTGTACGTCTTCCCCTCCAGCCCTTGCCCCCAGACGATACAATCACTTTGGCCGGCCTCACTCGCGACTCCCTCTGTCTTCCCGGTTTACTACATACCTCTTATTTTGTCACTCCGCCTTCACCTTTGCGTTCCGTTCCCATCCCCGTTCTATTCTCCTCGCATTTCATCTCATCCGCCCTTACCATTCCCAATCACTCCCCTCCTCCTTCTCCATGTCGTTTTGGTCATAGATACCGAGTTTTCTCCGTTTGAATAAACCACCTCTTTTTTGTTGAATGGATCTGCGCGTCGCCTAGGCCTTCTCCCTCGATCCCAGCGCGAGTCAGGTTCGATTGATGATATCTCCAGCACTAAGCCCCCGGGCCTGCTATCAATTGGCCCAAGCAGCACTGGCCTCTTTCCGTAGCCTTTGTCGGCTCTTGATCGAGGCCTGATCGAGGCTCGCTTTCGGTTTGACGCACCCTCCAATCCTCACCTTTACAGCTTTGCTCTTATTTCCCTTTTCCCTCTCACACACGCCACTGTCCCCTCCCCTCACAATTCTTCCCAAAAATCCGCTCCGCCTGTCGGATCCATTGATCCAAGTCCGCACATTGCGTCGCCCATATTGTGATTAATCCAAACCGACCCTTTTTACACGTAGCACGTGGGCCGTGCCCTCGTAACAAGTAGTTCGTCTATCCTACAAATAAGCACGAGTACGCAAACAATTCCACCACTTACTCACGACGCGCGGTCATGCGCCGTAATGATGATCCATCGCTCTAGCGTCCCTCTCCGCAGATCTTCTTCACCGCAAACTGAAGCGCTCTCGCAGATCTCTCGTAATGTGGCACTCCTCTGCGTCCTGAGCTCTCTGAGAAAATATATGCTTTGATAGGTCTACCCCGTCTGTATCAGCCATCGCCCACGTCGTCCGATGACGCTCCGGACAGCCGCAGAATTGAATCGCAATCGGAATGTGCAACCCTTCGTTACCATTTCTGTCTTCTGTCTCGGCAGTGTGACAGGCAGAAAGGAAGACAAACACCGCGACAGGAAGTTGGGATCGGACGATCTGCAGGAGGGTAAGATTATCTCCGTGAAGTTCGAACGAAGCATCGAATGGTTTCCCTGTCTCCAGTAGGCCGTGTCAAACAAAAATGAATGAATCGGTGATCCCTGAGGCCCGCTACCACGGTAGTAGGTGTCGCCTTTTCCGATACGGGAGTTGTCACCGGCGATCCGACAACTTTGTGCGACGTCGATCTCGCCCCGTGCCCCGGGCAGGGTTTTGGGCTGTGCTATATGAAGCAATGAGGCTTGTACAACGTTTCGGGCTGTGAGCCAGGTTTGCGGGATTCGATGAGGGCGGAGAGCATCGGGGTATACGAACAAATTTACAAATACATAAAGTACAGCTTGTCGTCGGACGGAATTGGACCCATCGCATGGAAGGGAAGAGAACAGAAGGCAGATGTCGGGCACCACACGAGATTTTTCCGGAGCGTGTAACTGGCGGAGTCTCGACGACAGGTTTTCCGACAAGCTCGTATAGATCTGCGAGGACAGAAGCTAGAGCGAAATCGTAATATATTTTATTCTCTAAAAACGCAATTGAACGATATCCATTTGCCGTTTGTCTCTCCAGTCGTGTCGACATTTTCGCATTGTCGTCGTCCGTTTTACACCCAGCGCACTTCAAGTTCGCCTTGCAATCGCCGTCACCCTTTTTCCGGGAGCATGGGCGCAATGGCTCGTGCGTATTTCTTTTTCATGATCTTCTACCCAAGCTTACGGCTGTCTTTGTTCTCGCCCGTACTGTATGTTATTTATTCCGTCCGCTTCCTCATAGTCGCGTTCCGTGCCCGTTCCGATACCGATAGCATCACTTCCTTTCCTTTACCTACTGCCACGTCCACTCCCCATCTCACCCCATCTTCTTTCCCATTCTACTTATACTTGCAGTTTCGGAAACTGGCGCTGGCTTCCCATCCAGATATCATCCACCACTTCTCTGGCACTTTCTCTGGCACCGCTGCTGTGCAGTTTCGTTAATTCGTTTATCCCGGCATGGTCCATGTTAGTCACAGGAGACTTGACCTTTCTTCGCAATACCTCTATCAATCACTCCTAGCATTTCCGCCTTCATGTTTTGGCCTCGTCCCGCCGCCTTTGTTGGCTCCTGCTCTCGCCCTCAGTTCTACCGCCAACCAAGCCGTCAACCATCCCGCGGTCGTTGCCTCGGCGGCCCGGGCTTCTCATTTTTCCTTTCTCTCTCTCTCGCATCGTTTCCTCACCCTAATCTGGGCTCAACTCCGCCTGTCAACTCGGACGCATCCATGCCACTGGTGGCTCAAGAAAGACACATCGACACATCGGTCCACCTAAGCGGTGACGTCGACGGCCCTGTGCCTCCCCCCATACGTACATTGTACACCCAATGCGACCAGATCGATGGCGGAGCCCCAGGTAAACGCACCAACAACTCTCAAAAACAAACTTTCAGGCGCTTGCAGCCCACACCTGCCATTATAGGCATCCACAACTACGCGACTCGATGAAGCGCAACCATCGGTTGCAGATGTCCAATCTGGGGCAGCCCTGGAGAATGGAGAGATGGTTGTAGAGATTCGCAGCACAGGGATCTGCGGGTACGTGCTATATTATGACGACTCGGGGTCTTTGCGCCCCTCATCTTATCTCTCCTAGTTCTGATGTACATTTTTGGCACGCTGGTCGCATCGGACCGATGATCGTCGAGGACAAACACGTCCTCGGCCACGAGTCCGCTGGAGAGGTATCTTTCCTTGACTGCTTCGCCAATCACCCCCAGATCGACATCGTCGATCTTCCTTAGATCATCGCTGTCCATCCATCTTAAACCAGGCGACCGAGTTGCCATCGAGCCTGGGATCCCGTGCCACACCTGCGCCCCGTGCCTTGTAGGCCGCTATAACGGCTGCGAACCCATCCTCTTCCGCTCCACCCCGCCCGTTCCCGGGATGCTGCACCGCTACATCACCCACCCGGCGGTATGGTGTCACAAGCTCCCGCCGTTCCTCTCCTTCGAGGACAGCGCGCTCCTCGAGCCGCTCTCAGTCGCCCTCGCCGCCGTTCGAGCGTGCGGGCCTTCGGCTCGGATACGCAGCGCTCATATGTAGCACGGGGCCGATTGGGCGCGCACCGCTCTTCACATCTGCGCTCGCCTCAAATGTGTGTACTGCATATTCGATTGGAAACCGATGCGTCACGAACTTACTAATGTCGCTCAGCAGCCCAGCCTCCAAGTGCCGTATCGCCTTGGGGCCACGTATTAGCATACCGGTACTGGAACCTGAGGTCTACATCCCGCATCGACAGCCGCATGAACGGGAACTGCATCTACGTTCTTCCCGGTGCCGACGACGAACACGGTCCCGCCGAACCGGACGGCCCGGATCATCGACGCCTCGGCGCCTGTATACTCGAGTGCGACGTCCGGCTCCATGCCGCCCATGGCCTCGACGACCCGCGCTGCCAGTGCATCGGGCACGTCGTCGAGTGCGACGCGGAGCGCGCGCACGCGGCCCGGCGCAAGCAACTCGGCGAACGCGAGCCAGCCCACATTGATGACGAGCAGGTGGGCCCGGGCGCAGAGCAGCGTCGCGATTAAGGTGCAGATTACGGACCTGTAGTCACACCCGCAGACCGTAGGATCTAAGGGGGGGAAGCGAAGTTTTTCGAACTGTATTGTAGTAAGCGGAACGTGTTGCAATGAATCTCATGACTCTTCACACGACATAATACGCTTATCTGAATGTTTAAGTTGGTCGGCCTATATCTCCCTTTGGGATCCTTTGGTCGGTCTCATGGTACGAGTCAACTGTTCCACAGAGATACGTGGAATGAACAATTAGTCAAATAGTAAAAGTATCCCAGGCCCTTCCCATCCGGAGTGCGGGTCGCCTCGGATTGAACTCTCCCGGTGTCATATGCCGCATGAAATAGTTGGTCCAGTCCAATAGGATCTCGCATGACTTTAGTGGACTCGCATAGTAGAGAAGGTGCGGACGCGGATGGAGAGATGTACTTAGGACTCAGGTTGTCGTTTCTACTGCATGTCTGTATGATAGGGGCGCAGCGCCTCATACGTAGACTTAAAATGTGTTAGAAACGAGGGGAATATCAGTACCAATGATCCGGGCAGTGCAACGCATGTTACGCCCAGCAAACGCGGATCCTCGACCCAGAGGAGTAGTAATTTACTTCAGATGTCACTCACTGCAGTGGAGGGAAGATCTCCCCCCGAGGCACGAAGATATGTCAAGGGTGGGAATAGGCGACGAAATGTGGAATGGAAATGAACCAGACCCAAATCATAGAACCCTAACCCCGATATGACTTACCTTACACTGGTCAATGGAACACGAGAGAGAGCGAGGGTGAGAACGAATGCTGACCAATGCGACGAGATTAACGAAGACGACGAGCGAGCGAGCACCCTCAATTGGGCCAAACTCGAACCGGGATCACACGAGATATAAGGGGGGAGGTAGAAATATGGCACTCTATATTCAGCAGAGAGCGGCGGTTCAATATAAAGGGTGCGAGTACCCAAACCAAAGGGAAAGGTAAGTAAGATAAAGGATGGGTAGCATAGCAGGAAAAAAGAGGGCACAGAGAGTGTCGGGAACGAGTGAGGTACGAGGCAGCACAATGCGAAGTAAGACAACAAACATAAGTGACGGGCGAACCGAGATAAAAGGACGGGGTGCACGTCATAGGGACGAGGGCGGCGGGTGCCGAAAGTAACAGCGCACGTACCGAGACAAAGACCGGTGAGGCCCTAAAATCTCGACTGGTGGAGCGAGTTTACAAGAAGGTTGTTGTGATGAGCGTCAAGTGGCGACAAAAGCTGCACAATGCCGAGAACGCGCGTCCTGTGAACGGATGACCTAGGTTCCGCTATCGGGGGTGACTAGGTGACTTGCCACTGCAGCATCCATCGACAATATGAAGGAGTGTAAAGGGAGAGGACGCAAATGTGAACGTGAACAACGGCGATGACGTCATCGCGTCTGTCCAGCTTTTGACTAGCGCCCCAGTTCCACAGCAGCTGCGACCGCCGCGTCAATGGCACACTTTCGATCTTCTGCCATAGGAATGCAGATTCTTGGCCATCCCGGCTTCGACTGCCTTATCGGGCTCCTTGCGGGGCTTCGCAACGACGCTTCTTCCAGAGTCCAAAGTTCTTCGGTGTTTGGCTTGGTAAGCTCCTCGAGTCACGTTACGGATGGAACATTGTGCACTTCACTTGTACATGTAGCTTTTCCACTGCGGCCTCCATGTCAGCATCATGCTCGCCCCCTCGGCCGCTCTGCCTGTTCATCGCGTATCCGAGAGCTGAGTCTTCTTGCTGATGGTCAGAGACAGCTATATGCGAAACAATGCAGCGAGTACTATTATGTTGGACATCTAGAGGCCACGCTTAGCTTCCTTGAGCTTCTCTGCCTCCTCTTGCCTGATCTGAGGTGCCACCGTATTAGTACGATGAAGTGTGACTTCGTAGGGATGCTACCTTGGCCAGCGAAAGTGCCCCATTACGACCCTCGTCAAATCTACCCCCCTTGCTCGTTAGCTTCTGCCACCTCGATGGGATTATCCCATAGCTCTTGTCTGCGCGAAGGAGCACCCGCAGAGAGGTCTATCGCCCTGTTATCGCCCACCATCGTGGTCCGTGATGACGTGAAGCCAAAGATAACCCACCACCTCAATGGATGGTGTCGTTTACAGGCTCACTAACGCTGCATATCTGCGTAGAAATGCCGAGCGATAACGCCGATAAGTGTTCAGGTGCTTGAATGCAGAGATGAGGTGAGGACACGTACGCTGTTGCGCCAGTGTCGCCATCATTGATAAAGGTATTGTGGCATTACTGGTCACTGAGCATAAATTCAGCATCCCCGCAGAACCTGCGCGTATGTATGTGCGCGCTAGGACCTATAAGCACGTAGGTAAAGGAAATTAGAAACAGAAGCACACCAACGCTTAATTTTCACTGCGAACACCCCCTCATCCTGACAAGGGTCAATCGATTTCTCTGAGCGAATAGCCTGATGAGGATTATGAGGAATGCCTTGGCTCCTCGGGGGATCGACAGACCCGACAGGCAATGTGGGTGTCAGGGGGTGCTTGCAAAAAGGTAGTCACTCTGAGAGCATGATGATGATGAAGGGTTGCTGGAAGGATGCAGGAGCTCGAGGTGCTGCACATGTGAGACCAGCGAAGAAGGGAAAGATACCACGTACTAGTCGACGAACTCTTGTGTGAACATGTTCTTTAGGCCTTCGAGTCGCGGGGTTATTGGGTTCTAACTGCCTTGCTAGTAGTTGCTTCTTGTCAATACCGTACTTTGACATCGAAACATGGTACCGGCTGAGGAAGGTGATGGGCACAGACACAGGGGTGGGCAAATGGAAGCGGTGCCAGGAGTCGGCCCTTGTTCCAAATCTGGACAACAAACGGACTCACTGACCCACGGTGGTCGCCTAGGTGCTCGAACAAAGACTCACCGTACGCACCCTTGACCCCAATCGTACATCTATTCTGCGTACAGAAGGCTCTTCAAATATGGACCACAGGCAAACCATCTCGAATTCGTGAGTTGATCGCCTTTGACCCGTAACTTTCCCGATAATGACCCTCGATCCCAGCTCGGCGGGTTCAGCACCTCGACCCTCTGGAACAAGGTAAGTAAATTCTTTCGGTTGTGAAGTGATGTTCGCTCAGAAACCGTCTATGGACAGCACTCAAATCCCCGGATCTCAGGGAAGCCGATCTCAGCCACTGAGCGTTGAGGTGACAGGTGCGTACTCGAGGCCAAACTCGTTTAGGCGTTCATAAGTCTCTAATCTCTTTGTTAGTTCTCCGAGCACGCAACGTTCCCCAATTCAAGACTACGTTCGGCGGGAAGAGGGAGTACTTCGTCACCATAACCTATGGGACGACAACGAAGAAGACTAAGAAGCAAACTAAGAAGAGGACGAAAAGCGCTCAGATCGACGGGCAGATAGTGGCATGGGACCAGAGGCTTGATGCCTTGTACGACATTCTTATTTTTGATCATATTTTTCGGCTGAAAGTTCCTATCAGTCTCGTACAACCGTCTTCACATATTATTCTGCGTCTTTATGCGAAGAAATCGATAACAAGTGATATCCTGATCGGAACGCATGAGATGACGTTACCGGTCGGATCCCAGATCAGTGCGTCTATTCATTATAGGATTCTCGTTTATGCGACTAAGCAAACGTCTCGCTGGCACACGTAGACATTTCCGTTACCCTCGGCGACGGCAACGAACAAGCTGGACGATCGACGCCGCCAGTCGAGCTCGACTTAACGATCACCGTGTTGGCGAACGGAACCTCTCCGAGCGACCCCCATATAATACCGACGGAAGGAGACGGCACTGTCGCCGAAGATTTACCTAAACCAACTATGGCCCCAGATTCCAGTGGACTTGATCGGTCCTCTACTCCCGGCCATCTTTCACATCCACCAGATCACCGTCCTGTTGAGAGTAGCACTCTTATGCCACAGCATCAAGGAGAGATGTCCGTTATCGAAGAGCCTCATATCGTTCGCGTTGACCAAGTCGAGGCGGTGATCGACCGTTCGAATACATGGGAAGGGGCTGTTGGGAGGATCAAGTGGGTCATGGATACTCTAAGCCCAGTTGCGGAGGTGCGTAGTATTCGTTCTGCCTATCTCGATTGAGCCGACTTGCTCTGTCAGCTCCATCCAATTGCACAGATGGCATATAAAGTACTTTCGGTCATCCCTGAGGTACCCTTATTTATGCTATCATCCGAAGTCACGCTTATGGTATGCTATCTGGATACCAGGAACTCTCAAAACAGTATCAACGCGACAATAATGTCCGGGCGCTAGTCAAGAGCATGCACGATGCGTTTGATTTCGCAAGTGACGAAGACACTTTGAAGACCATTAATCCCCAGTCGAACGAGGCCAAAATCCTTACTCAAATGTTGCGGGACGTCTCTAGTTGCAGTGACTTCATTCAATCATATATAAAGGACTCGCAATTCTGTACGTTTTCATTCATCTACCTCATTGGCCAATTCGAACATACAATTTCAGCGAAGCGGATGGTGAAGAGTATCGGCGGCGGAGTGGAAGAAAAAATCCAGGAGTTGTCCGTCGCCTTTGTCGAGAATCGGAAGGCATTTTTGGATCGAGCGGTTGTCTCTACAAAGATAACCGCGTTCCAAATTCTAAACGATGTGGGAAACATCTCGGCCAAGCTTGAGTGGGTTTCAAGCCAAGTTTCAGATGCTGGTACGCAGTCGTGAACTCGCGGGAGTTATCGATCTTAAATCGTCATAGCGCTGGTTGCAGACATCCGAGAAATCCCATATAGGAGCGGCTCGCGCTTCACCCCAGACAAGAAATGTCTTCCTGGAACACGCACGGCGTTTCTCGACTTCATTGTTAATTGGGTGAATAATCCCGCTTCCGACCGTTGTCTCGTTCTTTTCGGACAGGCAGGCACGGGAAAGTCGTCCATCGCACATGAGATTGCGCGTCGCTTCGATGAAATGGACCGTCTTGCCTCGTCCTTTATCTTTGTACGAAAGGAACAATCCAAGACCGAGGCCCACCATCTCTTTACGAACCTTGCCCACAATCTCGCCGACCGCTACCCGTTGTTCAAAGCTGCGCTTGGAAGGGCTGTAAATGATAACATCTCGCTTCGACGCGACACACGCGACTATGGCACACTCTTTCAACGCCTTATCCGTGGGCCTCTTGAGGACCTGCACATTGTCGGCCCGATTTTTGTCGTGATCGACGCCTTGGACGAGAGTGGGGATACAACTGGCAAAGACGGGTTACACAGATTTCTCGCCGATCATCTCTCCGAACTGCCGTCGAATTTCCGTGTACTCATCACCTCGCGGCTGGAGGGCGACATCGGGCCTGCGTTCCTTGGAGCGGAATCAGTCGTCATCAAACACATGAACGATGATGCGCTGGGGGCTACAACACATTCCGATATTTTCACCTTCCTTCAGGATAAGCTCGATCCAGCCGATTTCGAACAGCATGGCGAAGCGCTGGCAAAAAGGGCAGAGGGACTATTTCAGTGGGCGGCGGTTGCCGCTGGATACATCCAAGAACCCAAGACGGTTGGTAGGAGAAGACAGCGAATCAAGCATCTCTTGAAATTGGTTGCTGATCACCACGGTCAAGATCCGCTGAACGAGTTATACAGGGGGGTCCTTGAAGCATACTTCAAGAACGAAGAGGCACTATTTCGCTTTCTGGTGGGACAGCTCCTTGCCGCTTTCGAACCGCTCTCCATCCGCTCCCTGACCACACTGCTGCGACACGCCCCCGACGACGACAACGCTCCTAATTCAGTTGTTGAAGCGCTCAGTCAGCTCGGCTCATTGCTGAGTAATGTCACTTCGTCGGATGATACGCTTCCGATCGTTCCCCTTCATACCTCATTCCGCGATTTTGTGACGAATAAAGAGAAAAGCGGCGAATTTTATGTCGATCTCCGTGTCGCGCACCGTCAACTGGCCCGTTCTTGTCTGGGTCTAGCGCTCGATGAGCTCAAATTCAACATCTGCAATCTCGAATCGTCATACGTTGCCAATAAAGATGTCGAAGACCTTGAGTCGCGGATTGTCAAGTACCTGCCACCCGCGCTGTCGTATGCTTGTCGTTTTTGGGACGATCATTTGGAAGGTCTTGTTTTCGAAACCGATCTCTTTGGCAAACTTCAAAAATTCGTCGAAGAGAAGTTTCTGTATTGGCTGGAGGCACTTAGCTTAATGAGCGACGTGGGTCTTGCTTCGCCAGCACTTTCGTCTTTGAGTGCATGGTTAGCCTCTGGTCAAGGTGTGAGTATAACTGTTAATTCGACGAAGCGGGCGAACAACTAATAGCTCTGATGGCATCAGGTTTCTCAAGCAGAACTAGAGAGGTTGAGGCGGTTCGTCAATGACGCGTCTGTGTTTGTGCGGTATTTTGGGATGGCGATGGCAAAGAGCGCGCCACACGTGTATCTTTCTGCCCTACCATTTACGCCGACGAAATCGTTTGTTTCGAAGCATTATTCCGATTCATTTCCTCGTACACTGGGGGTAGAACGTGGGCGATTGTCTGATTGGCCACCATCTGAAATGGTAATTTCAAGTCCTGGAAGCGCGGTCAATTGCATTGCACTCTCTCCGGATGGCCAGCGGATCGTCTCAGGTTCGGGCGATGGAAACATTCATGTGTGGAACGCCACGACCGGAGACACGGAGGCAGGCCCATTTTCTGGGCACACGGATTGGATCACGTCTGTGGGATTCTCGCCGGATGGCCAGCGGATCGTCTCAGGCTCGGACGATCAAACAATTCGTGTGTGGAACGCCACGACAGGAGACACGGAGGCAGGCCCATTTTCTGGGCACACGGGTTCGATCAGGTCTGTGGGATTCTCGCCGGATGGCCAGCGGATCGTCTCAGGCTCTTTCGATCGAACAATTCGTGTGTGGAACGCCACGACTGGAGACACGGAGGCAGGCCCATTTTCTGGGCACACGGATTCGATCACGTCTGTGGGATTCTCGCCGGATGGCCAGCGGATCGTCTCAGGCTCGGACGATCGAACAATTCGTGTGTGGAACGCCACGACCGGAGACACGGAGGCAGGCCCATGTTCTGGGCACACGGATTGGATCACGTCTGTGGGATTCTCGCCGGATGGCCAGCGGATCGTCTCAGGCTCGGACGATCAAACAATTCGTGTGTGGAACGCCACGACCGGAGACACGGAGGCAGGCCCATTTTCTGGGCACACGGCTTCGATCAGGTCTGTGGGATTCTCGCCGGATGGCCAGCGGATCGTCTCAGGCTCGGCCGATCAAACAATTCGTGTGTGGAACGCCACGACCGGAGACACGGAGGCAGGCCCATTTTCTGGGCACACGCATTCAATCACGTCTGTGGGATTCTCGCCGGATGGCCAGCGGATCGTCTCAGGCTCTTTCGATCGAACAATTCGTGTGTGGAACGCCACGACCGGAGACACGGAGGCATGCCCATTTTCTGGGCACACGGATTCGATCACGTCTGTGGGATTCTCGCCGGATGGCCAGCGGATCGTCTCAGGCTCGGACGATGAAACAATTCGTGTGTGGAACGCCACGACCGGAGACACGGAGGCAGGCCCATTTTCTGGGCACACGGGTTCGATCACGTCTGTGGGATTCTCGCCGGATGGCCAGCGGATCGTCTCAGGCTCGGACGATTGTACAATTCGTGTGTGGAACGCCACGACCGGAGACACGGAGGCAGGCCCATTTTCTGGGCACACGCATTGGATCATGTCTGTGGGATTCTCGCCGGATGGTCAGCGGATCGTCTCAGGCTCGGACGATCGAACAATTCGTGTGTGGAACGCCACGACCGGAGACACGGAGGCAGGCCCATTTTCTGGGCACACGTATTCGATCACGTCTGTGGGATTCTCGCCGGATGGCCAGCGGATCGTCTCAGGCTCTTTCGATGGAACAATTCGTGTGTGGAACGTCATGACCGGAGACACGGAGGCAGGCCCATTTTCTGGGCACACGGATATGATCAGGTCTGTGGGATTCTCGCCGGATGGCCAGCGGATCGTCTCAGGCTCGCACGATCGAACAATTCGTGTGTGGAACGCCACGACCGGAGACACGGAGGCAGGCCCATTTTCTGGGCACACGGGTTGGATCACGTCTGTGGGATTCTCGCCGGATGGCCAGCGGATCGTCTCAGGCTCGGTCGATCGAACAATTCGTGTGTGGAACGCCACGACCGGAGACACGGAGGCAGGCCCATTTTCTGGGCACACGGATTCGATCAGGTCTGTGGTATTCTCGCCGGATGGCCAGCGGATCGTCTCAGGCTCGGACGATCGAACAATTCGTATGTGGAACGCCACGACGGGAGACACCGAGATTCGCCCGTATACTAGACAGACAGATTCGGTCGACTCTGTGGCACCCTCATCAGATGACAAGCGGATCGTCTCATCAGAAGATAAGTCAATCCATGCGGTGGGTGCTACGACAGAAAGCCTGACAACTATCACACAGGTCGACTTTACGGACCAGTCTGTGATAGACGGCGACGGTTGGATTCGTGGTGAGATGCACGAACTTTTAATGTGGATTCCACCAGCGCACAGAGCAAATCTTCATCGGCCGCGTAATATCTGGGTCGCTGGCGAACACGAAACCCGCTTAGATTGTTCCAAGTTTGTCCACGGACGTAATTGGACGAGTTGTATTGACTCCTAGGAGATAGAACCGTTACAGTAATCCGTACTATTTGTATCACACAGTTTGAAGTGTAATTGTACAGATTAGGTCACAGTCCATCAAAGTCGTCTACCCATCTACTACCGAGACATCCCCACCGGATACCAGAGCAGGAACCATGCGTCGATGTATAAATGAGAGAACACGTTACGGGTTGTGCAGTCGCAGCCCTGTATGCGCGTATGCAAATCTTCGACCCATTGGAGAGGTGATTTTACTTCAGACATCACTCACTGCAGTGAAGGGAAGATCTTCCCCTAATGCACGAATGTATGTCAAGACCCTAGCAAAGAGCGGAATGGAACGGAATCGGAGTGCCCAAAAGGATCGGCATGAGCTCCGATCCAAAATCATGCGACCCTAACCCTAGCAAGCCACCGCAATTATCTATCCAACCCGTGTCAGGCTTCGACGATTTCCGCTGCACAACGTCGGCCAACAGAGTTGGCGAGGGAGGTGCCAGTTCTTTTGGGTGGTGAAATCATCAAAGGAGAAATGTCATGTATACTTCAATTCCAAAGGGTTCTAATTCGTCTCCGCCCGTCTAGTGGCAACAACGAACACAAAAACAAGTCCAAAAGTCCGTATGCCATGGAATTTTACGATGTGAGTGGGATCATATGTTATCGATGGGCCCATCAAGGGTTCCTGCTCTTAGCGTGATCGCGTAAACGTCACAAAGCCCCGACTTGCAACTTGAACGATCCAACCAAACGTGAAAAGCAGTTGGTAGCGGGCAAGGCGCTTCGGCTCAATTGAACCTCTCGTTGACGGGTGCATGGTTTCCGCGAATGCTAATAGCTGAGTACTGCAAAAAGAGAAAACGGATCTAATAATGGCAGGTTTCACGAAACGAAGGAGCACGCCCTCTGGCCGCGCACCGCGCACAATATTGATGTACACCAGGTTCGGCTCCATCCAGAATGATCGCAGACCCGCCGCCTCCAGCGCTGTCCACCAGCGCACAAAGTTCTCGCCGAGGAGTGAAGAACGCACGCACCGTTGAGACATGAGTGAGTCGCGTCCAGTATTTGTGGTTGTCGTGGTTGTTCGCCCCGCCGAGCGCAAAGGGCTTGAAATGAGCCCGGTCGCTCAGTTCCGGATCACCAGCGATCCCGGGTCCTCACCGGTCACAAGTCTGAGTGTCAGCTTGTCCAGTTCTGCGGGTAGAGGCCAATGGGACGAACGCTGTTGACGCTACAGTCATATCCCAAGACTTCACAATAAGAGTGTCGATCGACCGAGGAAGACCCGCCGTTGATAATACCTATGAGGTCAAGAGAAGAAAAGAAGCTAGATTCAGGCCGCTCCGCGGAATCGGAGCAAAAGAAGAGGGGAGAGAGCGAGGTGAAACAGACCGGCGGAATAGGTCACCCACTGGCATTTGCAAGCGCTGACCAGGTCGCAGTCCCATTTCTCCCAAGGCTCCGACTAGCCAGTTTTCTAACTCAGCGCTCAGCGCTCAGCAGCTGCGCACATCAGACTCGGGCTCCAGTTGATCAAGTCAACTGTTTCACTACAGTATTTGGAATGAACAATTTCATAGCTGGCTTAGGCTGCTTCCCGAGCGCGTAGATCATAGAAGCGAGTAGAAAATACACGGGACGCGAAACCGAAAGCATACATGACCCTGAGGCCTGAGGGGCGGGTCCAAAAATTGTCGGGCATGTGCGAAACAACGCCCCGAGGCCGAATGTGGTACGCGCGAACGCAACCGCCGCTCGGTCCTCGGGCGGACATAACATCTCCCAGACGTCATACGACTCTACTATGCGCCCTGTTGCGAACAAGCCGTAAGCACAGAGGATGTACATACCCTCACAGATTTGACAACTCACTACGATCACGCGCCGTAATGAACAAACTTGGCCCATCGCTCTAGCGTGATCCCTCGCTTCTTCTGCAGCTTCTTCACTGCGAACTGAAGCGCCCCCGCAGATCTCTCATAATATGGCACCCCCCGACGGCCTGTGCCTTCCGAGAAAATCGAATTTTAGAAAAGTTTGGATAAGTCTGCCCCGTCCGTATCGGCCATCGCCCACATCGTCCCGATCACGCTCCGGAAACCACAAAATTGTGTTGCAGCCGCAAGGCGCAGTCCTTCATCGGCAATGCTGTCTTCGGTCAGCTCTGCAGTGTGACAAGCAGAATTTGCTGCAGAAAGGAATGCAAAATTCGCGGTGGGAAGTTGAGATCGGACGACCTCGAGTAGGGTGAGATTTTCTCCGTGAAGTTTAAACGAAGCGTCGAATGGTCGCCTATCTCCAGTAAGCCATGGCACACACGAAATGTGCGAAGCGATGATCCTTGAGGCCCTCTACTACGGTCTCAGGCGTCGCCGTTGCTGAAACGAGAGTTGCCACTGGCGATCCGACGGCTTGTACGACGTCGATCTTGCCCCATGCGCCATGCAGGGCTCGGGGGTGTGCTACAAGAAGTAACGAAGGCTTGTCAGGCGTTATAGGTTACGAGCGAGATTTGCGAGATTCAATGAGTGCAGAGAGCGTTGGGGTATGAGAAGAGATGTACAAGTCCATGAAGTACAGTCCGTCGCTATCGTTGAACGGAATTGGACCCATCGCATGGAGGGGAAGAGAGCAGAATGTGGACGTTAGGCACCACCAAACACGAGATTTCTCCGGAATTTCCAGTCTCGCTGGCCGCACGAGCCTCGGATATTTCCGAAAAAGGAGAAACGATTCCTTCAGTTGTGTCGCCGCATGATGCCGCCTTTGTTTACAAGGCTTCGTCGGGCATCATCTATTTCCTTGTAGCGCACCACTGCGCGGTTGCCATCACCCCCCGTGACATTCTGACGGGAGCAAGGACGGGAGAAAAGCTGCTATCTGGTCTCATGTATGTTTCCTTTTCCTCTACTTTCTATCATGATAATCCGCTCGTCTTTGGCCTTGCATAGTCACCGTACGATACAACCTCTTGGACCCTTTCCCCCTTGTTTTACCAGTTCCGTTCTCCTCGTGGACCATCTCGTTCACTCTTCCGAGTCTTCCCGCACCACTCCTACTCTCCCCTTCTCCATTTCCCCCGCCCTTTACTTTCCCTCCTTTCTATTCCGAACTTATGTACCGACTTATTCCGTGTACGTCATCCGCCTCTAAGGCACACTCTCCTACTACCATGTCGCACACATTTTCTCTTCCCCCTAGATCCCGGTGTGCATCACGCGCAAGTCAGGTCCAATATTGAGGACACCCCCAGAGCGGTATTCGCGAGACCGCCATCAATCGGTTTTAGCAATGCTGTCTTTCGGCCTCATTCCGCCGCCTCAGACTCACGCCCGATTTCGCCTTCGGTTCGAACGCCACTGGCAGCCGTTCGCTCTCCATCCGTCATCCTCTCCTTTGCAGATCCCCCATACCTTCCATTTCCCTCTCACCTGCCTGCTTCCTCGTTAGTCCTCTCCCCCGAGCCTCATCTGCCGGACCTGCTCCCCCCGTCGAACTCACACATCACACAGATCTAAGCATATACACTGCTTCGCCCACGCCACTTGACGTATTCGACCCCAAAGCTATGTATGTGCCATTCTCTCATAGCAAGTAGCTTATCTGTATTGCCGTCTTCAAGTTTTGGCCTCGTTTTGCCGCCGTTGTTGGCTCTCGCTCCTTTCTAATACCAGTCGTTGCACTCCATCCCGCGATCGTTACCTCGGCGGCCCAGGCTTCTCTCGTTGTTCCTTTCTCTCTCGCCTTCGCATCGTTTCCTCCCCCTAATCTGGGCTCTACTCTTCCTGTCAAGTCATACGCATCCACGGTGGCTCAAGAAAGACACATTGGTGCATCCGTCCCCCTAAGCGGTGACGACGGCCCTGGATGTAGCCCCCTCATACGTACATTGTGCACCTAATGCGACCAGACCGATGGCAGAGCCCCTGGTAAGTGCACCGACAACTCTCGAAAACAAACTTTCGGGCGATTGCAGGTGTGATAAGCCCACACATGCCCTTATGTGGTACGTACCACTAGCGACCAAACAACGACTTCTTCTATACCATCATCCCCGATATGACATCGTTAGTTGCGCGTCTTCGGCCGACTTCGGCTGATGGAAAGGCCTGGACATGCTCATATCGCGGGTGGCCTAGGATTAAACTCTTTCAGTCTTTCCAGTGCCACACGCCGTATATAGCTCGTCCAACAGGACCGCGCATGACTCGTTCAAAGACAGTCAGAGGTGATTGATGAACTCGCTGGGCGAAGGCGAAGGTGCAGATAAAGAGACGTACTGGCGACTAGTTGGCGCAGGAACGGGGCCGTGTCTACTGCATAATTGTACAAAGGGTATTTATCCACATTTTGAATGGTACAGTAAATTGGCCCGTTAACGCGAAATTCCCGCTGTGGGGTGGCGGTAACAAGGGCAGTAATGTTCGTGCGTGCGTAGCCTTGGAAGTAAGGTAAAGGAGACATCCTCTCCAAGTTGGCGGCGGGGTTGGGGGACGTGTAATGCGACTCAGTGTAAGCGGACCACCAAGCCAAGCACCAAGCTTAAAAGTCGTTGTGATATCAGGCACGAGAGGCTCCTTGCTCGCGCTCTCGAACTTGAACTCATAAATATTATAGTATATATTCGGGTACATGATACATTAGAACAAAAACACTATATGCGTCTGGCGTCTAGATTGAGGGGCTTTTCCGAGTCCTACAAAAGTAAATAGAAACTTGAAGGGAATACATCACATTGTCCGGATGTTGTGTGCGACGATAGATTGCCTTACTCCCACCTACACAACTCGATTTTCACCACTCTTCGTCATCTTCTCCCGTTTTGGGGGTGCTAGTGATCCATTTCGAACATATGCCTGTCCAACATAACGCTTGTCCCCAGTGCGAGGGAACCTCGGCCTGAGCGCGCAACTAAGCTGCCAATCGGCGGCTGTCTCACTGGAAGCCCTCTACTCATATGTACGTCGCCTTCCTTGTGGACAGAGTCCGACAGTCCACGGTACACGCGTGTAGCACCGATTGCCATAGTAATGACTGAAGAAAGGGTGAAAAAATCAGCGAACGCGCACAATTTCTCTCGCGACGAGACACCTACGTGCAGGGACTTGAAACATCTATGGTGTCCGAGTCGGGTCCGTCAGTTCCTTGTCCGGAATATTTTCTTCATGACGTACGAGGTTCATGGGATCTGTGAAAATGCTCTTTTGGTGAACGCCGAATCTCGTCGTGTGAAGGAAATGCCCACCATTCAGATTCAGCAGAATAAAAATCTGGGGAGCTCGTATTCAGTAACCTGAATCATATCCATTTTTGGGAAAACGCACTGTAGTAGGTGCACCGACTAAAACAACGGTTATCATCCACGCCAAGCCCTGTTGTCGTGATCAGCCCAGAAGGGTCATCACAATGCATGCTGTAGTATCTGAGACGAGAAAACAATAACCTGTGTGAACAGGAGCTACCAGATGCCACCTCTCCGATGAGCATTTTCCCAGCGCAAGAGCCCGGTGAGCATGAACGCAAGAAGCACCAAGTCTATGACGAAAGAAACGATAATGTTGATTTTGGTTTCGGGTGGATTTGTGACTTTGCAAATGCCTCCGCTCCAATTTCCGCGAACAACGGTTAAACCTGATCCCGGTCGCATGTTTGAAGTATCCAGATAGCCAACTGATGAAATGAACGTACTATGAATCAGAGTACCAGTATTGGCGAGCCAGGCAGCGGAAGCGATTGATATGGCGATCTTGTTTAGCCCCCATATCGCCGCACTGAGAGTGTCTTAAGTGAGGAGTTAGAGGACCGAGTCTCCACTCAGTGGCACTCACATGCGCAGGACGATCAGGGCCAAGGCACAAGCTAACGAGAGATGTGAAAATAACTAGTCCAGAGCCCCAAATATTAGCATGTAGTCGAGGAAATGGCCCGTAATCTCACGAAGACAAAGATAACAAAGGCCTGGGTAGAATTTCAGTTTGGCTCATCAGGGCGAAAAGCCAAGGTACCTGGCAGTTGATCCGGTTTGCTGAGTCGAATCCCACGAGTATTGTAATGATGCAGAACAAAGGGAACCACCGGGCCCCCAAGTAAAGCTGTATGTACGGGCTCATCTCGCATTCCTGTCTGGGCTGTATTCAACGTACCAAAAACGAGGAGCGAACTTTCGCTTCCCAGTGAAGACAGAATATTCGAATCCGATGTTCACGACAAACTCCCAGCTTGTTTGAGAAAAATTTAAGATCTCATTAGACGAGGCTGAGAATGACAGACAGCACTTACAGGAAAAGTCCCCATGTGGCGTGGTAAAGCTTGACGAGCGCGACTGAGGAAAATGTAAATAGTTAGAAATGTCGGTAGCGCAAGTGACGGACAATATTCTGCAGTGATAACAGCGGGACTTTTCCAGTCTGTCATGTTAAGGGAGAAACTGGGTCGGTGCGACAATATGGGGGTCCAGACAGGATGGACAAAGTTGACGAATGTAGACTCGGGTATGCATGAAGTGGTTTCAATATATATAGAGCAAACCTATGTAAAACAGAAAGGTCAGTGCACAGACTCAGAGCCAAGTTGCTACTATGGGCCCCATGATCCTCACTATCCCACTGAGCAGCCGAGCGATGATCAAATCACTCTCCAAACGAGTGCTAATACAGCTTCGTACCAATATCATGAAGGTCGAGCGAGACCCTCCTCTCTCAAAACCGGTAAAACCACTCATCCCCCGACTCTCCTTCCATCCAGTGGCAACATTTCAACCTTGAGGCCCTTCTTCCAAGATTTTGCTACGTGATGGCATCGAGAAGGAGAAAGGCGCACAGCGCACAGGCTCAAGGGACACTTGATTATCTCACATAAGCATAAATTATAACTCCGCTAGAGCTCGTGCCAAGTTGAAGAATCACGCAACGAGTCCTCCGACTCAAGCTCAAGTCCCTTCTTGTAATTGTTGGCTCGACTGTCTACAACAGTGTTTTTGTGAAACACTCGGAAGTAAGTAGCTTACTCGAGCGATTCCGTAAGAACGACCCGCCTGAAGCCAATGCATCTGGGTGCAGGGCCCATTGACACTCAGATCCGCGGAGCAAGCACATCATCCACCACTGCCCGCCCAGATCAACACAGCCATCTTCAGCTCGGCCCCATCAACCCAGTAAGGAAAAACTGAGGCTTCTTCCCTGATTTGAGACTCACGCGACCCGGCGTGCTGCGTTTTCGAACGACTCTAACCTGCTATATGCGACTGGACCCCACTTCCTTAGGTACTATGCGTGCTTCATAACTGGTCGGTGTCTCTGGCATGTAACTTATCCCAGTAATAAATATGGATCAAAAAGTAAGTAGCTTATATATAAAAGCCGTGGGTGATTGATTTATGATGCATGATCAATGATTGGTGGTGAGGCACATGATGCCGCACATCCCCGCAATACTGTACCTGTAAGTTACTTGTATGACCCTCGCAATTGGCGACCGATTTTTGATCCGCACATCGCTTGCTTGATCACGATTTCAACATCTTCGCTGTGACGCTGCCCCGTGTCGTGATCTCACAGCTTCGTGGCCACCCTCGTTTCTTTCCGTGCACCTGCCCTCAGCCTACGTCTCAAACTTCAACGTGTTGCGCCGCAGGATACAGTGCTTTCACTAGTAGCTAGTATGTCCATTCGCCTCATGTTAACTTTTCCAATCTCTCGTTTATACCCCATTCTACGTATATGCCCCTTTTATGTCCACGTCCGCGCCATCGCCATCACCTATCGTCTGTCCACACAGCGCGCTCCACTGTAACCACTATCACCATGCTATCACCACGCCGCAGTTGAGTGGAGCGAAGCCGTGTTCTATTTTCGTGTGTGTCCCTTTTTCTCTCCTTTTCTAGTGCGTCGTATTTACCTTCCACCCTGGGTCCTCCTATACGATACAATCACTTTGGCCATCCCCCTCACTCGGGCCACTCATTAGGCCTCATTCGTGACTCCCTCTGTGCTTCCTAATAGTGGTAGTATAGAGGCGCGGGCCGTGGCTAGTCAGCTGAGACTGGCCCAAAACGTTGAGGCCCACGAGTGGAGTTCCATTGACAGTCCCTGTAAACTCTGGCTTTAGGCCTGCTACGGGCCCGCAACGACTAGAAGAGGCCGCCTGAGATGCACTGCCAGTCGAATCTACTGCGTATTCGTACACAACCGTCATTATCCACATTTCGAACGGTGCAGTAAATTGACCCGTTAACGCAAGATTCCCGTTGTGAGGTAGCGGTGATGCAGTGATGGTTCGTGCGCGCGGCTTGGGTCCCTCACATTGAGGTAACGAGGAAATCCTCTGTTGCTAGTGGGGGAGAGGCGGGGGGATATGTAGTGCAAATCATTGTAAACGGACCATCATGCTCAAAATTTGTTGAAACCTCACTGCTACCTCAGGGATGAGAGCCGCATTGTTCGTACTCTCGAACTTGAATTCGCAAATACATAGATTCGAGTACAGGATACATTAGAACAGAAACAAATGCACCCGGTATCCCATGTAAGGTCGAGAGCCTTTCCAATCCTACCAAGGTAAATAGAATGGGAATACATCCCATTTTCCGGGTATGCAACGATAGATTTGCCTTACTAGTAGTCTCACCTACACAACTCGATTTTCCGTACAGTTCGTCGTCTTACCCTGGTGTTTCGGGGGTGCCATAAAGTCCGTTTCGAACATATGCACGTCCAGCGTACCGCTTGTCCTCAGTGCGAGGGAACCTCGGCCTGGGCGGGCTACTAAGCTGCCAATGGGCATCTGTCTCACCGGCAGCCCTCTACTCATATATACGTCGCCTTCCTTGTTGACATAGTCCGACAGTCCACGGTACACGCGTGAAGCACCGATTGTCATAGTAATGACTAAAAAGGAAAGACAATCAGCAAACCTGCATAATTCTCTCGGGACGAGACACCTAACGTGAAGGAAGTTGGAACATCTATGATAACGGGTCCGTCAGTTCCTTGTCCGGAATATTTCTTTACGACGTACGAGGTTCATGGGATCTGTGAAAACTCTTCTGGTGAATACCCGATCTCGGGCGAAAGAGACGCACTACACACCATTCAGATTCAACAGAATGAAAACCTGGGGAGCTCGTATCAGTCACGGTCACCTGGATCATATCCATTTTTAGGAAAACATACTGTGATAGGTGCCTCGGCTACAGTGACAATTATCATCCACGCTAAGCCCTGTTGTCGTGGTCAGCCCAGAGGGATCATCGCGGTGCATGCTGTACTATGAGAAAATACTAACCTGGGTGAACAGGAGCCACCAGATGCCACCTTTCCGACGGGCATTTTCCCAGCGCAAGAGTCCGGTGAGCATGAGCGCAAGAAGCACTAAGTCGGTGACGAAAGAAACAAGAATGTTGGTTCTGGTTTCGACTGTGTTCGTGATTATGCAAGCGCCTACTGGCAAGTTTCTGCTCCAAGTTCCGTGAAGAACGACTACACCTGATCACGCGATCCTGTTTGAAATATCCGGAAAGCGGCGAAAGCCGAATGAAGAAATGAACATACCATGAATCAGGGTACCAACATCGGCGAGCCACGCAGCGGAAGCGATCGATATGGCGATCTTGTTTAGCCCCCATATCGCTGCACTGGGAGTGTTGTATCAGTGATGTGCAGAGAGGAGTTAGAGAACCAAGTCCCTACTCACATGCGCAGGACGATCAGGGCCTCGGCACAAGCTAACGAGAGATGTGAAAATAGCTAGTGTATATCCCCAACTATTAGCGTGTAATCGAGGAAATGGCCCATAATCTCACGAAGACAAATATGACAAAGGCCTGCCAGTGGGGTGGAATTTTAGTCTCGTGATCTGGCTCAACAGGGCGAGAAGTCAAGGTACCTGGCAGTTGATCTGGTTGACTGGGTCGAACCCCACGAGTATGGTAATAACGCAGAGTAGAGGGCACCACCGAGCCGCCACGTAAAGCTGTATGTACCGGCTTGAGTTCATCATCCGTTATTTGGGGTGTATACAACGTACCAGAAACGATGAGCGAAATTTTCGCTTCCCAGTAAAGACAGAATATTCGAATTCGAGGTTCACGACAAACTCCCAGCTTGTATGAGAAGAAATTTAATAATTTTCATTAGACGAGGCGAGAACGACAGTGCTCACATGAGAACTCCCCATATGGCGTGGTAAAGCTTGATGAGCGCGACTGTAAGGCAAATTTAAATCTTGATTTAAATAGTTAGAAATGTCGGAAGACAAGTGACGGACAATATTCTGCAGTGATAACAGCGGGACTTTTCCAGTCAGTCATGTTAAGGGAAACAGGACCGGTGCGAAAATATGAGGGAGACGGGATGGACAAAAGCTTGGACAAAAGGCCCGTGTTACGCTCAGTAAGGCGTATTCGGGTTTCGGGTTCGTTCGGAGTTCGAAGTTCAAAAGGCGATTACCGACAACAGACGGCGGAGCAAGGGTTCACAAGACGAAAGGGGAATCGTTCAGGGTTCGGGGTTTCGGTGAAGCCAAGAATCGTATTCGAGTCAGCTACTGTAGTTGAGTACAATAGGTCGAGCTTAAAGCTCTGGTGGTTACAGAACAGTCCTTAAGTACTACGAGGATCGAGTCAATAGAAGTCGCGAGAAACGAACGGAATATGGGAGAAAGTAACCGAAGGATACAGAACATGAGTCGACACGTTGGGTTACTACGAGAAGGTTCGAGAGAGTAAGAGAAATGCGTAACATCACCCCCTCCTTAGAGTCCAGCGCGACGGTCCCTTCGACGAGTGATACGATCGTTACGGCGCATGCGGCGTCTGAACTCCATGTCGATGTCATCTTCGTCCGGTACGGGTCGTAGGCGACATGGGTGGTTGTAGCGATGATGTTCGCGCGGGACAAGGCATTCGAGGTGACAGTTTTGATGGGGGCGATAACACTGTTCGCCTCTATGTCCGAATTTCTGACAGTACGGACACTGGGTGAAGGTGAGACAGTGGGCGGCGTCGTGATTAGCTTCTTGACACCATCTGCAGACGTTTGTGTAGGTGGGGACGGAATCTGGTAACTCTTGCGCGTATTGCATTTCAACTCGGAGGTTGCCGTTGCTGACCCAGAGGGTCGGGTCGTCTTCTCGCTGAATGATGGCCTGCACACGCCGGTAGACATTGTTCTGAGAGAGGCGCCAAACCGAATTCTTGATCCGTGCCATGGTCTCAGCGATGGCATGTCGTAGGCGGAGCGCTTGATCGTGCTGCTCCTCTAAGTCGGCGACAAAGGTTCTGTAATGTTGAACCTCGGCTGTCAATGGCCAGTCGTCGATCGTGCGTAGCGCGCGGTCCACGTGGGGTCTACCTGTGGTGTCGCTGTCGAAGACGCGGATCTGTGGTGGCGTCAGAAGTGGGCGTCCTTTATCCATGTCGTGCGCTCTGAGGAAGGCTTCGTAGACTCGCTCTCCTTCTCCCATAGTACCTTCAATCTGCGGATACCGTTGGTTTCTTTTGTACTGGATATAATGGGCTCTCGTCAGATTTCCAGCTTGGCGGATCATAAACGGGTATGCGCGTTTTGTCTTTGGGTGATTGAAACGCCATTCCCCTCCAGGATGGTCGTTCGGGACGGTGGTGCGTTGATTGGTGGTGACTACTAGGGTGTCGTTGGTGAATGGCAGTATCTCGTCTTCTACTGCGGTGTCTTCGAGTTCTTCGAAGGGGGGCGGTGGTGATTCGGATGGTACGAAGACGGGGGGAAAGAGGACTTCTCGGAGCGTAGGTGGTGGTCCTGCTTCGTGATTTCCTTCGCGGATTCGTAACCAGAGGTCGGCATAGATGGCTGTTTCAGTGGCGGCGGTATAGAAGAGTTGGTAGAAGTGAGAGGTCATGTTGGGAAAGGAGTGGGTGTTGAATGTTGTCGTTTCGTTCATTTCGTCGTCCTTTTATCCTTCGTCAATCGCGAGGTATAGAATTGTTTTACCAAGTCGTCTGCGTGCATATCTTCACTGTCAACCCACTCGTTCTCCGAGGTGGGGAAGCCTTTCCACTTGATTAGGTACTGCATGTTGCGCCCTCGTCCCTTTCTTCTCACGTCAAGGATCGCTTCGATCTCTTGTTCTTCTTGCCCGTCCACGAGGTCAGGTGGTGGCGGTAAGAAGGCTGGCCCGTGTTGATCCGTCTCCTTAAATGGGCTTAGGAGGTCGATGTGGAAGACGTCGTGTATCCTCATGTACTCAGGAAGCTGTAGTTGATAGGCGACCGGTGACACTTTCTTGATGATCGTGAAAGGACCATACCGCTTCGGGGCAAGTTTCCGTGATTGTACGCGAAGGTTGAGGTTTCTCCCTTCCAGCCAGACCTTATCGCCTTCATCGTATTGGATCCGTGGTTCACGAGTCTTGTATCGCCTGAGGAGTGCGTTTGCGGCGTGTAGTCTCGCCTGCTGTAGCTGTATCAGCCGTTCAGTCGCCGTTGGTGATCGATCAATTCCGCTGGGCTCGACATGTATTCGCGGTTTCATCCCGAAGAGGAGTTCATGGGGGGATCGTTTGGTAATGTCATGTGGCCATGAGTTGTGTGCGTATTCTGCCAAAGGGAGGTATTGGGCCCAGTTATCCTGTCCCTGCTGGCTAACCCAGTGTCGTAGGTATTGCTCTACCCAGGCGTTCATGCGTTCCGTCTGCCCGTCCGTCTGTGGATGGAAGGCTGTGCTGAGGTTTTGTCGGATGCCTGTCTGCGTACAGATCTCCGTGGCGAATGCGCTTGTGAATCTGGGGTCCCTATCGGAGATGATACGTTTGGGGATTCCAAACCAGGGGAGGAGGTGCCGTACGTAGAGGGTTGCTACTCCTTCACCCGTGATTGTTTTTGTGCATGGGATGAACTTGGTTGCTTTGCTGCATCCCTGATCGACTATTGTGAGGATGGCATCAAATTTCCCGCTTGGTGGTAGGTCCGTGATTAAGTCCAGGCTAACATATTGGAAGGGGCCTTCTTCCACCGGCGTGTCGAGGTGCTGCAGTGGTGCTCGTGCCTTTCGCTGGCTTTTGTTGGTTTGGCATTGTGGGCAGCCTTTGACGTATTGCTCGGTAAATTGTCTGAGGTTATCCCCTTCGTATCGTTCGCTGACGAGTGCCCAAGTATTTGCAATCCCTGGGTGTCCTGCGATTGGTGTGTCGTGTAGTTCGGAGATTGCTTTCCGCCGTGTGTCTGGGTCATTCGTCAGCTGGATTTTATTTATGAAAAGGTGGTCGGGTAGAATTGTGATGTTGTCGTTGATGTCGATCACCCCCTCTTTAAGGTCTGGTCGTCGGGAGAGGAGGTCTGCGACGGTGTTCAAGTTGCCCGGGACGTGGTGGAGTGTGTAATCGAACTCAGCCAGTGTCTCCATCCAGCGGGCCTGCCTCCCCGAGATTTTGTGAGGTGCGCGGAAGTAGGCGAGGTTGTTGTGATCGGTAAGGACAGTAATCGGGTGACGTGCGCCAAGCAGGTGGTGGCGCCAGTGGCGGAAGGATTTGACTATGGCCAGCAATTCGCGGTCGTATACATCGTAATTGACCTCTGCCGGGAGGAGTGAAGAGGAGAAGAACGCGACAGGATGAAGGTGGCCATCGCTTTGTGGTTGCGTAAGCGTGGCGCCGAGGGCGAATGCGGAGGCGTCAGTCTGGAGTGTGAAGGGGCGGTCATAGTCGATGGACGCTAGGACGGGTCGGGAGGCAAAGCGTGATTTTAACGTGGCGAAAGCTGTTTCTTGAGTTGCAGACCAGTGAAAGGTGACTCCTTTCTTGGTGAGATCGTGAAGAGGGCGGGCGATCTTTGCGTAGTCCGCAATGAATGGTTTGTAGAAGTTGCCAAAGCCAAGGAACGAGCGGACTTCAGTGACTGTGGTTGGGGTAGGCCAATCAAGGATGCCTTGGAGTTTTACTGTGTCCATTTCTACGCCTTCTCGGCCGATGATGACACCGAGATATTCTACTGAGGTTTGGGCGAATCGACACTTTTCGGGTTTAAGGAAAAGGTCGTGATCCTGAAGTCGTTTGAGGATAATGGCGACATGATTTAGATGGTCGATGCGGGATCCGTTTGTTGCCACCATAATGTCGTCCATGTAGACCTTGAGCCACCCTTGTGCAATTTCCGGTCGGAAGATCTCGTCCATCATCATTTGAAAGGTCGCGGGTGAATTGGTGAGGCCGAAAAACATGACAAGGGGTTCGAACAGGCCTTTGCTCGTTTTGAAGGCGGCTTTCCACTGGTCACCATCCTTGATACGCACATTGTTGTACCCCCATCTCACATCCATCGTGGTATACCAGTCGTGCCCAGGTGCTTCAGTGACGAGTTCTGCGATGAGCGGGAGTGGGTACTTATTCTTCTTTGTCCAGGTATTGAGACGGCGGTAATCCTGGACGGGCCTCAATTTCCCGTCCTTTTTCTTGACAAAGAAGAAGGGTGCGGCATATGGGGAATGAGATGGCTGTATGTAGCCTTTCTCCAGATGGTCCGATAGGAATTTTTCCTGCGCTTCTCGTTCCGCTAGGGACAGCGGGTATACCTTACAATCGAGAGTGGCCGGGGCGTCGGGGAGTAAATCGATTGCGTGGTCCCATCGTTTTGATTCTGGGAAACGTTGTGCGGCTGTTTCGCTGAATACTTTTTCGAATTGGTGGAGTTCTTCGGGGACTAATTCCGTCCAGGGGCGTTCCGTTTTGTCGTGAGCTGCTTCTGCGAGTTGTTGGGCGTGCGTAGTTTTACAGATCTTCATGATGACTTCATCACCGTCTTCTAGTTCAAGGAAGTGCATGAGCCAGTCTTTTGGGTTTGCGAGTAGTACAGGATTATTGTCGGGCTGTTCCCAGTCGAGCGGTTCTTTGTGACTGGCCATCCACGGGTACCCGAGTATAATGGCATCGCTTCCGAGATCAGCAAGGTAAAAACGGTGTGACGTTCCTTCGAAGTCGGGTATTCTGGTCTTTCCTTGTTTGTACGCAGGTCGAAGGAGCAGATCGACGTATTCGGTGATTTGTCCACTTTTATTTGCTGTTCCGTCGACGTTTCGGATTGTTCGTGGTTGGCGTAGTTTTCGGGGGTGTAGGTTGAGAAAGATTGCAGTATCTCTGGTCATAAAATTATGAGTTGCTCCAGTATCGACTAGAGCGGCAAATCGGGCGCCTTCTTCACTTTGCAGGAAATGTACGTCTATTCTGAGAGCATTGATTCGAGGTACAAAAACACTGCTAGGGACGAGAGCTCGGATCCAGGACGATGGGCCCGAGCTTACTGAAAATCCGCACCATGAGAAACCAGTTCTTTAGCTAAGAAATCCTGCTGCTCCGGAGTCATACGCATTGAGATTGCGGCTATCTTGCGTAGGAAGGCGTCGTCGATGACTGCCGTTTCTACGGGTGGTTGAGGAGGGGCCGCGGTTGCGACTGCGATGCGCGGGGTTGGGTCCATAGCGGCACCGGCGATGCGTGGTTTGCGATCCGGACAGTTGCGACTGAGGTGGCCTTGTTTGCCGCAGTTGAAGCAGCGTCCTTCGGAGCGATACTTCTGCTTTTCGTCTTTGGTTGTGGCTTTGCGGATGGTGTCGACGTCCATTGCGTCGGGGTGGCGAGTGGGGCGCTGTCCACTGCTGCCATTGTTGTTCCATCGGCGCGTGAACGGACTTTGACCGGGGCGACGCGCTTGCTGCTGGAACGGGTTATGCTCTTTGAGGGCCTGTACTTTGAGCCAGTTGCGGTGGTTCGTTTGGGCGCTCGTGACCCACTGGCGGAAATTCTCGGGGTTGTTCTGGAAGATGCAGGTGTGGGCGAGAGTGCCCTGTAGTCCTTGCGCGAACATTCGGAGCGCGCTTGGTTCATTGATGTCCATTCCGGCACGGTTGACCAGGTCCTGGAACTCGCCGACGTATTCGTCGAGCCGTCCATCCTTCATGCGCAGCTTCAAGAGATCCTGATGGGCTTTGTCTGCGTCGGCGAAGTTCGTGAACGCGTCGCGAAACTCTCATTCGGTGATCTGCCAAACGTCGAATCCAAAGGGGACGATCTCTTCGCCGCTTCGGATCTTCATGAGCCATTCAGAGGCTCGTTCTGCCCATGTTTCGGCTTTATCGACACAAAGTCCGAGAAACATCATGGTTCGCTTCATCGGATCCTTGATTTTGTTCGTGTCTTGGTTAAGGTAGCAGTATCTGTCGAAGGCGATGAGGAACTTCTTAGTTTTGGTGCGATCGCCGGTGAACGGCGAAGGGAGGCTTCCTTCGAGACGTTCTCCTCGCATGGCCTTGAAGAATCGCTTCATCTTGCGATCTTCTTCGTTGTCGCCTGTCCCGTCGTCGCTGTCATCGTCACCTCCGTCGGGAGCGGCGCCGGACGTATCTTTACCACTACCGAATCCTTTACTGAATTCTCCGGCTGTCATCTTGGCCGGTTCCTTTCCTTTGTCTTTGTTCGAGCCTTCGCCGAAGTTAGCGCCGATCCCAGGGATCGATGTATCTGGTTCTTTTGTGGGTTCGCTGTTGGTAGCTGGAGCGTGGGGAGCAGTCGTGGTGTGGGTGATAGTGAATCCGGATGTCGGTGGTGCGGGAGCGTTACTGGCCTTGACTTCTTGCGAGGCGGTCTGCGCTTTCAGTTCGTCGATATTCATTCGTTCGTTAGGCTCGTGTAGTAGGTTAAACGCTGACTGCGCGACGCGGTATGCGAACCAGATGTCCGCCATCTTCTCGTATCGGATTTCGAACCAGACTCCTTGATACATCCGGATGGCTTGTTTGGTCCCTCGCCAGTTGACGTAGTAGCCAGTCCACGGGGCTCCGCTCTGTCCCATCTGTAAGAAAACTGTGTTTAGTTTCAGATGAGGTGCGATGTTGTCTTCGAGGTTCGGCGATGTTGCAAACGGAAGGAGCAGACGTCCTCCTCCGTCACTCTCAGCATAGGTTGAGTCGATGTTCATCATATTCTATTCGGGGGTCGTAGTTCGGGGAAAGCTCGACCTGATGTTACGCTCAGTAAGGCGTATTCGGGTTTCGGGTTCGTTCGGAGTTCGAAGTTCAAAAGGCGATTACCGACAACAGACGGCGGAGCAAGGGTTCACAAGACGAAAGGGGAATCGTTCAGGGTTCGGGGTTTCGGTGAAGCCAAGAATCGTATTCGAGTCAGCTACTGTAGTTGAGTACAATAGGTCGAGCTTAAAGCTCTGGTGGTTACAGAACAGTCCTTAAGTACTACGAGGATCGAGTCAATAGAAGTCGCGAGAAACGAACGGAATATGGGAGAAAGTAACCGAAGGATACAGAACATGAGTCGACACGTTGGGTTACTACGAGAAGGTTCGAGAGAGTAAGAGAAATGCGTAACAGCCCGGGTATGCATGAAGTGGTTTCGATATACCTATATAAAAACAGAAATGTAGGTGCACAGCAAAGTCTGTGGGAAATTGATCAACCTTTGCCTTTGCCAGTGAGGCGCAATATGCCTCGCGACTTCGCAAGCGGCCATCTCAGGCACCACATGTATCAGTCCCACAGCCGATATACCTCGGTGGCTCACCCTCGTTCTTGTCCATCTGGCCTACGTTCCAAAAGTGTCACGGATACGATGCTCACACTAGTAACTAGTACGTCCATTCTCCCCGAGTCAACTTTTCCGAACCCTTGTTTACCCCCATCCGGCATACATACCCTTTTCATGTCCGCGGACTCGGATTTATATGAGCCATCGTCATCATCTATCTTTTTGTCCACACGCCGCACTCCACTTGGCGATCGCTATCACCACTCTATGACCACGCCCCACTTCGACCGGAGCGAAGCCACGATTTATTCTCGAGTATTTTTCTTTTTCTTTTCTTTTCCCGGGAGGCGAAGATGAGCACACTACGTTGACTCAGCCTAACTTAGTGCGTTTATCGTCGCCTCGCTTTACTACCTCTTATTTTGTCACTCCATCTTCACGTTCCGTTCCCATCCCGTTCCATTCTCCTTGCATTTCATCTCATTCGCCCTTACCACTCCTAATCACTCCTTTCCCCCTTCTCCATGTCGTTTTGATCATAGGTACCGAGTTTTCTCCGTTTTCAAAAAACCCCTTCTTTTTTACTGAATGGATCTGCGAGTCACGTAGGCCTTCTCCCTCAATCCTAGCGCGAGTCAGGCTCGATATCTCCAGCACTAAGCTCCCGGGACTGCTATCAATTGGCCCAAGCAGCACTTACCTCTTTCCGTAGCCTCTGTCGGCTCGTGATCGAGGCCTGATCCCTCTCGCTTTCGGTTTGACGCTACCCCCCAATCCTCACATTTACAGCTTTGCTCTTATTTCCCTTTCCCCTCTCGCACAGTCCACTGTCCCCTCCCCCCACCATACTTCCCAAAAATCTGCTCCGCCTGGCCTCATTATCCAAGTCCGCACATTGCGTCGCCCATATTGTGATACACTCAGACCGACTTTTTTTACACGTACCATGTGGGTCGTGCCCTCATTACAAGTAGTTCGTCTATCCTACAAAATCCATCTGGACGCGGTCAAGCAACCAGTAATACGACAGGCGTCTCCTCGACCAAGTAGCAGTATGGTTACTGCACTGCATTACAGTCTGGATTACATTCTACTAGATAAGGCGTAAGCATGAGTAACCAAATAATTCGACCACTCACTCACGACGCGCGATCATGCGCCGTAATGAAAAAAAGTTGACCCATCGCTCTAGCGTCCCTCTCCTCTGCAGATATTCTTCACCACAAACTGAAGCACCGTCGCAGATCTCTCGTAATGTGACACTCCTCTGCGTCCTGGGCTCTCTGAGGAAATATATGCTTTGATAGGTCTACCCCGTCCGTATCGGCCATCGCCCACATCGTCCCGATGACGCTCCGGAAGCCGCAGAATTACATCGCACGCAATGTGCAGCCCTTCGTCGACAATGCTGTAAGCCCGGCAGTGTGACAAGCAGAAAGGAACGCAAACTCCGCAGCAGGAAGTTGGGATCGGACGATCTGCAGGAGGGTAAGATTGTCTCCGTGAAGTTCGAACGAAGCGTCGAATGGTTTCCGTATCTCCATCAGGCCTTCACAAACAAAGCGAACAAATCGGTGATCCCTGAGGCCCGTTGCCGCGGTGGTGTCGCCTTTCCGATAGGAGAGTTGTCACTGGTCGCTCACCGCTCAGGCTGCCCACATCATGAAGAGATCCTCCCCTCTCAAAAACGATAAAAACTTCTCTTCGCCCTGCTCTCCTTCCATTCAGTTGCCGTATTTCAGCACCTTGAGGCTCGTCGTTAATAGCTTCCGAAATCTGGCTACGTCTATGCGCATACTTGATTATGTCACATACTGTATACTTGATTTACAACTCCGCATTGGCCAACACGGCTTCCTCTGGTTGTAATGCACTTGTTGACTTGACAGTGTTTTTGTGAGAAACTCGGAAGTAGTTTACATGAAAGCCGTGGGTAATTGGTTACATGAGTGTAATTGTGAGGTAGCACAGCCCCGTGATACCCGTACTGTATGACCCTCGCAACAGCGAACCACTGCAATTTTTGATCCGGCACCACAATCGCTCGCTTGATCACGCTCTCAACATCCTCGCTGCCCCATGTCGTGATCCCACAGCTTCGTGGCCCACCCTCGTTTCTTTCCGTGCACCTGCCTCACGTCTCAAACGTGTCATGCCGCAGGATACGGTGCTGTCACTAGTACAGTAGCAAGTTTGTCTGTTCGCCTCATGTTAACTTTTCTAATCTCTCGTTTATCCCCCATTCTACGTATATGCTCCTTTCATGTTGTCTGCGCCATCGCCATCACCTATCTTCTGTCCACACAGCGCACTCCACTGTGCGACCGCGCTGTCACCACGACACACTCTGACGGGAGCGAAGCCGCGATCTATTCTCGTGTGTGTTCCTTTTTCTCTCCTTTTCTAATGTGTTTGTATTTGCCTCCCGTCCTGGGTCCTATACGCTACAATCACGTTGGCTTTCCCCCCCCACCCCTCATTAGGCCTCACTAGGCCTCACCCGTTACTCCCTCTGTGCTTCCTCTTGTTTTGTCGCTCCGCCATCGTGTTCCGTTCCGTTCTCCTCGCATCCCATCTCGTTCACCCTTCCTTTACCATTCCTACTCACACCGTTCCCCCATCTCCATATCGTTTCGATCCTAATGGGTACCGAGTTTCTCCGTGTCCATGAACCACCTCTTTCTTGCTGAATGGATCTGCCCGTCGCCTACTCCTTCTCCCTTGATCCCAACGCGAGTCAGGTTCGATTGATGATACCCCCAGCACCAAGCGCCCAGGAGTGCGCCCAGGAGTGCTATCAATGGGCCCAAGTATCACCGTCTATCTGGCATCATTCCGCAACCACTGTCGGCTCCTGATCGGGACCTGAGGCCTGATCCCTCTCGCTTTCAGTTCGGACACCGGTCGTTCGCTAGCTATCTCCCCATCCCCTCCCCCTACACTTCTTCTTAAAATCCGCTCTGCCTGTCGGACTCATTGGTCCAAGTCCGCACACCGTATCGCCCATATCATCGTGATAAATCAGATCCCAAACCAACCTTTGTTACACATAGCATGTGCGTCGTGCCCTCATAGCGAGTAGTTCGTTATCCTACAGAATCTAGACGCGATCAAATATCCGACAAGAGTCTCCGCAGCCAAGTAGCAGTATGGTCACGGCACTGCACGACGCCTACTAGATAAGGCGTACACACGATGTACGTACCTACACAATTTCGACAACTCACTCATGACACGCGATCATGAACAAAGTCGACCCACTCTAGCGTGATCTCTCGCCGTAGCTCCGTCACCGCGAACTGAAGCATCCTCGCAGATCTGTCATAATACGACACACCATTCTGGCCAAACCTTGTTCGAGAAAATCGATTTGCAGAAACGTTTAGATAGGTCTGCCCCGTCCGTATCGACCATCATCCACGACGCTGCGAAATCCGCAGTATTGCATTACCGCCGCGAGACGCGGTCCTTCGTCGGCAACGCTGGCTCCGGTCAGTTCGGCAATGTGACAATCAGAAAGGAACGCAAATTCTGCGGCGGGAAGTTGAGACCGGACGATGCCCAGTAACGTGAGATTGTCTCCGTGAAGTTCGCATGAAGCGTCCAAAGGCTTGCCCGTCTCCAGCACAGTAAGCCGTGAAATACAAAATGAGCGAATCGGTGATCCTCGAGGCGTGCAACCACAGTCTCAGAGGGGAGAGGTGGTGCTGCCGCAGGTTCTTGTCAACTACATATCGCTTGGTGCAGGTGTCTCTGTCTTTCCAGTCACGACCACACGCCGTCTATACCTGGTTCGAAATGATTCATATGACTCATTTAACAACAGTCGGAAGTAATTGGTGGACTCGCTGGGCGAAGGCGCAGACGTAGATGAAGAAATGTACTGAGGACATATATTGACGCGCGAACGAGGTCGTATCTACTGCATATTTGTACACATGTGACATTTCGGATGGTGCAGTAAATTGGCCCGTTAACGCGAAATTCCCGTTGTGAGGTATCGGCGATGGTTCATGCGGGCGTGGCATTTACCTTAAGGTAAAGAGGAAATACTCTTCAAGCTGTTGGAGGAGATTGAAGGGATATGTAGTGCGAATCACTGTAAAAGGACCCCCAAGCTCAAAAGTTGTTGTCAGGGACGAGAGCCTCATTGTTCTTTTTTATTATTATCAATATTTGTCACTGGGATACACATCAGAGATGACTCGATGACGACCAGTCGCAGCGAGAGCCCACTACAGTTATGAAACGCGCGTAAGTCCGTGAGGAGATGCCCGATACGAAAGTAAGAAACGGAATCGAGTCTGAATACGCAATATGATCTGGGACCTAGTGGGAAGCCTCGTTACTCGTCTTTCGGCAGGATAGATAATGGCGTGGTTAGCGCAAGTTGCTACAATTTCATCAAAGAAAGAGTCGAAGGAGAAAGGACCTACGCGTCACAGTTACGGGGACGGTCCGGTTTCCGGTTTGGACGTATGCAAGCGCCAAGGCAAGCGCAAGCGCGGATGTGGTAGGAATTGGAGTAACTCCAAGAGTAACTCTGTCCTGGGTAGTAAAGAGTCGAATAAGGGGACAGACGGGGCAGAATGCTATGCCAAGGATCGCTAGTGATAGGCGTGGTTGAATAAAGCGGGGCCAGTGAAGGGTGATATGCTCTGAGGAGTGTGGCCGCGAGCCTGTGATGGGGCCCCGCATGGGCCAAGGCATGGGCTTCCGGGGGGTCGGATTGACGGAAGCGTGTGTATGTGCCGGTGAAGGTATGATCTATCGCGACTTGGAGAGTGCGCCGTGGGTACTACTTACTATGATAGGCATCTTTGTTTTCTTTCCGTGCTCGTCGCGCTCTGCGGCCGTAACTTTGGTCCATAGAGGGTGGTGTTCTGAGGATCGGGTCGGGATGTGTTGGAGAAGCGCTGATGATGTGAGAGTTGCGCTCCTTCGCCGAGGTAATAGCAGAGCTCAGCCCCGATACGATTGCTGTACCAAGCGTTGCCACTTGGTGATGGAGAGCCTCCGAGTCATTGTGCGTGCTCTCGAACTTGAATTCGCCAATACGTAGTATATATTCGAGTACAGGATACATTAGAACATGCGCCTGGCATCCACACATATCCGCTTTAAGGTCGAGAGCTTTTCCAATCCTACAAAGGTAAATAGAATGGGAACACATCCCATTTCCCGGGTATCGCAACGATAGATTTGCCTTACTAGTTATCTCACCTACGCAACTCGATTTTCCCTACAGTTCGTCAGTTTACCCGGGTGTTTTGGAGGTGCCATAGAACCCATTTCGAACATATACACGTCCAGCGTACCGCTTGTCCCCAGTGCGAGGGAACCTCGGCCAGAGCGGGGTAAAAAGCCGCCAATGGGCGTCTGTCTCACTGGCAGCCCGCTACTCATATGTACGTCGCCTTCCTTGTGGACATAGTCCGACAGTCCACGGTACACGCGTGAAGCGCCAATTGTCGTAGTAATGACTAAGCAAAGGAAAAACAATCAGCGAACTCACATACTAGTTGTTCTCTTGGGACAAGACACCAACGTGCAGGGAGTTGGAACATCTATGATATCGGGTCCGTCAGATCCTAGTCCAGAATATTTTCTTTACGACGTACGAGGTTCATGGAATCTGTGAAAATACTCTTTTGGTGAATACCCTATCTCGTCGTGTGAAGGAACTGCTCTGCACACCATTCAGATTTAACAGAATCAAAACCTGGGGTGCTCATATCGGCCACCTGGATCATATCCATTTTTAGGAAAACGTACTGTGATAGGTGCCTCGGCTACAGTGACAATTATCATCCACGCCAAGCCCTGTTGTCATCATGATGGTGATGGTCAGCCTAGAAGATCATCGCGGTGCATGCTGTAGTATGCGAGATGAGAAAATACTAACCTGGGTATACAGGAGCCACCAGATGCCACCTTTCTGACGGGCATTTTCCCAGCGCAAGAGTCCGGTGAGCATGAGCGCAAGAATCACTAAGTCAGTGACGAAAGAAGCAAGAATGTTGGTTCTGGTTTCAAGTATATTCGTGATTTTGCAAGCGCCTACTGGCAAGTCTCTGCTCCAGGTTCCGTGAAGAACGACTACACCTGATCACGCGATCCCGGGTGACATGTTTGAAATATCCGGAAAGCGGCGAAAGCCGAATGAAGAAATGAACATACCATGAATCAGGGTACCAGCCTCGGCTAGCCACGCAGCGGAAGCGATCGATATAACGATCTTGTTCAGCCCCCATATCGCTGCGCTGGGAGTGTTGTATCAGTGAGGTGCAGAGAAGAGTTTGAGAACCGAGTCCCTACTCACATGCGCAGGACGATCAGGGCCGAGGCACAAGCTAACGAGAGATGTGAAAATAACTGGTATATATCCCCAAACAAATATTAGCGTGTAGTCGAGGAAATGGCCCATAACTTGAATCTCACGAAGACAAAGGTAACAATGGCCTGTGTGGGTTCGGTGGAATTTCAGTCTCATGATCTGGCTCATCAGGGCGAGCTGCTAGGGTACCTGGCAGTTGATCCGGTTTACTGGGTCGAATCCCACGAGTATAGTGATAACACAGAGCAGAGGGCACCACCGAGCCACCAAGTAGAGCTGTATGTACCAGCTTGAGTTCATCATCTCGCATTCCTGTTTGGGTTGTACGCAACGTACCAGAAACGATGAGCGAAATTTTCGCTTCCCAGTGAAGACAGAATATTCGAATCCGATGTTCACGACAAACTCCCAGCTTGTATGAGAAGAAATTTAATAATTTTCATTAGACGAGGCGAGAATGACAGTGCTCACACGAGAGCTCCCCATATGGCGTGGTAAAACTTGATGAGCGCGACTGTAGGGCAAATTTAAATAGTTACTAGAATGTCGGATTCGGTCGGAAGCATAAGTGACGGACAATATTCTGCAGTGACAACAGCGGGAATTTTCCAGTCAGTCATTTTAAGGGGAAAACAGGACCGGTGCGACAATACGAGGGTTCAGACGGGACGGACAAAAGTGATGACTCGGATCGTAGACCCTGGTATACATAAAGTGGTTTCAACATATATAAAGCAAACCTATAAAAAAATAGAAATGTCAGCGCACAGCAAGGCGCACAGGCTCGGAGCTCGGCCCACCTTCCATTCAGTTGCCATATTGCGACACCTTGAGGCTCTTCGTTAAATTTTTTTGCTACATCTCGCCATATATGACAACATCATCAAGATCAGGAGAAGAGCGCACTGATTACTGTACTACTGTACTGTACTAGTATCGCACGTACATTTGATTTATAACGCTAGAGTAGTAGAGTACAAGCAAACAGGCTCGGGCCAAAAATTACGCAACGGACGAGTCCTCCAACTCAAGTCCCTTTCTCTGGTTGTAATTTGTTGACTCGACACGACAGTATTGTAGGTGAAAAACTCGGAAGTAATGTGGGGTTGGGTGCGAGTATGAGTGTGTTGACCCAAGGGGAGGACGTAGACAAAGGACGAGACGAGATGAAATAAGATCGGTTCGGAGATAGAACGCGGGATCGGAGAGCTGGAATCGGCGCGAGTGCGATGTGCAGATCGTCGTTCTCAAGGTTTCAGGCGAAGGGACTCTTAGAAACGGCAAGCGAGAGAAGCAGGGATGATTGGATTAGGTGGATAGATGCGCCGTTTGGCGGTGTTGCGCACGCAGAGCACATGTGGACCTTACAGTAAGTAACGTAATCACGTGATCGGTGAGGCCAGGCCGCCGTAGGATACTAGTCTGATCCACTGCTACCACCTCGCAAAGGGCGAGCTTGATGGCTTGACTGCGATCTCAAAGTCTTTATATATGCCCTTTCGTGTCTGCCTTGTGCCACCTGTGTTCGGGTCATATCGTCATTTTTTCTTTGAACCAATTCATACCCCCAGGGCCTTGCACCATGGGCCGTAAACCCACACCAGACACGCGCGGCGCAGTTTCGTACGTCATTTTTTTCCTACACAGCACACTCCACTGTGCGACTTCTATCACCACGCTATCACCACGCCGAAATTTGACGGGAGCAAAGCCGCGACTCGGATCTATTCTCTTACATGTTTCTTTTTCTTTTCTAGTGTGTTCGTCGTTACCTCCCGCCCTGGTCCCTATACGATACAATCACTTTGGCCTTCCCCCTCACCAGGCCTCGCTCAGGACTCCCTCTGTGCTTCCCGATTTTCATACTCACTCCTTTCCTCCTTCATATCATTTCGATCGTAGGTATGTTTCTCCGTGTGCATAAAGCACCTTTTTCTTGCTAGGTGGATCTACGCGCCGCCAACGCCTTCTCCCTTGATCCCAGCGCGAGCCAGGTTTGGTTGATGACACTTCCAGCAGCAAGCTCGCAGGACTGCTATCAATGGGCCCAAGCATCGCCGTCATCTAGCCTCGTTACGCAGCCCCTGCCAGCTCCTGATCGAGGCCTGATAGGCCTGATCCCTCTTGCTTTCGGTTCGAACACCGGTCGTTCGCTCGCTATCCCGCAATCCTCCCCTTCACACCTTCACTCTTGTTTCCCTTTTCCCTCTCTCACACGCCATCCCCTGTCCCCTCCCCCTACACTTCTTCTGAAAATCCGCTCCGCCTGTCGGACTCGTTGGTCCTAGTCTCCACTTCGCATCGTCCATATTGTTGTGATAACTCCCCTCCCAAATTAACGTTTATTATACATACCATGTGCGTCGGGCCCTCATAGCGAGTTGTTCGTCTATCCTACAAAATCTGGACGCGGTCAAACAACCAGCGATATCTGACGAGAGTCTCCCCGACCTAGCAGCGTGTGGTTCTCGTCACGAGGGGAAGGTCCAACGCCCAACGTTCAAACGTTCAGGTTCAAGACGCATGTACTGTCATATACTCTACGTGATGTCTGGGGTCAGCACACGCTAGGGAGCCTCTGCGCCCTTATCATAGTTACGCAGAACCATGTGTCAGAAAGTAGGTTGAGAACGATAGATCTCTGGCCCATTTTCCAAGTCCCATCTTTTGTGCCACTGTCATTTCAACATGATCTCTCTGTCTCAATCATTCGCGTTTCTTTTACTCCATCGCTCCCTCAGGCCCTTCCTCTCGCCTTCTGATGATTTTGTCGTCGCCATCCCCCGCACGCGATCGTTGCCTCGACGGCTTTTCTCGTTCTTCCTCCCCTCCCCTCTCTCGTATCGTTTCCTCCCCCTAAATGACCATAATCTGGGCTGCTCTACGGAATCCTCTCCGCCTGTCACCCATACGCACCCACGGTGACCAACCCAAGAACGACACATCGGCAGATTCGACACATCCGTCTACCTGAGCTGTGACGCCGACTCCGACCGCCCCACTGGATGTGGCTTCCTCGTACGCACATTGTGCACGTAACGCGACCAGGCCAATGGCGAAGCTCCGGAAAAACGCACCAGGGGCCGACTCTCGAACGCAAACTTTCTGGCGCTCGGAGGTGTGATTACCCCATACCTGCCATTATTTGGCACTTACCACACTGTACACGACCAAACAGCGGTTACTTGTATTGCCCACTATCCCCGATTTGAAGTCCATGCCCCGGGGTTGGGCTATGGATTGCACGTCTTCAGTCGATAGAAAGACTTGCCCCTGCTCATATCGCGGGTATCTAACAGCAGTCATATGTAATTGGTGGACTGGCTGAGTAGAGGCGTAGATGCAGATGAAGAGATTTACTGAGGAGCTGGATTGACGCGCATATCTAGTACTCTGAAGTAATTTAAATTTAGTATACTTTATACAAAATGTATGCATATTTGTACACAAGCGTCTTTATCCACATTTTGAATGATACAGTAAATTGGCCGTCAAGTCGTCAACGCGAATTCCCGTCGTGAGGTAGCGGTGATGCAGTACCAGTGATGGTTCATGCGGGCGTGGCTTGGCCCCAGCCGCTTGGGTCCCTTACATTAAGGTAAAGAGGAAATCTTCTTCAAGTTATTGGGGGAGAAGTTGGGGGATATGTAGTCCGAATCACTGTAGACAGACCACCAAGCTCAAAAGTTGTTGTTACTACCGGGACGAGAGCCTCATGTTCGTACTCTCGACCTTGCATTCGCATATATTCGAGTACAGGATCTTACGAGGTATGGACGCTCGGAATAAAAGTAAATAGATAGGATGAGTGTTTGTGTACGCGCGCGGGCGAAGTCTGTACAATAGACGAAAGCTGCTCAGTATCTGCGCGCACTAGAGGGCAAATCACTCAGATGTTATTCACCTGTACAATAGACGAAAGCTGCTTAAGGCGAGTAAGTACGAGTGAATAAGGTACGAAGCATAACATATCTTACCTCAGTATCTGCGCGCACTAGAGGGCAAATCACTGAGGTCTACAGTACGAGAAATGGACGGCTTAAATAACTACAGCTACTAGAACTGTACAGTAGGTAAATTTTATGCTCTGCTTCCGCAGAGCAACGGTATATACGAATCCGCGGGCGCGTACGACCAGGAGGAGATCCGGGACGTGGGGCCGGGCATCCGAAAGACAGGAATAACAAACCGATACTTAAGATACGAGGACTCGCGCGGGTTTGCACGACGTCCACACGAACAGGGCAAGTAACGAACGATAAGGTAATAATAGAACTCACTTCAACACTCCCCCTCAAACTGCGCGAAGTCCGAGACATTCGGCAAAGTGTTTGACCTTCGGCGAGGGGAGCGCCTTGGTCAACGCGTCGGCCACCATGTCCGCCGTGGGGCAATATACGAGGCGTATCGCGCCGTTCTCCACGACCCACCGAATGAAATGATACCTGACATCGATGTGCTTGGTACGTGGGTGGAACTGATGGTCCCGCGTCAACGCGATCGCAGACTGATTGTCCGAGAACAACGTCGTCGCGCCAACGACAGGCTCGAAGACCTCGGACAGCAGATTCCGGAGCCATAAGGCCTCCTTCATGCCGTGCGTCGCAGCGACGTACTCGCTTTCGGTGGTCGAGAGGGAGACGATTTCCTGTTTCTTCGAAGACCAGGAAACCGCACCGCCGTCAATGAGGAATGCGTATCCGGTGATCGCGCGGCGGTCTTCCGTCATACTACCGTCGGCGTCCGCATAGCCAACCAACATGCGCTGCGTCTCGCCGTATGTAAGCCATAAGTCGCGCGTCCCCGCAAGATAGCGGAAGATGCGTTTTACCGCGGTCCAGTGTGCCATCCCGGGGTTGGCCGAGAACCTGGCGACAGTGGACACCGCGAACGCGATATCGGGGCGGGTGGCGAGCGCGGCCCAGTTGAGCGCGCCGACAGCCTCGCGGTAGGGCACGTCGCGCATGACCGCGAACTCAGCCGCATCCGCCGGGGCTTGCTCGAGAGTGAGCCGGACTTGAGTGTCGAAGGGGGTGGAGACGGTCTTCGCATCGTCGAAGCCGAAACGACGCAGGATTGAGTCGATGTAGGACCGCTGCGACAGGTGGACGGTGCCCCCAGCGCGGTCCCGCTTCACCTCGATACCGAGCATCCAGTGGAGCTCGCCAAGGTCCGTGACCTCGACGTGCTTCCGGAGCCCAGCCTTGAGGGCGTCGACCGCTGTGGTGCTGCTTGCCGCGATCGTGCAGTCGTCAACGTGAACCGCGATGACGATGATCGCGCGGGGAGACTTGATGTGCTTGTAGAACACGGCTTGGTCCACCTTGCACTGCTGAAATCCGAGACTGCTGAGGATACTGACGAACTTCTGGTACCAGCGTCGCCCAGCCTGTTTGAGTCCGTACAGAGACTTGCGCAGGCGTAGAACGCGGCCGGAAGTGTCTTCGCGATAACCGGGGGGGTGACGCATGTACAGTACCTCGTCGGGCATCAACTCGCCGTTGAGATACGCACCCTTGATGTCTACCTGGTGCAGCTCAAGACCGAGGCGATTAGCCATCGCGATGACGGTGCGCGACGACGCGAGCCTGGCGACGGGGGCGTAAGTGTCGAAATAATCAACACCCTCTACCTGACTGAAACCCTGCGCAACGAGGCGCGCCTTGTATCTCACAACCTTGCCTGAAGCGTCCTTCTTGGCCTTAAAAACCCACTTGGAGCCGATAACGTTGGCTCCGGGGGGTGCGTGTTCAAGCGTCCAGGTGCCAGCGGCGTGGAGCGTGGCAAGCTCCTCGCGGATGGCTTGCTCCCAGAGCGGCCAGTCGGGCCGGCGCTTTGCCTCTGCGAGGTTGCGCGGCTCTAGAGCCTCTGAGTCAGCGGTCTCAGCCACCAAGGCCATTTCGACTCCGACCCAATCCTCTCGGAGGGCAGGCAAGCCGCCTTCGACAGCCCATGCCATATCGATGGAGTCCTCCTCGTCACCTTCTGCAAGGCTCCCGGGGAGGGTAACGCCCCTAGGTAAGACAGGGTCAGATCGGCGTGTGGAGGCGACACCAACACCAGCTTGGAGCTCTCGCACGATGCGGGATGGTTTGCGGAGACGCGTGGTACGCGCAGGCTGTGGCTCAGGGTCAGGCTCTGGCAACATTGCCTCGACTTCGGACAGTGACGACAGCGACGTCAGTGGGGATGGCGGGTCAGGTACGGGGAGTGGCTGGATGGGAGGTGGAGGCGCGGGCAGCAACAACGGTGCGGCGGGCGGCGCGGCGGGCGGGTCGTCAAAAGTTGAGGGAGTGGGTACGTCCATATGCTCCCCCTCGAGCCGCTCGGCCGCTGCGAAATACACATTCCGCTCGACGCCAACTGACTTGTTTGTAGGCCAGTACACACGGTGACCGCGCGACTCGACGTCGAATCCGATCCAGCGCCCCACGCGCGCTCGAGGTGCAAGCTTAGAGCCGTCCGGGTCGTGCACCCAAACCTGCTCACCGAAACGCTTCAGACCAGACAGATCGGGCGGGGACCCGTACAGCGCCTGCCAAGGCGTGCCGCCGCCCAGCGCCTGCGTCGAGGTGCGATTCTTCAGCCAGGTGGAGTGCCTCAAAGCCTCCCCCCACAGGCTTTGGGGAAGGTTCGCCATGTGGAGCAGCGCCCGCACCTTTTCGATAAGGGTACGGTTGAGGCGCTCGGCCACACCGTTCAGCTGCGGCGTGTCGTGGACGGTGAGTCGACGCGCGGTACCGGCGGCTGCGAGATGCTGATCGAACTCAGCGTTCAGGTACTCGCCGCCGCGGTCCGAGCGTAGGACTTTGATGGCGTCGCAGTGGTTCTGGGTCCGCGCCCACGCCTCGAAGTGGCGGTAGAAAGTGAGCACATCGCTCTTGGCGACTAGGAGGTAGGTGAAAGTGAAACGTGTGGCATCATCCGTGAACGTGACAAAATAGCGCCGTCCACGACGTGTCGCTACCGGGGCGGGGCCCCAGACATCGGTATGTATCTCGTCTCCGAAGTTCTGGGCTTGCGGGCTAACGCGCACCCTAGGGATGGGCTGGCGTGTTGCGCGCGCGAAGATGCACGCCTCGCAGTGCTCTTCCCGCGAGTTCGAGTCGAGCGCGATGCCGGTGACTAGGCCATCGCTGACGAGCTTGCGTGCACTGGTGGGCGCGATATGCCCCATGCGCCGGTGGAGCTCCATGACGCTCACCACCTCGACGGCGTACACGCAGTCCTCCTCGTGGGAGACGCGGGTACAGGCCTCGAGTTGACCTCGCGATGCGCGCGAGACGGTCGCCGGCGCTCGAGTGGATATCGAGGTGCCCATTGGCGATAGCGATGCGGTAGCCCAGGCCGTCCAAAGCCCCGAGCGACACCAACGTGTACCCGACCGACGGCGCGTGCAAGACGTTTTCGAGGGTGAGGTCGCACTCTCCACTCTCGTTGGGTGCGCTGACGACCATGTCCCCCATGCCCACGGCCGGGAACCGCTGGCCATTGGCCGCGTTCAGGAATACCGGGGGGTCGAGAGGTCGGTAGGTGAGGAAGTCGCTGCGGTAGGGGGAAATGTGGCGCGTGGCGCCGGAGTCGTAGAGCTCGACACGGGTGGGTCTCGCCGCCTCCATCTGCGTGATAACAGCTGCTGCGAGCCCGCCAGACGACGCGGCACCCGCCCCTGCCTCTTCGCACTCGGGAGGAGCAACGACCTCAAACTCCGGTAGCTCCAGGACGTCCCCAACGAACACGGCTGACCAGCATCCATCTGGCTCAACGGGCGTCCAGCCCTCTATGCTGGCGTCATCTTCGGGAGTCGCCACGGCATTAGCTGACCCCACTGGCCTGTTCTCGGGCCTGATCGCGTTCTGGTAAGTCGGCGGCTGACTGGATTGGCCCGACTGAGACTGGTTTTGATTAGACTGGGTATCCTTCTTCGGCGACCGACACTCTCGTGCCCAGTGACCGAGTTTGCCACAATTATGGCATTTACCCTTTCGGCGTTTCTTTCCTCCGTCCCCCTGAGTGGCTGACATCGCTTCATCCGGGCTCTGGGACTGCTTCCCTTTGCTGGACGGGCCTCCCTCTCGCTTGCGTCGCGCCGCCAGACGATCCGCCTCCTCAGAAATGTGGTCGATGAGGGTGTCAGGATCAATGGGGGTGGTAGGTGATATGACGCGAGCCGCGGTGAGTAGTCCAGATGCGAACTTGGACATCTCGTCGGGAAGAGACTTGATGATAGCGGAGCGGTACTCCTTTTCTGTCAGGGTGACGCCGACTGCCGCAAGCTCCTCGCGCTTGACGCGCATCTGGCCGAGGAAACTGCGGACGTCCCCGCCGCGCGGGCAGCGCAACTCCGAGAACGCGGTAAGTAGGTCTGTCTCGGCATACTGGCTTTTGACGCTGAACTCGGTAGTAACTTTGTCCCAGCGTTCTTTAGCGGAAACAAGAGCTCTGAGACGAACAGCAGTGGAGTCGGGGAGGCGTTGGGAAAGGAGGTATTTAGCCACGACCTCGTCCTGGTTCCACTCAGCTATAGCTTTCTTCTCGTCGTCCGTGGGCTTGTTCACGTCAGCCGGGACGGGGCAGGCAGACTTTCCAGTGAAGTGGCCCCACTTCTGGTTAGCCTCCATAGCCTCTTGGAAGCGCATCGAGAATATAGCCCAGTTGGAGCCGGTGGTGTCGAGACGGGGAACGGATGTGGGAAGGGGATCATTCATAGCAGCAGGGAGGGCAGGGCCCATAACCTCTTACGAGGTATGGACGCTCGGAATAAAAGTAAATAGATAGGATGAGTGTTTGTGTACGCGCGCGGGCGAAGTCTGTACAATAGACGAAAGCTGCTCAGTATCTGCGCGCACTAGAGGGCAAATCACTCAGATGTTATTCACCTGTACAATAGACGAAAGCTGCTTAAGGCGAGTAAGTACGAGTGAATAAGGTACGAAGCATAACATATCTTACCTCAGTATCTGCGCGCACTAGAGGGCAAATCACTGAGGTCTACAGTACGAGAAATGGACGGCTTAAATAACTACAGCTACTAGAACTGTACAGTAGGTAAATTTTATGCTCTGCTTCCGCAGAGCAACGGTATATACGAATCCGCGGGCGCGTACGACCAGGAGGAGATCCGGGACGTGGGGCCGGGCATCCGAAAGACAGGAATAACAAACCGATACTTAAGATACGAGGACTCGCGCGGGTTTGCACGACGTCCACACGAACAGGGCAAGTAACGAACGATAAGGTAATAATAGAACTCACTTCAACACAGGATACATTAGAACAAAAACACTACATGCACCCGGTCCCGGCATCCACGCATATCCGGTTTAATGTCGAGAGCTTTTCCAATTCTACAATTGAAAAGTAAATAGAATGGGAATACATCCCATTTTCCGGGTATTGCAACGATAGATTGCCTTACTGGATATTACCTACGCAACTCGATTTTCCCTACAGCTCGTCATTTTACCCTGGTGTCTCGGGGGTACCATAAAGTCCATTTTGAACGTATGCACGTCCAGCGTACCGCTTGTCCCCAGTGCGAGGGAACCTCGGCCTAGGCGGGGTAAGAAGCTGCCAATGGGCGTCTGTCTCACTGGCAGCCCGCTACTCATATATACGTCGCCTTCCTTGTGGACATAGTCCGACAGTCCACGGTACACGCGTGAAGCGCCAATTGTCGTAGTAATGACTAAGCAAAGGAAAAACAATAAGCAAACTCGCATAGCTCTCAGGACGAGATACCTAACGAGCAGGGAGTTGGAGCATCTATGATATCGGGTCTGTCAGGTGACTCAGGTCCTTTTCCGGAATATTTTCTTTACGACGTACAAGGTTCATGGGATCTGCGAAAATACTCTTTTGGTGAATACCCTATCTCGTCGTGTGAAAGAAGTGCACTGCACACCATTCAGATCTAACAGAATCAAAACCTGTGCTCATATCAGTCACCTGGATCATATCCATTTTTAGGAAAACGTACTGTGATAGGTGCCTCGGCTACGGTGACAATTATCATCCACGCCAAGCCCTGTTGTCATCATGATGGTGATGGTCAGCCTAGAAGATCGTCGCAGTGCATGCTGTAGTATGCGAGATGAGAAAATACTAACCTGGGTATACAGGAGCCACCAGATGCCACCTTTCCGACGGGCATTTTCCCAGCGCAAGAGTCCGGTGAGCATGAGTGCAAGAAGCACTAAGTCAGTGATGAAAGAGGCAAGAATGTTGGTTCTGGTTTCAAGTGTATTCGTGATTTTGCAAGCGCCTACTGGCAAGTCTCTGCTCCAGGTTCCGTGAAGAACGACTACACCTGATCCCGCGATCCCGGGTGCCAGTGACATCCGGAAGGCCGAATGAAGAAATGAACATACCATAAATCAGGGTACCAGCATCAGCGAGCCACGCGGCGGAAGCGATCGATATAACGATCTTGTTTAGCCCCCATATCGCTGCACTGAGGAAGTTGTTTCAGTGAGGTGCAGAGGAGCTTGAACCAAGTCCCTACTCACATGCGCAAGACGATCAGGGCCGAGGCACAAGCCAACGAGAGATGTGAAAATAACTAGTATATATCATTAGCGTGTAGTTGAGGAAATGGCCCATAATCTCACGAAGACAAAGATGACAACGGCCTGGTCGGAATTTCAGTCTCATGATCTGGCTCAACAGGGCGAGAAGACAAGATACCTGGCAGTTGATCTGGTTTACTGGGTCGAATCCCACGAGTATAGTAATAACGCAGAGCAGAGGGCACCACCGAGCCGCCAAATAGAGCTGTATGTACCAGCTTGAGTTCATCATCTCGCATTCCTCTCTGGGCTGTACGCAACGTACCAGAAACGACGAGCGAAATTTTCGCTTCCCAGTGAAGACAGAGTATTCGAATCCGATGTTCACGACAAACTCCCAGCTTGTATGAGAAGAAAGTTAATCATTTTCATTGGATGAGGCTGAGAACGACAGTGCCCACATGAGAATTCCCCATATGGCGTGGTAAAGCTTGATGAGTGCGACTGTAAGGCAAATTTAAGTAGTTAGAAATGTCGGATTCGGTCGGAAGCGAGTGACGGACAATATTCTGCAGTGACAACAGCGGGACTTCTCCAGTCAGTCATGTTAAGGGGGAAATAGGACCGGTGCGATAATACGAGGGTTCAGACGGGTGGACAAAAGTGATGATTGTAGACCCGGGTATGCATGAAGTGGTTTTAATATATAGATGCAAAGCAAAGTGCCAAGCAAAGTGACACTAGCCGCAGGCTCGGAGCTCAGCTCTCCTTCCATTCAGTTGCCATATTTCAATACCTTGTGGGAAGTTGTGGTTCTTCGTTGATAGGTTCCGAGCCTGAGATTTTGCTACACCTTTGCTATATGATGGTATCAAGATCAGGAGAAGGGCGCACTCAAGGACGCACTTATCCTTGACTTACAACTCCACGACACTCCGTAACACGCAACACGCTCTGGGCAATAATCACGCAATGGTGGAGTCCTCCGACTCAAGTCCCTTTCTCTCGCAATGTAATTTTTGGCTTGACTTTCTACGACAGTGTTGTAGTAAGATTTGTGGAAAACTCGGACGTAAGAACGAGGCCTTGGGCGAGGCGCAATATGAAGCCTATATGAGGCACCGCCCCGCGTCGTTCGCAAACGGCGATCTCCGGCATCACAGGGCGCACGGTCATGCCGGTCATGACTGCATGACTGGCTATGATATGGCTATTATGATACCTCGGTGGACCACCATTTTTCTTGTCGTCCATCTGGCTTGCGTCTCAAACGCGTGACGGACACGATGCTCACACTGGTAATTAATATGTCCATTCCCCTCGTCAACTTTCCCAACCCCTCGTTTACCCCTTTTGTGTCCGTCTTTATTCGGGCCATCGTCATCATCTATCTTTTCGCCCACACGCCGCACTCCACTTGGCAATCACTATCACTATATTGCCACGCCATACTTCGATGGTCCGAAGCCACAATTTATTTTTGAGTATTTTTCTTTTTCTTTTCTTTTTTAGTGTGTTCTGTTCGTCTTCGCCTCCCGCCCTTGTCCCCGGACATACAATCACTTTGGCCTTCCCCCTCACCACGCCCCACTAGGCCTCACTCGCGACTCACCACCTCCTATTTTGCCACTCCGCCTTCGCGTTCCGTTCCCGTCCCGGTTCCATTCTCCTCATGTCATCTCGTTCGCCCTTACCACTCCTACTCACACCTTTCATCCTTCTCCATATGATTTAATCATAGGTACTGAGTGTCTCCGTTTGTATAAACCACCTCTTTCTTATTGAATGAATCTACGCGTTGCCTACGCCTTCTCCCTCAATTCCACCGGGGTCAGGTTCGATCGATGACGCCTCCACCACTAGGCTCGCAGGACTGCTATAAATTGGCCCAAACACTACCGCCATGATCCGTAGCCTGTCAGCTCCTGATGGAGACCTGATCTCTCTCGCTTTCGGTTTGACGCTACTTCCAATCCTTGCGTTTACTTTTTATACATAGCATGTGGGTTGTGCCCTCACAGCAAGCGGTTCGTCTGTCCTACCTACAAAATACATCTGGACGCGGTCACTGGCAAGCAACCAGTAATATCCGACAAGCGTCCCCGCGACCAAGTAGTAGTATGGTCACTGCAACGCACGATGCCTCTTGCAGTTGGATCACATTCTACTATGTAAGGCGTAAGCATGAGTACCTACACAATCTCGACAACTCACTCACGACGCGCGATCATGCGTCGTAACGAATAAAGTCGACTCGTCGCTCTAGCGTGATCCCTCGCTTTTCCCGCAGTTTCTTCACGACGAAGTGAAGCGCCCTCGCCTATCTCTCGTAACATCGCAACCCTCTCTGGCCTGGGTTCTCCGAGACAATTGAATTGTAGAACATTCAGATACATCTCCCCGTCCTCCGCCATGACGCACATCGTCCCGACAACGCTGCGGGATCCACGAAATTGCACCGCAGCCGGAAGGTGTAATCCTTCATCGGTAGTATTGTGTCTTACGTCCGTTCAGCAGTGTGGCAGGCAGAAAAACTCCGCAGCGATGGGATGATCTCGAGTGGGGTAACTTGAATGTCCTCTCCATGAAGTTCTAACGAAGTATCGAATGGTTTTTCCGACTCCCGTAAGGCGTTACACATAAAGTGAACGAATTGGTGATCCCTGAGGCTCGCTACTACTAGCACGCCAGTGGGTGTTGCCCTTTCGATCCGGGAGTTGTCGCCAGCGATTTGACGGCTGTTAGGACGTCGATCTCGCCCCATGTCCCAGTGAGAGTTTCTGGCCGCACTACAAGAACCGATGTAGGCGGTTTGGGCTGTGAGCGGGACGATGAGCGCGGAGAGCGTCGGGTATACGAGGGGATATACAGGTCCACGAAGTACAGCTTGTTGTTATTGTTGGACGGGATTGGACCCCATCGCACGGAGGGGAAGAGAACAGAAAACAGATGTAGGGCACAAGATACAGGATTTCTCCGGAACACCCAACTGGCGACGTCTCTCGATGACTTGCGAGGACAGAAGCTCGAGTGTGACTGCGGTTCTCTGAATCGAGACCCATTTTTTGGACGTGCAACAATTCATCGGTATTCATCAATATTCATCCTTCAGCTTGTTCGCGCGACAGTGTAAGTTGGAAGGAGTGATGATGACTGACTCGGCGGCGCGGAATGTGGCCTCAGGCTTCCCCGGATCAGAAGAGTATCGCCCACCGGCGCGGAATTGGTTCAATAGAAGGGCCCCAGCGGGCCGCTCAGGCCGCGCTAGACCGCCTGACCTCGACGTCGCATTCCCCTCATACGCCATTCTTCCGGCACCCGCGCGCCTACACTTCACCTGCACATCGTCTGGTGCCTCTCCTCCCATGCATCCAGTGTCCTATTATGTCCCATCGACTCGACCCCTACGGTATCAAGGAGAGGAGATGCTGCCGCAGGTTCTCGTTAAATGCATATCTCTTGGTGCGGGCCAAGGTGTGGGCATGTGCATTCCGCTCGTCGTCGACCAACCCACGTGGTGAGGATCTTAGGTTCATGTTTCGGGAATGCCTGAATCTCACCTCGAATTCCCCTGCCTTCGGCTTCAGTCGTCGCGCGAATTCCTACGTACACCCCCATCCTAACGGACCTGAGGCTAACTCACTCGTCCTCGCCATCTCTTAATCTCGTGCGTATCTTTTAACCTATTGCAGCCTCAGGCTCTGCCTCTCGATTGCTGATGATTCTGTCGTCGCCGTTCCTCGCTCTCGCCACTAGGTGGCTCGATGTCTGACATGACCCTATCCGCATCATCCTCTCCTTCTGCCCCTCCTCGTTATCTGCCCCTTTTATACACCCGGCCGTGCAAACGCTATCGTGGGCGCGATCCCACTTCATGTGTGTTTCTTGTTCCTGATCTTCTACCCCTCGCCTCAGGCTACGGCTCCCTTTGTTCTCGCTCATATGTTATTTGTTCCGTTTCACTGGCCCGGGGTCCTCCAAGAGCTTTGTGAGACACCCGGAAGTAACATAAAAGCTGTGAGATTACATGCTTGGTGAAGCCGATGAGGCGGGACCATGACATGACTCTCTCGGTCAGACTGTCACATCTCGCAATCTGGGTCCGTGATCGATTATTGATCCGCCATCACGTCCCTCTTGATTAAGCTTGATAGCTTGATCGACATCTCAACGTTCTCAATAACTTCCCCAAATTCATGACTCCACAGCCTTGACAGCTTCGTGGCCTCATTTTTTTTTAAATTTAAATTTTAATCAATTTATACCCCCGGAGTACGGACCGTTGACCCAGACCGGACGCGTATAATATAATCCCGGGTTTTTGTCCACCAGCACACTCTACTGTGCGACCGCTATCACCACGCTATCACCGAGTTCACCACGCCGCACTTTGACAGGAGAAGCTGCGATCTATTCTCGTGTTTACTTCCTTTCTTTTATAGTATATCCGTCTTTGCCTCCGCCCTGGTCCTCCCTCATACATACGAATGACACGATGCAATCATTTTGGTCTTCCCCCTCATTAGGTCTCACTAAGCCTCGCTCGCGACTCCCTCTGTGCTTCCCAACTTGCTACATCTTGTTCTGTCGCCCCACCATCGCGTTCAGTTTTCGTTACCGTTCTGTTCTCATCGCATCCGCCGCTCATTTACTGTTCTTTTTTTTTTTTTTTTTGATCCACTCCTTTACCGTTCCTACTCACTCCTTTCCCCCTTTTCCATGCCGTTCCGATCCTAGTACCTAGTTTCTCGTGCATAAACCACTTTCTTTCTGAATGGATCTACGCGTCGCCTACGCCTCTCCCTTGATCCCCGCGCGAGTCAGGTTCGATTGATGACACCCCCAGCACTAAGCTCGGAAGACTGCTACCAACGGGGGAAAGCATCGCCGTCATCTGGTAGTAGGTTCAGGAGCAATGCCCATCCCTGCCCTTATATACTGTAAACGGGGACCACCAAGCTCAAAATTTGATACCTTAGGGACAGGGAGCCTCATTGTTCATACACTCGACTTTGAATCCATAATTATATATTATATAACAAAAACATGCATCTGGCGTCCACACCTATCCCCTTTGAGGTTGAGGGGCTTTTCCGATTCCGACAGAAGTAAATAGAAAAGGAATACATCCCATTTTCTGGGTATTGTGTGCAACGATAGATTGCCTTAGTCCCACCTACACAGCTCGATTTTCTCCACACACCATCGTTTTCTCCTGGTGTTCTGGGGGTACCAGAGGATCCATTTCGAATATATGCCCGTCTGGCATATCGCTTGTCCCCAGTGCGAGGGAACCTCGGCCTGAGCGGGCTACTAAGCAGCCAACCGGCGGCTGTCTCACCGGCAGCCCTCCACTCATATGTACGTTGGTTTCACTGTGGACATAGTCTGACAGCCCACGGTACACACGTGAAGCACCGATTGTCATAGAAATGACTGAAGAAAGGGGGAAAAAATCAGCGAAGTTGCATAGTTCTCTCGACGAGACACCTAACGTGCAGGGACTTGAAACATCTATGATATCGGGTCTGTCAGCTCTTTGTCTGGAATGTTTATTCAAGTTGATGACGTACAAGGTTCATGGGATCTGTGAAATGTTTTTGGTAAACACCGAATCCCGTCGCGTGAAAGAAATGCCCACCATTCAGATTCAACAGAACGAAAACCTGGGGTGCTCGTGTAGGTCACTTGGATCATATCCAAAAATTTTTTAGGAAAACGTACTGTGACAGGTGCCCCGGCTAAGACGATGGTTATCATCCACGCCAAGCCCTGTCGTCATGGTCAGCCTTGAAGATCATTGCAGTGCATGCTGCGATATGCGAGACGAGAACAAACCAACCTGGGTGTACAGAAGCCACCAGACGCCACCTCTCTGACGGGCATTGTCCCAGCGTAAGAGCCCGACGAGCATGAGTGCAAGAAGTACCAAGTCAGTGATGAAAGTCACAAGAATGTTGGTTTTGGTTTCAGATGAGTTCGTGACTTTGCAAATGCCTCCGCTCCACGTTCCGTGAAGAACGGCTAAACCTGGTCCAAGGTCACATATTTGAAACATCCGGAAAGCCCAAACGAACAAATGTACATACTATGAATCAAGGAACCAGTATTGGCGAGCCACGCAGCCGAAGCGATCGATATGGCGATCTTATTTAGCCCCCATATCGCTGCGCTGAGAATGTCTTATCAGTGATGTGCAGAGGAGTCAGAACCGAGTCTCTACTTACATGCGCAGCACGATCAGGGCAGAGGCAGAAGCTAACGATATATTTGCAAATAACTACACGGCCCTAAATATTAGCACGCAGTCGAGGGAATGGTCCGTGATCTCACGAAAGAGAAGACGACATTGGCCTAAGTGGAAGAATTTCAGTCTCGTGATCTGACAGGGCGAGAAACCAAGGTACCTGGCAGTTGATCCGGTTTATTGGGTCGACTCCCACGAGTATGGTAATAACGCAGAACAGAGGGCACCACCGAGCCGCCAAGTAAAGCTGTATGTACCAGTTATCATCTCGCATCCCTGTCTGGGCTGTACGCAACGTACCAAAAACGACGAGCGAAATTTTCGCTTCCCAGTGAAGACAGAGTATTCGAATTCGATGTTTACGACAAACTCCCAGCTTGTACGGGAAGACATTTAATGATTAGACGAAGCTGAGAACGACAGGGCTCACATGAGAACTCCCCATATGGCATGGCAAAGCTTGACGAACGTGACTGACGCAAAATAAATAGCTAGGAATGTCCGAATCGCAGGAGACGCACAATATTCTGCGGTGACGAAAGCGGGACTTTTCCAGTCAGTCATGTTAAGGGGGGAACAGGATCGGTGGTACAGGATGAGGGTTCTGACAGGATGGACAAAACTCAGTGCATGCGATAGATCCTCACTATACCTTCGGTGGACGCCACTGACAAAGTGGTAATTGCTGTAAATGCGAGTCATTCTCCTTTTTGTTTTTTGGACACTCCTGTCCCCTTTCGGAACTGGGTGAAGGGCACGAGTTTGACCCTGTCACCAGAGACGTCATGAGAATGACGAGAATCAAGGAAATGCATTTACAACGTGCACACCATTTCAACATTCCCCAGCATACCGTGGGAGGTTCTCGGCCATCTCCAGATCTTGGACGGAGTGGACTCCGCTCAGAGGCAATACTAGCCTGAGGCTGTACCCAGCAGTATTTTATGGTTTTTTTCGATATTCGAACCCAGGACCCTCTTGCAAAAGGGATGGCGAAGTCCCAGGTGTAGTACGTGCATGATGGACGATGCTGCCTTTGGTATAATAGGGTGACATTACGGGACAAGAATTTGCAAAGGAAAGTGCAACTTGAAAGGTACCGCGCTCCGCTCACTTTCCGTGCCTATGAATGGCCAATGGTCTTGCCGTCCTCCGCCGTTGTCCCGGCCAAGCGGCTCTATAATCACCCCTCCCACGTTGTCCGCCTCGCTCGTTTCTAGTACTGCTTTTGTTCGTCATCTGTTTCTCTGTTTCCGCAGTGCACTCCATTGTGGGATCGCTGGCTCTCCCACCAGAGCGATGGCGCGATCAACTCCCAGTATGTATGTTTCTTTTAGTGCACGTTCATATGCCAGGTCCCCGCAATCTCCTGGGCCATTCCCCCTCGCTTGCAACACCATCCGCGCTTACCGATTCATCACCTCTTGCCTCTCTCCACCGTCACATTCTGTTCGCAGACCACTCCTCGCGCTCTCTCTCGTCCACACTTCTACCTTTTACCTATCTCTACATAGTCTCAATCTTAGATGCTGACTTCCGTGTATGACCACATCTTTCCCGCTAAATAGATCTGTACCATGTCCCACACGTTTTCCCTCCTGTTCTCTCGCTTTCTGAAGATTCTGTCGTCGCCGCCCCTCACCCTCGCCGTCTGTCCCTCATGTCGACATTTGTTCACATTGTCATCAATATTCACTCAACGTATGCCGTGCAATCGCCATCGCACTGCCACTCTTTTTCCGGACCGTGCGCGCGAACCGGGTTTCATGTATGTCTCATTTTCCTGATCTTCTACCCTCACATACGGCTCCCTTTGTTCTCGCCCAAATTTTATTTGCTCCATTCTCCGAGTCCTCCTCACTGGCATCGTCGCGTTCCGTGCCCGTTCCGATAGCATCGCACGTCCTTTTCCTTCGCCTACATATGCTACGTCCACTGGTACTCCCCATCTCCTCTCCCATTCTAGTTATTTATACTTGCAGTTCCGGAACCAGCTGCTGGCTTCCCCCCAGGATATAATCCACCGCTTCTCTGGCACTTTCTCTGGCACTACTACCGTGCTGTTTCGCTCATTCGTTTATCTCAGCAGTCCATATCAGTCAGGTCCTATTAAGGAATCTCGAGCTTTCTTCGCAAGACTTCTATCAATCAGTTTTAATTCGGCATTGCTGCCTTCAATTTTTGGCCTCGTCCAGCCGCCTTCGTTGGCTCTCTCTCCCTCAGTTAATGTCAGTCGTTACGCTCTATCCCGCAATCGTAACCTCGTCAGCTTCTCTCGTTCTTCCCTCCTCTCACTCTTGCATCGTTTCCTCCCCCTAATCTGGGCTCCTCTGCAGAATATGCTCTACTTGTCAACTCATACGCATCCGTCTGCCCCACCCAAGAACGACACATCGGCACATCCGTCCACCTAAGCGGTGACATCGACGCCCCCCTGGATGTGGCCTCTTCATATGCACATTGTACACGTAACGCAACCAAGCCAACGGCGGAGCTCCGGGCGAACACACCAACAACTCTCGAAAACAAATTTTAGGGCCTCCAGGTGTGATGAGCCGACACTTGGGCTTGGTCCTGCTCATATTGTGGGTCGCCTCGGACTGAGCTCTCTCAGTCTTTCCAATGTCACACTCCATATATAGTTAGTCTAATAGGATTTCGTGTGATCCATTTGACAACAGTCAAAGGTAACGATAATTGGTTAACTCGCTGAGCGAGAGGCACTGTAAGCCCTATTTTTGCTTGATTTTTTGTCGACCCGACCTCAGATAACTTTGATACCCGCTCATTTAGCCTGCTGCTAATTTTTCCGTTTCCGCAAATACTTTAGGCCTATCAATTCTCGACATGAAAACGGGCGGTAAAGGCTGTGTGGGTAATGATCTAGCCGTCTGGTGAGCTGGTGAAGCGCACCGCGATGACCCGACTCGGACATCTCCGAGTCAGACAACCACCTCGCACTGGCAATCGTCGATTGATTATTGTTCTGGCATTTCCACATCGTTCTTGTCGTGCACCTGCACTACGTCCCAAAATTGTCTCGCCGCAGGATACGATGCTTACACTAGTAACTAGTAGTATGTCCACTCGCATCTTGTCAACTTTTTGTAACGCTCACTGGCACTTATCCCCCATCCTACGTATGAGCCTTTCATGTCCGCATCGTGCTATCTTTGATCGAGTCATCTCATATCTATATTTTTGTCCACACAGCCCACTCTTCCTTGCGATCGCATCACCAAACCACATTTTGACCGGAGCGAAGCCGCAACTTATTCTCGTGCCAGTGTATGTTTCTTTTTCTTGCTTTCTTCTATTGGGCTCCTCTTTGCTTCCATGGACAGTCCCCCGTACTATGCAATCACTTGGCCTCTTCAATAATCGTTACTAGGTCTCACTCGCGATTACCTCTTTGCTTCCCTCTTTGCTACCACTTGTTTTGTCACTTCGCCACCGCGTTCCATTCAAGTTCTCATTCCCGTTCGCCTTGCGTTCCGTCCTTTATCACACCTACTCACCCTCCCCCTTCGGTACTGACTTTCTCTGTGTACATAAACTACCTCTTTCCTGCTGAATATATTCACTCCGTGTCGCCCACCCCGGGCCAAGAACGACACATCGGCACATCCGTCCACCTAGGCGGAGACATCGATGCCCCCTGGATGCGGCCTCCTCATACGCACATTGTGCACGTATTGTGACCAGGCCAATGGCGGAGCCCCGGGCGAACGCACCAACAACTCCCGAAAGCAAACTTTCGGTTGCTTGCTGTCTGATAAGCACTCCCTTATATGGCACGTACCACTATGCGACCAAACAGCGATTTCTTCTATTACCTATCACCCTCGATGACGTCTAGTGTTCGGCTACGAATTGTACCACTTCGACTGATCGAACTTGAAGGGTTTGGTATTGGGTGACTTCCCATAAGCGTACATCCTACATTTTCCTATCCTACATGTATTCGGAGTTATTTAGGATCCGCCTAGGTTAGGATAGGATTGGGTGCTAACCATAAGACCATCAAACTAAAGTTATGCCTGACTCCCAATGCGATCATCGCCAACTGCACCTAGATACGGAAATCACGATGGCTCTTTCGTGGAGGCAGGGTATAAATCGTCGTCCGCCGTCATACATGATGCACTGTAGGCGGGTTCATGATGCAGGCACACCACCATTATCCCTCTCTACATCGTCCTCGTTCTCGTCCTCATGCTCGTACTTGATCTTCGCTTCGAGCGCCTCCCTCCCGGCTTGTGTAAGTGTCGGTACACCGCTCTGGATATCCTTCTCAAAATACCTTGGCACGAACCTACTGTCAAAACTCAGGAATGGAAAACAGAAAGAAGGGGACCCACTCGACGCGGCATCGCTTCCGGTCGGCCGCCTCGTCTCGCTAGCGCTGTGCGACGACCTGCTTCTCGCACATCGCCTCGCCGTACTCCTTGCTCAGTATCTTGCGCGTCTCGCTCTCCCATTGGCACAGTCGACGGCTATCGCTTGGCAGCTGCCGCGAGATGGGCTGCACGATCTCTGGCACAGCCTGCAGCGGCGTGGGGTCGGTCATCGTCGTCCATTTCGTCGGGTGAGTAGCCTTGCCGCCCAATGATGGTGTGAACCTGCCGGATCCATCGGACGCTGGGGCCACGGAATGCCGGCGCACGACGTTGCGCCAGCAACCCTAGAAGTACACCACGACACGGGCCAGAGGGACGTGTTTCACTTTAGTACAGTCTTCATGCTCGTGCTCGGACAGGTCATACCGCCGGTGCACGACGCCCTCGACCAGATGGTGCGGTTGGTGTGGTGTCAGTTTTTCAATCGCATCAGTAATCCGTGTATGAGTGGGAAAACATGCGCACCTCTTCCCTGTACTCGAAATTAACCTGTATACCACATATACCACTACACTTTGATGGCCACTGGCAGCACAAGGCCGATACCCGAGGACCCAAGACATTCGCGAAATTGTTGTCCGAGATTTTTGCCTCGATTTGGCATAACTTTTGCTGAGGTCGGAGCACATTTCATCAAGATTTATCCCCCGATTTCAGGCACAACGATTTAGGATACGAAAATGTAGGATGTAGGCTTATGGGAAGTCACCCATTATTAGTATTCCCCTTCTTTTTTTTCGGACCCATGTTTATTCCGGGATACGTATCAGGGATACAGACCGGGCGTAGCGAGACTCACTACGGTTATACGGCTATGAAACGCGCGTAGTCCTAAGAGGGTGCCCCTCGAGTCGTACGTAAATAACCGATTCTCAGAGACGAGGGTTCGAGAAGATGGTACCACGGGGGAAGCCGGCACCGGCATACAAGTAGACATGATATTATGTTAGTATAGGTGAGGTTTAACCGCACTCACATTCCCCTTCCAGAGCACGGGTCGCCTCGGCTTGAACTCTCCAATTGCAATATCACACGTCATATATATTGGTCGTATAGGATTTCCCCTAACTCATCTACTAGGCTAACAACAGTCAGAGGTGATTTACGGATCCGCTTAGAGAATGTGCAGACCCAGACGGAGAGATGTACTCAGGACTCAAATTGACGCGGGAACGAGGTCGTGTCTACAGCGGGGTTGTAGACATTTATCTACATTTTGAATAGTAAATCGTTAAAGCGAAATAGTGACGGCAGCGTGCCGTTGTTCGTGCGTGCGTTGTCTGAAAGGGTCCCTTCACTAAGGTAAAGGAGAAAGTTGTGGGTTGCCAGTGGGGAATACGTAGAACGAACCATAGCAAATGAACTACCAAGTTCAAAGGTTGTTCTGACCTCAAGGCCGAGAGCGTCATTGTTCGTGCTCTCGCATTCACGCGTATCCCATTTGAGAATGAGTGGCTTTTCCGAGTCCTACAAAAGTAAACAGAAAGAGAATACATCCTATTAAGATTTAGTGAGGTCGGCAGCTTATGTATGAGAGGAACATGAGCGAGCAGAGCTTATGCTCCTATCTCCACAGGTTCTGGTTATTTCCAGCTTGTCTACGGTAATTTAGCGATTACATAATCAACTGGCCTGGCCTCGGGTTGTCCGTTCCGGCAACGTTCTGGGCTCGATCCCAATACATCCCACTTTCCGAGTATCGTGTGCAACGATAGATTGCCTTAGTCCTACGAACACGACTCTATTCTCACTACACTTCGCTATTTTCTCCTGGTCTGAAATGGAGTTTTGGGGGTGCCAAAGGTTCCATTACGAAAAAATGGCCATCTGGCATAAGCATACCACTTGTCCCCAGTGCGACGGAACTTTGGCCTGAGCGGGGTGCTAAGAACATCATCGGCTTGCTCAGCCTTGCACTAATATGTACGTTGGCTTCGTCGTGGAGGAAATAGTCCGCCAGTCCACGGTACATCCGTGAAGCGCAGATTGTCAGAGTGAGCACTGGAGAAAGGAAAACAAATCAGCGAACTTGCATAGTTCTCTCGCGAAGGGACACCTAACGTGCAGGGACTTGAAACATCTATCGTATTGGGTCTGTCAGCTCTTCCTCAGAAATATTTTCCGGATGACGTACGAGGTTCATGGCATCTGTGAAAACAGTCCTTTTGTGAACACCGAATCTCGTTGCGTGAAAGAAATGCACACCATTCAGATTCAACAGAATGAAAATCTGGGGAACTCGTATCAATTATCTGGATTATATTCATTCGAAGAAAACCTACTGTGATAAGTGCCTCCGCTAAAACGACGATTATCATCCACGCCAAGCCCTGTTGTCATGGTCAGCCTAGGAGACTGCCGCAGTGCACGCGGTAGTATGCGAGATGAGAAATATTAACCTGGGTGAACAGGAACCACCAGACGCCACGTCTCTGATGAGCATTTTCCCAGCGCAAGAGACCGGTGAGCATGAGTACAAGAAGCACCAAGTCAGTGACTAAAGTGACAGGAATGTTGTTTCTGGTTTCAGATGGATTCGTGATTTTGCAAATTCCTTCACTCCAAGCTGCGCGAAGAACGACTACACCTGATCCCGGGTCGCATGGTTGAAATATCTGGAAAGACTACTCGAAAGAATGAACACACTATGAATCAGGAAGCCACCATGGACAAGCCACGCAATAGAAGCGATTGATATTGCGATCTTGTTTAGTCCCCATATCGCTGCACTGAGAGCGTCTTGTTAGTGAGGTGCAGAATATGAGAGGAGTTGGAGAGCCGCATCTCTACTCACATGCGCAGTCCAATCAGTGCCGAGGCAGAAATCATTGAGAGATATGAAAATAACTACGCGACACCAACTATTAGCACGTAGTCGAGGATGTGGTCCGTAATCTCACAAAGACAAAGATGACATATGCCTGGGTAGAATTTCAGTCTTGCCATCTGACTCAAAAGGGTGAGAAGCCAAGGTACCTGGCAGTTGATCCGGTTTGCGGAGTCGAATCCTACGAGTATAACAATAATGGCGAACAGAGGGAACCATCGAGCCGCCAAGTAAAGCTGTATGAACCAACTTGAGTTGATCATCGCGCAACCCTGTCTGGGTTATACACAACATACCAAAAATGACGAGCGAAACTTTCGTTTCCCAGTGAAGAAAGAATATTCGAATCCGATGTACACGACTAACTCCCAGCTTACATGAGAAGAAATTCAATGAATCAAATTAGACAAGCCAAAAACGACAGTGCTCACATGAGAATTCCCGCCATAACGTGGCAAAGCTTGTTGAGCGCGACTGTAAGGCAAATGCGAGTGTGAGGTTAGAAATGTCGGAAGCGCAAGTGACGGACAATAATCCGCAGCGGCAACAACGGGACTTTTCCAGTCAGTCATGTTAAGGAGAAAACAGGATTGGTGCGACAATAAGGGGGTTTAGGCAGGATGGGCAAACTTATGATCGAAGCCCGGGGATGCATAAAGGTTTCAAAATATATAAAGCGAACCTATAAAACACACCAATCTCAGTGCGCCGAGTCGAGTAGCTTTGGGGACTCATACCATACGTTCCAACCGAGCGGTAATTGAATCATTTTCCAAACGAGTGCTCATACTTCTTCCGAGTCGTCGTCACAGCTGCCCGCGGCCATACCATGGAGATCGAGACCCTCCCTTCCCCAAAACGGCAAGATTCTCTTGCCCCAGCCGAGTCTTCTTCCATTCAGTTATATTCAGCATCTTGCGGCTCCTCGTTACAGTAACCCTTCCGAGATTTTTCCATACCTTCACTACATGATGCATCAGGGTCAGGAGAAGGTGGCGTACTTGATTATCAATTGGTTTACAACTCCGCCAGAGGCCGCGGACGTTCGGGCCAAGAATCATTGCGCAACGGACTCGGGTGAGATGAGTACATCGATGAGTCGTCCAACCGAATTCTAGTAGTCAATTTCTCTGTTGTCACGGTAATGTGATTGTTGACTTACTGTCTACAGCAGTATTGCGGCGAAGTTTTGTGAAAAACTCGGAAGTCAGTGACTCGACTTAAAGGCTGTGGTAATCAGCTTGAGTAATCAGATTAATCATCGATCATCGATCATCTCCAGGCCCAGCCACGGACGTATACTATGTATCTCGCTACGTATACAACCGCGCGAATCGCGATCAATCGACTAGTATTCATCGAATATTGGTCCGGCGTCCCATCGCTCTTGATATAGTTTGATAGCTTGATCACCGTCTTAACATCTTCATCCACTGCCCCATACTCGTGGTCCTCTTGGTGATCCCACAGCAACCTTCACAGCTTCGTGACTGGACTGGCGCGTCGCAGGGTTCCAAGCAAGGGTCTGTGCTTACACTAGTAACTAGTATGTCCATTCACTTCATGTCAACTTTTCCAACCCCTCGTGTATCCCCATCCTACTTTTGTTCGAGTGCATCGTCATTGTCTATCTTTTCGTCCACACAGCGCACTCCACAGTGCAATCCAAGGTGCAATCACCATCATTACGGGGGGGGTGGATGGTGCAGTGGTTCCTGCCCTCCCCCCCCACCCTGTTCGGGAGAGCTTGGGTTGAGCCCTTGGGTTCGACTCTCGCTTCGGCAATATTCCTGACAGGGGCACTCATTACTACCCCGGGGCTCCCGGTCCGTCATACCGGCCCCCCCAACCCCAACGCTTCCTATCCCGGGAGCTTACCAACACATGTGTCCACTTTCACTCCCGATTTCACTCTCCGCACTCCGCACCACTCCCTACCAAACCCTAACTGAAACTCCGACGCCGATTCAGACGTGGCAGAACCGCCCCATATTGGATCACACCCTCAAGCTTGGCCGTCACAGAGACGGTCCGCCTTACTACATGGCTCTCGGGCCGGGCCTAGTCACCCTGGACCCTTGAGTAGCCTAGGTACCGCCGGACTCAAGTACTGCGCTCGAAAACAAAAGTCGCCTTGTAGCGGGGTCCATGAGGGACCGCAAGTATGTTGTGTTTGTTAAAAAGCCGATGAATGTAGGACTGGGCGAGGGACCGGCGTGGGGGACTGTTGAGGTGTTTGACACATACAGAGTGACGTGGACCGTTACCCCTCTTCCATTACGGTACTTGGCCTTCCTCTGGTGAGGTGGCTCTGTGACGGGGTTTCAACCCCTCGGACACATTCAACACTCGTTTAGCGCAGGTCTTCGGACCTTACTAGTTACATAAATCTAGCTCTGTAGGGAGTCTAGGACCGGCTTTGTATCCCCATACTGCCCCGGAATAAACATGATTCAAAAAAAAAAAAAAAAAAAAAAAAATCACCATCATTACGCCGCTCGTGTTCTTTTCTTTTCTTTTCTCTTATAGTGTGCTCGTCTGTCTCTCTGCCTGGATCGCCGTACGATACAATCACTTGGTCTTCCCCTCACTAGGCCTCACTCGCGACTCCCCTTTGCTTACCTCTTTGCTACCTCTTGTTTTTCTCTCCGCCGTCGTGTTCCGTTCTCATTCATTCTCCATATCGTTACGATCCTAGGTACTGCGTTTACCCCTGCGCATAAACTCTTTCTTGCTGAATGGATCTGCGCGTCACCTACACCACCTTCTCCCTTGATACCAGCGCGAGTCAGGTTCGATCAATGATTAGCTCCCGAGACTGCTATCAATGGGTCCAAGCATCGCCGTCGTCCTGCCACCTCTGTCAGCTCCTGATCGAGGCCCGATCCCATTTGCTTTCGGTTCGAACCGGGGTCGTTTGCTCTCGCCTCCACAGCTTCACTCCCGTTTCCCGTTTCCCGTTTCCCTCCCTCCCTCACACACCCACCCCCGTCCTCCCCCCCTATGCTTCTGAGAGATCTGTCACCTTGTCATTTGAATTGCAGTGAGAATTTAAGGCGATCCACTTTCTCTACCATTTGTAATCCAGGGTCGACTTTTGGGCCAACGCCCCCTTCATTGGTGCAGAGCCGGCAAGACGAATGGGGATGGTGTCCATCGGAAGATGACTCTCCTCAGTCAGTTCTCAATGTAGCTGTAGCTGAATTGCTGCCACTCATAGTCGTCCAAGCCGACAGCTAAATCTGTGCGATCTTGATCCGGAAGAGATGGAAGGTAGAGTCATCATTGACACCCTAGTGTATGCAGGGAAAGAAGCAGATTTCTCTGGATTTCATGATATCATTACGATGCTTACAAGTACGTGTGCTGTGCGGGTGGGCATTGACCCCTGCTAGAACTTCTGCTCGCGTCGCCCATGTCCTTTTCTCGTCGTCTCATAGCCTGCCTATTTTCCGGCTCTGATACATGGCTACCTCCAATCCTTCGTCTCAAATGTGGCCTTTTTTTTTTTTGAACCATTTTTATTCCACGGCAGTACATAGTACAAGAACAGTCTTCGCCTCTATAAAGAGAGCGAAAATTATAAAACACTGGTATCATAAGCTGAGCTCACGTGCGGTCAAGGCGTAAATATCCTAAGACATAGTCCGAGAACAGAAGGGCACCTTCCAAGGAAGCCGGTTAAAGGGGGCCACGAGGGCGAGAATACATTGCGATCGGTTCGAAACGGGGTACAGTAGAAAGAGGCAGGCGACGACTTACGGCGGCCAGTATGGCGGCATTGGCGGGCTGCGCTGAGCAGGGTCTTCCAGAGTGCGGTCGATCGCCGCTTCATCCATGATCAGCCGGGGGTTGCGCCCCAGCCTCCGGTCTTGAAGCTGCGTGTAGCGTTTACCACGAACGCTTGCCTGACTTAGGCTTCGGTGTGGGTGGCGACCCTCTTAATGACGTAGTTGCGATTGACTCTGGTTTGAGGGAAGTCGACTGGATGTACTTGCAGTGCTCCGTTGCGATCTTCGTATCCGTGCAGATCGTCTCCCTGGGGTAGTAGTGGTGGAGGGGTAGCGACTATGCGTAGGTCGTCCCAAGTGTCGTGATCGACGACGTATAAGAAGGTGTAAGGGGAGGCGACTCGTGGGTTGAGATAGAGATAGACGCGATGACAGGTGCTGCCGATAGGATAGTTGTCCACTGTTTACGAGAGGACTAAGTCACGAGGGATCCCTTGGCCTAAGGGGATATGTCGGACAACTCACTTCAAGGGGGAGGACCCTATAGAGCGAAGAACTGGTAGTGGTATTGGAAGAAGACCAAGATGCTGTCCTTGGTCTTCGCAGTACTCTACTTATACAGATACGCGCGGGCTTTCAAGCGCCGCTCCAAGAAGTACTAGCCAATAGCGTAAGTAGAGCAAACCCTAGTACAGCTATCCTAGTATGAGTCACATCGAGTCATGATCCGATCCGTTATCGTACACAATCACCTGCACCGGAGCTTACCCGGCTGACTGATCCTAATAAGTCCATGACGATATACTGCTGACGTGGTGTCATACCCGTGCCGTCAGTGTCCACTTCTGGGCCGAACGTAACATCACCCCCTTTTCAGGATCGGGCCCCAGACCGACCACGCATGATCTCCTCTCTGAGCATCGCGATGCGCTGCCCCTCCTCCACTCCAGGACGGTAGGAGTCGCGTTCGTCCTCGATACGCTTGATGGCGTTGGCGCGCTGTAAGCGGAGCACGCACTGACGGCGCATGCTTCCAAGCTTGTCCAGCTCGGCGATCTTCTTCTTCAGCTCCTCCTCCTTGGCCTCGTAGCCCGCTTGCAGGCACCGGTACCGGTGTACCTCGGCCGTGACTGTCAGGTCGTTCAGGGCCATGCAGGCCTGGTCGACCGACTGTCGGTATGCGCTGTTCTGGTCTAGAAAGACCAGGTCGTCGTTGGTGTAGGTGGGAGAGGGTTCGTCGTATTGGGGTTCGGCATGCACTGACTTGCCGTACTGCTGGTCGCTGCCTCGTCGGTAGGCGAGGACGAAGGGGTCCGCCGTAAAGACGAGCTGCGTATACCGAGCTGGGTGCAGTTGCCCTTGAGCGTCGCGTATCTGGAAGGGGATGAAGTGAACTCCCCTGTTGTATTTGAATCCGACCGGTGGCGGTGTTTCCACCCGTTGTCGGGAAATTGGACTGTGTTCCTCCGCACGGAAGAGGCGCCTTTGTGCGGATTGTTGACTCGGCGGCAGGACCATCGGCTCTCCGTCTGTGGAGCATAGCGGCGGGGTTTCGTCGTGAGTAGTGGTGAGGTGAGTCCCATACGTGAGGTGGTCGTTGAGAGGGCAATGCTCCTCCGACAGGTACCGGTCGTATGCTCGATCTTCTTGTACCTGAGCCGGGTCTTGACGGGACGGAGGTCGGGTCGGAACATAGCCTTGCGGAGACGAGCTGCGTGTGCTGACTGCTGTAGGTGTTGGCGAAGGAAGGAGGGATGGAACGGGGGTAATTGGACGACTGGGGCTTGGTTGAATGGGCTCGGGAAGCGACATGGGTGACGGTGGCGCGTTCTGGATGATGACAGTGGGCTGGACTGAGATGGGGAGTAGGTCGTCGAGGACATAGTGGACTTGGACTGGGGACTGGGACATGAGTAAATGGGAGTGTGAGAGTGGGAGATGGGGACGTCTCTTGGGAATGTCCCGTGCTTATATGCACTTCTCTGGCGGGGTTTGAACGGTTGAACTCCCGAATGGCTTCATCAGCGAAGACGTCATCCTTCGAGACCCACTGATTATCGGAATCAGGGTATCCGCGCCACTTGACCAAATACTGCAGTTTCTTTGTTCTGCCGAAACGCCGAGAGTCTAGAATCTTCTCGACTTCGTATTCTTCTTCGCCATCAATCAGATCTGGTGGTGGGCGCTGATAGTTGGGTCCATGTGTGGGAGTTTCGCGATAAGGAGTCAGAAGGTCCGTGTGAAACACTGGGTGAATGCTCCACTGCGTGGGAAGTTCTAGGCGATAGTTGACTGCGGACATCACCTGAGTGACCCTGAACGGGCCATGTCTTCTGGGCGCAAGCTTTGTGGTTGGCTGGTTGGTACGTAGGTGGCGTCCTTCGAGCCATACGAGATCCCCTATCTGGTATTTGGGCGTATCTTTGTGTTTGATCCACCCCTGCTGCGCTTTGATCATCAGTTCCTGGGCGCGCGTTCTAGCTTCTTGGAACTGTTTGATGCGGAGCGCTACCTGTGGTATAGGGGATGGGCGATCGGTCCAATCAGCGCGGGGGTTATAGCCCATGAGGATGTTAAAGGGGGACTCCCTGGTGGATTCGTTGGGCCAGTTGTTGTGCGTGAATTCTGCCATGGGTAGATAGCGTGTCCAGTCGTCCTGTCTTTCGTTGACCCAAAACCGTAGGTATTGTTCTAGCCATTGGTTGGTGCGTTCTGACTGTCCGTCCGTTCGTGGGTGATAGGCCGTGGATATGTTCTGTTCGATGCCTAAGATTTTGCATAGTTCGCGTGTGAATTTTGACGCGAATCGGGGGTCTCGGTCACTGATAATGCGCGCCGGTAGTCCGAATCTCATAAAGACGTGTTTCACGTACAGGGCCGCAGTTCCTTCCGCGCTTATCTCTTCTAGGCATGGAATGAATATTGCCGCTTTGGAACAGTCATGGTCCGTTACTGTCAGTATGGAATCACAGCCATCTGCTTGTGGTAACTTGGTGATGAAGTCCAGCGCTATGGTTTCGAACGGCATCGCTTCTTTTCTGGGGAAGATGGGCTGCAGTGGTGCGCGTGTGGGGCGATTGTTGACTTTGATTCGTTGGCAGTCGGCGCAGCCTTTGACGTAATCTTGCGTTTCCTGTCGTAGGCCTGGCCACCAGTAGTATCGTTCTACCATCTTGATTGTTCGGTTGATCCCAGGATGACCGTGGACTGGTGGGTCGTGGTGTGCTCGTATGATGCGCTGTCGTTCGTGTGCGTCCCCTGTGACTACGCGTCGTCCGTCTTTATACCATGTGCCCTCGATTTTCTTCAGCTTGTGGGGATCTACCCATCGTTTTACCGTGGTTTCGTCTTGGATGTATACCGGATTAGTGGGTTCCATTTCCATGATGTCGATGGTGTGTTGTGTGCGTGTTGGGTTGTTTGTTGTATCGACTTCGGTGGCTCTGACGAACACGTGATCTGGGAGTACCGTGACTTGTTCGTTGTCGTGTTCTCCTTGGTCGTAGTCTGGTCGTCTTGATAGCGCGTCTGCGCGTCCGTTGGCTGTCCCTTTGATGTGGTGAATCTCTATGTCATACTCGGCGAGTTCGAGTACTTCCCTGGCTACGCGTCGGCTGATCTTCTGGGGGGATCTCCAATACTGCAGGTTCATGTGGTCGGAGAAGACTTTGATTTTGTGCGGTGATCCTGCGAGGTATTGTCTCCAGTTCCGCAGTGCTTTAACAATGGCTAGGAGTTCCAGGTCGTAGATGTCGTAGTTCCTTTCTGCTGCGTTGAGGGTGTTTGAATAGAATGCGATTGGGTGTCGTTTGTTGTCCGTTCCTTTCTGGAGGAGTACTGCTCCTACTGCGTATCCCGATGCGTCAACTTCTAGTTCGAACTGCTTGTCTAGTTCCGGGTGTTTGAGTACGGGTTCTTCGGTTACCAGTGCTTTGAGCTTGTCGAACGCTTGCTGTTGTTCCGTTCCCCATTGCCAATCGGTGTCTTTTCGTGTGAGTTTGTTGAGGGGACGTGCGTGTGTGGCAAAATTTCGGATGAAAGTACGGTAGAAGTTGCAGAAACCTAGGAATGATCGCACCTGTTTGACGGTTTTTGGTATGGGCCAATCTGTTATGCCGGAAATTTTGACGGGGTCCATGCGAATCACCCCCTTTTCAATGATTACCCCCAGGTAATCGAGGGAGGAGGAGTGGAAAGTGCATTTCTCCAGTTTGAGGTATAGGTCGTGTTGTTCCAGGAGGTCTAGTATGTCGTGTACTGCTTCCGAATGTGCTTGTTCCGTGGTTGATGTTGCGATGCCGATGTCGTCCATATAGACTCGGATAATGGTCCCCTTTTTCTCATGGTAGTTGATGAGGGGTTGGCAGATAGCGTTCATCATTTCTTGGAAGGTAGAGGGGGAGTTGGTCATGCCGAAGTACATCACTACTGGTTCGTAGAAGCCGTATTTGGTTTTGAACGCCGCTTTGTACTGGTCGCCATCTTTAACCAGGATGTTGTTGTACCCTTGCCGTACGTCGAACTTGGAGAATATCCATCCCGAGCTGAGGCTTGCAATGAGCTCTGGTATGAGGGGGAGTGGATATTGGTTGCGTATGGTCCATTTGTTGAGTATCCTATAGTCCTGTACCGGGCGTAGTTTTCCGTCCTTCTTTTTCACGAAGAAGAATGGGGATGCGTACGGGGACTTAGAGGGTCGTATGTATCCTTTTGCCAACTGTTCGTCTAGGAATTCCCGTAGTGCCTTGTCTTCTGCTTGGTTTACAGGGTATACCTTGCAGTCGAATGAGTCAGGTGCCTCTGGTTTAAGTTCAATAGCGTGGTCCCAGGGTCTAGAAGGTGGGAGGCGTTGGGATTCTTCCTCGCTGAATACTTTGGCGTGTTTCTTGTACTCCTCGGGTATTTCCTTCTTTTCTGTGTATTGATGTGCCGCTATTGCCATGTCTGTTGCCGTTGTTCGTAGGTGTACCGGTAGGGATTGCTCTTCCAGTTCACGGAAGGCTTGTAGTTTGTTTTCCTCTTCGATTTCTACTATGAGTCGTCGGAGTTCTGTGAGTCCGAACGGTTTGAGTGGGTTGGTGGTGCGGATGACGATAGGGTATTGCTTGGTATCGAGGGTGGCTGTTGCCCATTGGATTCTTGGTTGGAAGGCTGCTAGCCATGGGTATCCTAGTATGAGGTCTTCTCCTCCTACGTTGGTGACTAGGAAACGGATGTCCTTGAGTTTTCCGTCAGTTTGTACATTAAGGTCTACGCAGTGAGTGATTTTCCCTCCTTTGTTGTGGGTCCCGTCTATATTCCAAATGTTGCGAGGACGCTCTAGTATTTTGGTTCCTAGATGCATCCGTTTGACGAAGTCCGGGTGTATGAAGTTGTCGGTGGCTCCGGAGTCCACCAGTGCTTTTCTTTCGGCCATGAAGTTACTCGTGCGGATCGAAACTGGAACATGCATAGATCGATAGCGCGTTATGAACGACGAGTTACAATTGACTGCCCTCACCCAGGCCGTTGGGTTCAGGCGTTTGGAAAATCCTGGTTTCCTGCCATATTTCTAGCGAACATCTCTCTTCCTTCCTCTGGAAGTTCCGCAATCCTTCCCATAATATCCTCTACCTGTTGCGCCGAAGTGGTACCGCGGTTGGCTTGTATCGGCTCGTCGAGGTCAATGAGGGGTTCCCCTGCTACGCTTTGTGGAGCGGTGGGTACTTCCTCGATGTACGCGCTTCTGCCTTGAGGTGGTCCTTGACGTGCTTGGCGTGGTTGCTGGCATTCTCGTGAGAAGTGGCCTTTCTTTCCACAGTTATAACAGGTTACGTCCCTTGTGTTAAAGACACCTCGTCCTCCTCTTCCTCTTGCGAGGAATCCTCCGCGAGGGGGAAAGGGAGGTCTTCCCTGCATGTAGTTCCTCCACTCTTGAGGGTTGTTTGGGTTCGCTTCTTCGGATCCTGCGACTCTAGCGCGGATTCTTCCTGGTGTGGTGTCCATTGCGTCGGGGTGGTTGCGATATTGTTGCCACCCTTGGTTTTGCCTTTGGGGTGGTTGGAACCTTGCAGGTTGCTGTTGTTGTTGTTTGGGGCGTTGAGCCAGCTGCCTCCCGAATCCATCTACTCGTGCTTTCATGTGGAGGTACCGTTTCTGCTGCTCGATTAGAGCATTCTTCCACTGGTGGTACGTTGTCGGGCTGTGGAATTGGTATGCGTTGCGGTATAGGTCGAGGGGTACTCCTCTGGTGAACTTGTCGAGTACGAGGGGGTCGTCCAGGCGGTAGTCAGCCTGTCGAACGAGCTTTTCGAATGCGGTTACGTAGCTGTCAATGTCTCCTCCCGTCATCTTGAATCCTTTGTCCAGTTCTAGTCTGGCACGTTCTTGTTCCATGTTGTCCCGGAACTGTCGTTTGAAGGCAAGTTCCACTGCGCTCCATACCCATGGGTCGGTTCTGTCTGGTCTTGTTTCGATCCATCTCTGGGTTTCTGCGGTCCATTCGTCGACGAGGGGGCCTTGGATGTAGGTAAGGAACATCATTGCTTTGATGTAGGGGCTTTGCAGGCTTCGGTTTGCTATGTTTACTTGGGCGAATCGATTCCATTGGGATAGGAAGGCTTGTGCTTTGTCTCGGTCACCCGTGAATATGGGTGGTTCCTTGCCGATGAATCTGTCAGTGAGGTGGGGAATATCTGCGAATCCAGGGTGTGGGGCGCCTGCGTCGTCATCTCCTCCCCCGTTGCCTCCGTTTCCGTCGTCTCCTCCTCCTGGGTTATCTGCTGGGTCTCCCCCGGGTGGGTTTCCTTCTGGTTGTCGTGGTTGATCTTGTGGGGTGAAGAGGGCTGTTCTAATCTGGGTAGGTGCTTGGGTGACTGTGGACGTCATGACTGGGATAGACTTAGCGATGTTTTCTAGTGCTAGTTCTTCTGCTTCGTCTTGGTGGATGTAAATATCTTCGGGGTTGCTAGCGAGTGATGGGGATGGTGCTGGAGTCTTTGGTGTGGGGGATCGTACTGGTTCTTCGTATTGTCCGTCGATGAGGCCCCACTGGTCTCTGGTGACTACGTTGCTGGCTAGGATGTTGAGGCGGAGTCCTTCTCCTGCGGGTCGAAGTACTTTGTATTTGTTGTGGTGGTCGTCCCAACGGATTTCCGTCCAGCAAGTGTTTTCAAAATTGAATTCTACGGGGATGATGTGTCGGTTGCCTGATCGATCAAAATAATCGGTGACGTAGCCTGGTATCTCTGCGTCGTCTTTCCAAAATGCGGCCTCTAGATATCTCTTTGGTACGTTGCGCTCTCCTCGTCTGTCGATGTGATACGGTCTGAATGGGACCCAGTAGTCCTTGGTTGTCTTGGTGGGGTTGGCCACGGTTGGGATCTTGGTCTTAATGTAGCGTTTACCACGAACGCTTGCCTGACTTAGGCTTCGGTGTGGGTGGCGACCCTCTTAATGACGTAGTTGCGATTGACTCTGGTTTGAGGGAAGTCGACTGGATGTACTTGCAGTGCTCCGTTGCGATCTTCGTATCCGTGCAGATCGTCTCCCTGGGGTAGTAGTGGTGGAGGGGTAGCGACTATGCGTAGGTCGTCCCAAGTGTCGTGATCGACGACGTATAAGAAGGTGTAAGGGGAGGCGACTCGTGGGTTGAGATAGAGATAGACGCGATGACAGGTGCTGCCGATAGGATAGTTGTCCACTGTTTACGAGAGGACTAAGTCACGAGGGATCCCTTGGCCTAAGGGGATATGTCGGACAACTCACTTCAAGGGGGAGGACCCTATAGAGCGAAGAACTGGTAGTGGTATTGGAAGAAGACCAAGATGCTGTCCTTGGTCTTCGCAGTACTCTACTTATACAGATACGCGCGGGCTTTCAAGCGCCGCTCCAAGAAGTACTAGCCAATAGCGTAAGTAGAGCAAACCCTAGTACAGCTATCCTAGTATGAGTCACATCGAGTCATGATCCGATCCGTTATCGTACACAATCACCTGCACCGGAGCTTACCCGGCTGACTGATCCTAATAAGTCCATGACGATATACTGCTGACGTGGTGTCATACCCGTGCCGTCAGTGTCCACTTCTGGGCCGAACGTAACATGCGCCAGTCTGTTGAAGAAAGAGGCAAAACGCGTATGGTATGTCCCCTTCTCCGGTGAAGAGCGACGGGCTCCAAATGTGGCCTTTCCACCACTACTATCTTCTACCCAGCTAAAAACTATTTCGCACTTTAGCCACCCTTCCCCAAGCCGACGAAGAGGTCCTCGAATACCACTGTCTTCTCAAATCCAACCAACCCAAGATGTGGTCCATATGCTCTTCTAGCTTGCATCTGTCCTCCTCTCACGCTTGACTCACTTCTCGTTGGAGTTGACGTTAGTTCGTGCCTCGCCGCATGCCTTGATGCGGCGAGTTGGGATGTCTAGATTAGTAGCACAGTATATGGTACGTACTTCGATCGTACTACGATAGGATCTTCTCCGTTACTATAAGGCTCACAATTGGCCCCGGTTGGGGCTTTTTCAGAAATGTCAGTGTCTCACCTCGGGTCCCCTGCCTTCTGCCCCGGTTGTCGCACCGACTCCTACAACTCTCCTACACCTCCCGTCCTAACTCACTCGTTCTTGCCGTCTCTCAGTCTTGATGTCACGGCGCAGCCGGGACGCGGCCCGGAAGATGACGATTACGACCCGCAGCGCGAGAACGAAGTGCGCGCGGCGACGGCAGTGCTCGAACGCCTGCTCGGAGCGTGGGAATACGAGACGGATCACGTGCAGACGGCACGCGCGGTGAGCTCATACACTCCTCACCCGTCCACACGCTACCAAGAACCCTGGGAATAGGGACCCCTTATCGGCCGTCACGTGACCCCGGCACGTGACCTGCCTTGGAAGATCAAAGAAGAATCCGGAAGAGCCCAGATGAGCTTGTGCCTGGGTTGGCTTGTGATTGTGAGTCCGGATGTGATCCGGCTGTGGACTTGGATGTGGGGCGCCTCTAGGCCCTTATCTCTTATCGGTTATCTCTGACTCATGCCATGAGGGCCTTACGCCATTGGCTTCTCGTATTGGGATTCGCGGCTGTGTATTAGGGTTTCGGATTCGGGCTGAGCTTGAAAGCCCCCCCTCTGTAGTATAAGTAGAGGGCTTTGGACGCGTTATAGTCCTTAGCTTTGATATCTTGTGTAATACCTTCCCCTTCGCCAGAGTTGGTTCTTAGGGCACAGAGTGTATAACAGCTTGATTCCTCACTGTCTCATCCCTTCCTTTGTCATCTTTGCTAGTTGGCTGGAGTTATCGCCACTACGCGCTCCGCTATAAGTCGTGCCATATCCTCGCCGACTTCTATTATTCAACGATTGACTTGGGTCCTTGGACGGCGAATTCCCTTGGACGAAGCGAACAGGCGACGAGGTCACGTGACCTGGCAGACGTCCGGAAGGAACGTAACACTTGACCATATATATTCGAATTCATCCTTCGCACCCTCAGGCTCGTCCTCTCGCGTTCTGATGATTCTGTCGTCACCGTCCGTCGCCCTCGCTACTAGGTGGCTCGCTTGCCAACCTCTGTCCGCGGCGCCCTCGCCGTCTGCCCCTCGTGTCGACATATTTTTTCGTATTGTCGTCGTTATCTGTTATCTGGTCCTTTGTACCCTTTGTACACTCAACGCACTCCGCCATGCAATCGCCATCACCCTACCACTCTTTTTCCGGAGCGTAGGCGCGATTCTAGCTCATGCGTGTTTCTTTTTCCTGATCTTCTACCCCTCGCTTACTTACGGCACCCTTTGGTCTCCCTCATATGTTATTTCTTCCGTTTCCTTGGGTCCGCTTCCTCCTCGTCGCGTTCCATTCCCGTTCCGATCGTATCGCACTTCTTTTCCTTCACCTACTTATGCCACGCCTAGGCTACTCCTCATCTCTCCCTATCTACTTATTAGAGTCCTATTTATACTTGCCGTCTGGAACCAGGCACTTGCTTCATATAACAACGGCCCCACTGGATGTGGCCTCCTCATACGCACATTTTGCACGTAATGCGACCAGGCCAATGGCGGAGCTGGGCAAACGCATCAACAACTCTCGAAAACAAACATTTGGGCACTTGCAGGTATGATAAGCCAACCACTGCCCTTATATGGCACGTACCAATACGCGACCAAACAGCGATTTATTTTATTACCATCCCCGATATGACGTCCAGGGTTAGAAAGGCTCATGGCGCGGGTGGCCTTGGATTGAATACTCACGGTCTTTCCGGTGTCACACACCGTATATAATTGGGTCCAATAGGATTTCGTATGACTCATTTAACAATAATCGGAGGTGGTTGGTTGACTCGCCGGGTGAGGGCGCAGGCGCAGACGCCGATGAAGTGATGTACTGAGGAGTGAGACGTGTCTACTGCATATTTGTACGTAGGGGTATTGATCCTACATCGGCCCGTTAATGCGGAATTCCAGTTGTGAGGCGGCGCCAATACATCTCATTTACCGTGTGGAAGGATAGATCGTCTTAGTCTCACATACACAACTCGATTTCGCCATACTCCATCAGATTCCCCCGTCGGAATGATTTTTTTGTGGTGCCAGAGGATCCATTCCGAACATATGGCCATCGGGCATACCACTTGGCCTCAGTGCGAGGGAACTTTGGTCTGAGCGGGGTACTAAGTACCTGATCGGCGGCTCGCTCAACCTTCCACTCATTTGTATGCTGGCTTCATTGTAAAGGACATAGTCCGACAGTCCACGGTACACGCGTGAAGCACAGATTGTCATAGTGATCACTGATGAAAGGAAAAAAAAATCAGCCAACTCGCATAGTTCTCTCGTGACGAGACACCTAACGTGCCGGGGCTTGAAACATCTATGATATCGGGTCCGTCAGTTGTTTTTCTGGAATATTTCTTCACGACGTACAAGGTTCACGGGTTCTGTGAAAATACTCTTGGTGGATATTGAATCTCGTCGAGTGAAAGAAGTGCACACCATTCAGATTCAATAGAACGAAAACCTAGGGAGCTCGTATCAGTCACCTGGATCATATTTATTTTTCAGGAAAACGTACCGTGACAAGTGCCTCGGCTACAACGACGATTATCATCCACGCCAAGCCCTGTTGTCTCTGTCAGCCTAGAAGATCATCGCAGTGCATGCTATAGTATGCGAGATTATAAAGTATTAACCTGGGCGTACAGGAGCCACCAGACGCTACCTCTCTGATGGGCATTCTCCCAGCGCAAGAGCCCGGTGAGCATGAGGGCAAGAAGCACCAAGTCAGTGATGAAAGTGACAAGAAAGTTGATTTTGGTTTCAAATGGATTCGTGATTTTGCAAATGCCTCCGCTCCAAGTTGCACGAACAACGGCTACACCTGATCCGGGACACATGTTTGGAATATCTGGAAAGCCAAATGAAGAAACAAACGTACTATGAATCAGAGAACCAGTATCGGCGAGCCACGCAGCGGGAGCGATTGATATGGCAACCTTGTTCAGTCCCCATATCGCTGCGCCGAAAGTATTTTATCAGTGAGGTGCAGAGTGCAGTCAGAGAACCGAGTCTCTACTCACATGCGCAGCACGATCAGGGCCGAGGCAGAAATCATCGAGAGATATGAAAACAACTACACGGCCACCCATTAACATGTAGTCGGGGAAGTAGTCCATAATCTCACGAAGGTAGAGACGACATATGCCTGGATAGAGTCTCAGTCTCGTCTTCTGACTCAAGAGGGCGAAAAGCCAGGGTACCTGGCAGTTGATTCGATTTGCCGAGTCGAATCTCACGAGTATACCAATAATGGTGAACAGAGGGAACCACCGAGCCGCCAAGTAAAGCTGTATGTACCAGCTTGAGTTGACCATCCCGCATTCCTGTCCGGGCTGTGCGCGACGTACCAAAAATGACGAGCGAAACTTTCGCTTCCCAGTGAAGACAGAATATTCGAAACCGATATTTACGACAAACTCCCAGCTTGTATAAGAAATTTAATATTTTTAATTAGGGGAGCCAAGAACGACAGTGCTCACATGAGAACTCCCCATATGACATGGTAAAGCTTGACGAGCGCGTCTGCCAGTGTAACCCAAATGTGAATAGCTAGGAATGTCGGAAGCGCAAGTGACGCACAATACTCAGCAGTGACAACAGTGGGACTTTTCCAGTCAGTTATGTTGACGGAGAAACAGGATCGGTGTGACAATATGAGGGTCCAGATAGGATGGACAAAACTGGTGATCGAAGGCCTGGGGATCCATGAAGTAGTTTCGATATATATACAGCGAATCTATAAAACACAGCAATTTCAGTGCGCCGAGTCGAATAGTTTTGGAAATTCATACCATGCCTTTCCACCGAGCGGTGGTTAAATCATTCTCCAAACCAGTGTTCATACAACTTGAAGTCACCGTTTCAGCTGCCCATACAGTGCCACGATCGAGACCCGCCTTGTTGGGATACAGCCCGGAGCCTCGGAAAGTGCAAAGTGCAATCCGAGAGTTAATTAGATAATCGTTATATTACCATTGTTAATCAGTTATCTATGAATAATACGCTTACCCTCTAAGTTACTCAGAACTCCCCCTGGCCTTGGCCAAGGAACTACTCCGATGCTCACACGTTCCACATACATGAGCAGCTATGATGAGCTGTCCGCTGCACCTAAACTTATCTCCTCAAAAACGGCAAGCTTCTTCCCCTCCGAGTTATCTTCCATTTCAGTTGTGATGAAGCAGCACTTTGAGGCCCTCGTTCACTGCGTCCAAGACTTTGCCACATGATGGCATTGGGACAAGGGCGCGGCACTTGATTATCACAGTCAGTTGATTTTTATAATGCCGCTACAGTAGTGTACACGCAAACGCAACTAAATCACGCTAGGGCCAGGAATTACGCAGCAGACGTGTCCTCTCACTCGGTTGTCATGAGCCACTTGAAAGTTAGTAACATAAAAGTTTTGAGTAATTGATGATATATCAACTGTTTGAGGGACGCGTTACGCATCCTCCCGAGCGGTGGGACATCACCTGACTCGTACATCTCAATCCACTGCCACAACCCGCTACTGTACCACCTCGCAATCGATCAATTATTGATCCAGTATCTTCACATCGTTCCTAATCACCATCTTAACATCTTCGCCCACTGTCATGATCCCGCAGCCTTCAGCATCGTGACACCCCCATTTCTTGCCGTGCACCTGGCCTACGCCCCAAACGTGCCATGCCGCAGGATACGATGCCTACACTATGTTCACTCTGAATCACTCACTTCATATCAACTTTGCTCCCCTCGTTTATCTCCTAATATATGTGTCCCTTTCACATCCACTTTTCTTTCTTCCCGAACATATTTGGGAGGTGGCCATGTCCCCTTCAAAACCGCGTGACCCGTCTCCCATTTGTTTATTCGAGATTCCCTTCGTTTCTCCGGGGATGACCGACACATCGGTACATCAATCATGGCATCAACGGCGCATCGTTTGGTCTCCTTATCCATGATCCAGTGTGTGACATTAGCTCAACTTGTGCTCTCCCGGCCAGTTCCAGGGGATTCCGCATGCCCATTTAACAGCAGTCTAGACGTGCTGTGGGGACCATCAATGCACTATGTACCCACTTCTGAGACCACGCACCACACAAAACTGCTAGCCATCGGATCCAGGCTTGAGAAGAGTGACTCAGAGGTCGGACCACAATTGGGGTTGGGGGCCGTTTCGACTTCGTATATTGCGAGCTCTGTTGCACTGCGTGGTCGACGTGATGCACCTGATTTATTAGGTTATGATGCACGACTACTACCAGGCTAGTACTGGCAGGACTAGGAGATCTAGTGGACGGGTGCATAGCAGACTCGGATCAAGATCACCTCCGCATTGTGTCAATATACCTAGTCTCGACGTAATCTGTGTTCATCACACCGTGCGATCGCTATGGCCGCGTCTCCCCCTTCTCCGTCGTTTTGATCTCAGGTCCCGAGTTTCTCCGTATACATAAACTGCACCTTTCTTGCTGAATCGATCTGCGCATCACCTACGCATTCTCCCTTGATCCCAGCGCTAGCCAGGTTTGATCGGTGATACCCCAGTACAAGGGCTCCTCTACGGGATCTGTTTCCCCTATCAACTTATACGTATACACCATACACGGTGACCCGCGCAAGTACGACAAAGCAGCACGTCCGTCAACCTGATTCAAAGCCATGACCTGGACGTTGGCGGTGCCCCACTAGATGTGTCCTCCACGTACAGCCTAGTATCCTATGACGCATATTATACACGTAGTACGACCAGGCCAATTGTTGGGATTCAGCCCGGAACGGACGACAAGTCCGGCAAACCGAGGCTAGACCGACATATTATATAATCGTAATATTACCGTAGCTAAACGATTATCTAAGAATAATATCTCGGAGAGAGGAGCATACGCTCTCCTCTGGACTCCTACCTCACACATTGTTCACCTATCCGGCTGCCCGCCTCCGTAAATCTCTATAGGTTATGGGCCCTGGCATAGCCAGGTGAACGTGTACATCTAATACATTTCCTTTCCACGACATATCTATGGGCATACATCTTGGCCCCTATCTCGCGCGCATACACATCCAAAGTCGAGACTCTCTGAGCGAGGACACCTGATGACACGGGCACCCAATACAGCTGGATGACATCGGCATCTAGGGAGTCCAAGGCGCGAGAAGGCTCGACCAGGCGCGAGAAGGTTCGACCAGGCGCGAGAATATCTGTCCACTATCACTAGCCCCTATCGCACATCATTAGCTCGCATCCAAGGGACGAGCGATGATATAGCCTGGACCCGATGATATCGGCATCCATAGGATGACACCGGCATCGAGAGTCCGATGGCACTGTGCGATGGAGTACGTCTAACGCGCGAGAAATTTCGATCGTGCGCGAGAACGTTTAATCACACATCTCATTATTATCCCCTTATTCCTATAATCGACATAGCTTGGGCTCGATGACGCCGATATTCAGCACACCTGGACAACGCCGGCACTTCGAGAGTCCGAGAAGTCATAATGCATCCATCATAGCTGGATGAAGTGGGCATATCTAAAGTAGAGACCGGGATCGCTTGCGGAAGCACGCACTTTGATGCCTCGACGGAGAATACGAGTTGCACTTACTCCTGAGTGCTATGAAACTCTGTCCATATGAAGCAAATATTCACCCGATGATCGCCGAGGACATCTTGACGAGAAACACCACGAGGTGGAGAATGCGACAAAGCCGCTAGCGTAGAGCGAGGTGCCGCAAGGCATGTATCTGCGCAAATCAGCCCAACGACCCCGTGAACGTCGCGGGGAAGTCGTGCAAATAAATATTGCGCATAACACGCACGTCCTCACGGACAAGCGGAGCGTTACCATTCCGAGTATATCTATCAGCGTGAGTCTGACACCGTGAAAATCACAGGCAGATCGGGCTACATGACGTCCGACACCGTGAACATCATGGGCAGACAGAGCTGCATGGTGAAAGTCTTCACGGCATCTTATTGTGCTGCAGAGAAAGTCTCATGCGCCTAAGACACACGAAATGAATATACGTTGCCGAGGATACCTCGGCGACTACCCTAGCTCATGGGGACAGCGACAACGTCGCACGTCGCCCATATGCGTACAGCGTTCACGCAGTATGAGACGCTGCGGTAGCCACGTTGGCGCTACCTAAGTCCCCATCAAAGGACGCGGATTTCAATGTCGAATCCATATTCGATCGCTACCCTTTGCGACTGGAGAACGTCCTCTATTCCGTTAAATAAAAACCACTTTATTTCATAGGGACTTCGAGACAGTGCTGGCGGTACACACACAAGAAACCGCAGCCGTAGATGGCCAACGCTGACCACCGAAGGTGGAAGGCGAGTCATCATCCGACTTACCAAAGCGGAGACATCCACTACTTCCCTTCCGAAACACTCCCTAAGCTAGCCAACTTGGCATAGGAGATTCGGACAAATCGACATATTAGTTATAACAGTTTACAGACATTATCTGATGACGAACCTCGTCGACGGTTTCCGCGTAGACACGCGAATGTCCTAACTGGATGACGTCGCGTGCACGAAGGCACAGTTGTGCCGAGGGAACCTATGACGAGACTTCAGTTTACAAAGCGTCACTGGTGAACTTATCTACTAGGATTGAGGAGAAAGACATTTTGTCCAGAGATGGACATTCCCCTTTCCTGTTGTTCGCCGACGGCGCTACCCATTATATCATCGCGCGTTACCTAGAGGGGAGAGAACAGGACGCGCGGGAAGTGAAGACTACTCGTCGTAAGACTACTCGACGCACCTTGGAGCGGATGGAAAATCCCCGCGTGCGACCCGCACGGACAGAGGGAAAGAGTACATTAATGCCGCTTCTCAGACCTAGTACCAGTGGCCGAAATGGCCAGCGAGACGCTGAGGCACTAACTTACCTCTCTATTTTTCCCATTTTCCGATTCCATCTCTTCGCCCGACCCGATCGTTGTGATCGCGCCGAATACACAGTGCGAGGGGGAGCTGTGAAAGTCAACGGAACTACACCACGCCCTGTCCATCGGCAACATACCATCCATACGATCAGCGTACCACACGACGCAGAGCCTGAGCATGACCTTGGGCCAGCCATAGTGGGCAACGGTATGGAGAGGAGTCATGCGACGAAAACTCACCAATCATACACCACGCAAGATATTAGCGCGGACTATCGCCAGTATTCCCCGATACAGAGGGAATTTCATGCCCCGCGGGTGCCGAGACGCTCGCTATCATCCTCGAAGCTGCGCATCCGACAGAGAGACGCTCGGGAACGAGCATTTCCCGAGTGGACTGACAATAGTCAGCTACGTTTGCCAGCGCGAGTCAGACGGCGTACGCTAGCGTCGCGCTGAGCGGAGAGTTACATACCTCGCGGACCTCGACATTTGTCGACCTGAGGATGTCACCCCTAATCCACACTGCACACGACGCCGGACCCTGTTAATATCACGGGAAAACCGAAGTGGGCGAAATACTCACCTGATGAGAACCGCGCGCAATATCCTCTTCGCGCGTGTGAAGCCCCTATAGCTCATTCGACAACCACAGACGTGGGCAATAGCCCGGCGCGAAGGCGAGACAGATGGCCATAGGCCAGCCACGGGTTACGCAGATTCATGCGACGGCCCTATGGATTGCGCACAGTTCGTGCACATAGCGCAGCTGTCAAACGGCACCACGAACTGCGCAAAGTCAGTCACGAGTGCGGACAGATCCAATCGGACGACGCACCGTGACCGAATATCGAGAGTCGCAAGATATGCCAGAGCGCTGGAGAGACACGCGACTCGACGCCCCGGATGCGGTGACGGCCCAATCAAACCGCCTATGGGCAGCTTGCGGCGAGGGGCAAGTTCAGGCCCGACGCCGACTGTTGTTGCCGAATCGAGCACAACTAATATTCCTGCCATAGCTGACCAGCCAGCCAGCTAGCCATCAGGATGCGCGTGACAGACGACGCACCGTAGAGGTCGCAAGACCCACAAAGAGATCTGCTGCTAACGCCCTAAAGTCGAGGCGAGAAGCGGCGAGAGATGGTCGGGGCGGCAACATGAGTGAAAGCTGCGCATAGCGACGCGCACGCGGAATATCGAATGCCGAATATCGTGGCATGGGCCGAAGAGAAGACGCTGAGAGGGCAGGAGTAACTCCCGACACCCCAGCGGACGCGGCTGAGATAGCTGCGAGACGTACGAATTCATCAGATAAGTCCTCGTCTCAAGACATAGCCACGTACCGTAGGACGGATGCCTATCAGTCGTATCCGGACTCGGAAAGATGGCCGACGGCGGTCCTATGAGATGATACGTCCCGAGACTGGTGACCGAGACTTATTAACTTCGTCACGTTGACAGAATATGCCGAAATGGTCATGCCCGAAGCTACAGAGCAGGGGCAACATCTTGTCAGTGATTGCACACGGGTGATCGCACAGCGAACCCGATAAAGTTTTCCCAACAGGGAGACTGTGACGCTTTCGCGCACACTCTGCGAAAATAGGCCAAAGGCCACAAACGCGGAGAAAAGAAGGGACCAACCTCCGGACCTGTCCTCCTAATACCCTCCTAAGAGGCCATCGCAATCACGCGTGATGTGCCACGCGAGGGGGAGTTGACAGGAGGAGCGCGCAGCCATGGGCGCAAAGGTCGGATAGGCGGGCACGCCAACGGCAAAGGCGACACCAGGCTGTGACAGCTCAGATAAGTCGGAGATAACATAACGTACCATTTCCTCCACCGTAAATCCCAAAAAGAATCTCCGCGTGCACAGCGGAGAAACGGGAGAAGCATCTGACGAGATGCGTGACACGAGCCTGACGAGGCGCCTCATAGAGGTAATGTGTCTGCGGCAAGAATGGAGGAATAAGTGAAAATGGTCCTAAATAATAAGTCCATTACGCAGTGCGAAGGGAAGCGAGGTGCTATTATAGCATAATAGGGCACAGTCCCGAGACAGAGCCAAAGGCGAGCTCTTGAGCGAGCCTCGGCGAGCTTCCCGAGCCAAAGGCTAACACGCTGAAAACGGAAATGTAAGAGCACAAACAATTCGCGAAAACGGTAGAGAAGGAACACACAAATCGATGGTAGCTTTTTCCTTCTACTAGAAGGTTTTTTGATGCACCCATCGCGTTCCTTCCGCCATCCAAAGATATTATTCACCCGAGAACTACCCTCTGTTTGAGGGGGAGTGTTGGGATTCAGCCCGGAACGGACGACAAGTCCGGCAAACCGAGGCTAGACCGACATATTATATAATCGTAATATTACCGTAGCTAAACGATTATCTAAGAATAATATCTCGGAGAGAGGAGCATACGCTCTCCTCTGGACTCCTACCTCACACATTGTTCACCTATCCGGCTGCCCGCCTCCGTAAATCTCTATACCAATGGCGGAGCTCCGTGCATACGCGCCAACTCTCGCAAACTTTGGGCTACTTCCAGATGTGATTAGCCCACACCTGCCGTTACATGGCACGTACCCGGGCAACTGCGTGACCAAACAGTGATGTGTTCTATTGCCCATCATCCCCGATATGACGTCTAGCATTTGCATACCGATTTTGCTTCTTCATTAAGGTGAAGGAACAAGTTGTTGGCGGCCAGGGGTGTCGGGGGATATGAAGTATGAACCACTGTAAATGAACCTCAAACTTGAAAGTCGTTCTGACCTCAGGCGTCGGGGCCGAGCCTCATTGTTTGTGCTCTCGCATTCATAAATATATAGTACACATTCGAGTACAGAATATAAACATCACATATATTTCGTATCCACAGCTATCCCTTTGAGGTTGATAGGCCTTTCCGAGTCCTACAAAAGTAAATAGAAAGGGAATTTTCGGGATATTGCGCGCAAGAAATTGCCTGTGAGAATAGTTTAACCTACACAACTTAATCTTTACCACACTTCATCATTTTCTCCCGGTCGGAAACGGTGTTTTGGGGGTGCCAGAGGACCCATTTTGAACATAGGTCCGTCCGGCAATCCGCTTGTACCCAGTGCGAGGGAACGTTGGTCCGGGTAGGGCACTAAGCAGCCAATCGGTGGCTGTCTCACCGGCAGTCCTCCACTCATATGTACGTTAGCTTCATTGTGGAGGAAATAGTCCGCCAATCCGCGGTACACGCGTGAAGCACCGATCGCCATAATGATCACTGAAGAAAGGAAAAACAATCAGCGAAGTCGTGTAGCCCTCTCGCAAAGAGACACTTAACGCGCAGGGACTTGAAACATCTACGATATCGGGTCCATCAGCTCTTTGTCCGTAATATTTTGTCATTACGTACGAGGTTCATGGGGTCTGTGGAAACACTCTTCGGTGAATACTGAATCTCGTCATGTGAAAGAAATGCACACCATTCCGATTCAATAGAATAAAAACCTGGGGAGCTCATCTCAGTCACTCATCATATTCATTTTTAGGAAAACGTACTGTAGCAGGCACCTCGGCTACAACGACGATTATCATCCACGCCAAGCCCTGTTGTCATGGTCAGCCTAGAAGATCACCGCGGTTCATACGTGGTATGTGAGATGAGAAAATATCAACCTGGGTATACAGTATCCACCAGACGCCACCTCTCTGGTGTGCGTTCTTCCAGCGCAAGAGCCCGGTGAGCATGAGTGCAAGAAGCACCAAGTCAGTGATGAAAGTGACTAGAATGTTGGTTTTGGTTTCATGTGTATTCGTGATTTCGCAAATGCTTCCACTCCAAGTTGCATGAACAACGGCTATACCTGATCCCGGATCACATGTTTGAAATATCCGGAAAGCCAACTTGAAGAAATGAACACACTGTGGATCTGGGAACCAGTATTGGCGAGCCACGCAGCGGAAGCGATTGATATGGCGATCTTGTTCAGCCCCCATATCGCTGCGCTGATGGTGACTTGTCAGTGAGGGACGGTGCGAATTTAGAGGACTGTCTCTACTCACATGCGCAGGACAATTAGAGCCGATGCAAAAGCGAACGAAAGATGTGAAAATGTCTACAGGGCCTGAAATATTAGCATGTCATCGAGGAAATGGTCCATAATCTCACGAAGACAAAGATGACATAGGTCTAGGTAGAAGTCCAAGTTCAGTCCCATCATCTGAGTCGAACAGGGCGAGAAGCCAAGTGGGTCTGTACCTGGCAGTTGATTCGGTTTGCTGAGTCGAATCCTACGAGTATACCAACAACGGCAAACAAAGGGAACCACCGAGCCCCCAAGTAAAGCTGTATGTGCCGGCCTGAGTTGGTCATCACGCATTCTTGTCAGGGCCGTACGCAACGTACCAAAAACGATGAGCGAAACTTCCGCTTCCCAGTGAAGAAGGAATAGTCGAATCCGAGGTTCACGAGAAACTCCCAGCTTGCATGAAAAGAAATTTAATAATTCAAGTTAGACGATGCCGAGAACAACGCTGCTCACATGAGAACTCCCCCCATGGCGTGGAAAAACTTGATGAGCGCGGCTGTACAAATATAAATAGTTAACAATGTCCGGAGCCCAAGTAACGCACCGAATTCCGCCTTGACGACAGCGGGGTTCTTCCAGTCAGTCATGTCGAGGGAAACAGAATCGGCGCGACAATATAAGGGTTCAAAGTTCAAACAGGGTGGACAAAATTGATGATCGATGCCTCGGCATGCACGAAGTAGTTTCAATATATATAAAGCAAACCTCTAAAACACAGTAATCTCAGTGCACCGAGTGTAGCTTTAGAGATTCTCACCATACCTTCCCCGCCGGGCGACCGTTCTCCAAACCAGTGTTCACTGGCATACAGTCACCGTGACAGCTGCCCATATCATGATTGAAGATCTAGACTCGCCTTATCTCTTTCCTCTCAAAAACGGCAGTCTTCTCTTCCACCGGCTCTTCTCCCATACAGTTGTGATATTTCAGAACCTTGAGGGCCCTTTTAACAGCTTCCGAGACTTCCACATGATGCATCAGGAAGAGGGTGCCACTTGATTGTCACAGGGTTGATTCCAGTACAGTAACGCCACTACAGTACACGCAATACTAGTGACGCAAACTTTGAATTTGAACACATGCTCAGGCGCAACAAACTAGTCCTTCAACTCAATCTTTGTGAAAAGGATGGAAGTTAGATAAAGCTGTAAGTAATCGATTACATATTACATTTTCTTGAACGAAAAAGATCCTGTGGCGCCGCCCTGAACCATGGCGAACCAGCGGCGAACCGTGGCGACTCGGAACCGTGGGACATGACTTGACCCGGTCCACTGCCACACTCCGCTACCACTTCGCAATCGGCGATGATCCAC
>JAKELK010000132.1:0-190875 GCA_021525775.1 Lactarius deliciosus | reverse complement strand
CCTATTTTATGCTAGCTAGCGTAGCGACCGCGATTCTCTAGTCTCCTCCGCCAACTTCTGAAGCACGACCCGTCTCTTACACGCGTCGTACGTGTCGTCTCCCTATGACGTTGAGAGGATACTCTCGCGAACAATGATAGCTCGGTCAATGTGGCGGGTGAATCGGTACACTCGCAAGGCCGAGCACAATCGGGATATTAGGGGGAATGAGTATGACCGGCAACCAACTTATTGACCAGATTTGCGCGTTGAGGTTTATCCGCAAAAAGGGCGCGCACGAGCTTGACTAGTTCTTCTGTCTCGTAGTCAATGAGAGCGCCTTCGTCGAAGAGGTAGCTAATATCGGTCATAGAGGCTTCCTACACAGAAATCGGTTCAAGCTGGTTTGTGCTCTCCAAGAACAACGTACCAAAAGTTCGGATAGATACGAGAACTTGAGCCATGCGGGGACACACGCGACGACGAACGAAGGCTACATTTTAGTGAGTACAGTGTAAAAAAAAAAGCAGAAAGCAGACATCGAGGTACGCACTTGTTCTGGATCATCAATGAACAACCCTTCGAGGGCGTGCAATATTCGACAGAGCTCGCTGAGACGATGAGATTCAACTTCGGTGATGTCTGGGAGTGCAAGTATGTCGCCCAAAATACGCATAAGAGAAAAGTTCACGAGAGACCCGAGCGCGTCAAAACTTCGTTTTACCCAGTACCCCCTAAATCAATCGGGTTGGAAAGAATCATGGCGACAGGTAAACCAGGTTACTCACCGCCCAATGTTTCGCCACCTTGCGCACTTGTGAAAGAATGCTCATTACTGCCTCCTCGCATTCATCGAAACGCTCCTGGTCAGCCGTACCAACGAAGCCCTCGGCTCTTTTCAGATGACTTGCCACCAAGTCCCGTTGTATCTCCTGAAGGTGATCAACTGAGCATAAAATTTGATCTATCGAAATTAGAGTGCTTACAACACTCCGTTCGAACCACTTCCTTCCCAGGGAATCCAAAGAGTCTGCCGTCTCAAGAAGCCCATCTTTGACACTGCTGGGGCACTTTTCCGCGGCGCGTAAAACCCTTCCACATGCGTATACACAGTCATTTGCGAATACCATGGTTTTGATCTCGGAAGGTTGCTGGTCAAACTTGGCGGTATAGAGTGCCCGAAATAGGTCAAACACCGCCGGTCCCGTCTGCAGTATCACGGACCCTCGTGATTGCGTCGCGGACGCACCGAGACCAAAAATTGTTGTGGATGCGAATTCTGCGCCTTCTTGCAGAATGGTGTCAACCATGTCGGCGAGTTCCTGCGTGCGTTTTGAGACAGTGTAGGTCTCTATTCGATGTACCGATCTACGAGGTTCCTTGCCCTTGGCACCTATCACGGCGGGTTCGATTGGCTTAGCCAATGCAGGCGGTGGGTGTCGAGCGGCGACCATCGGCGAGCCCGTACTTTGCGGCAATGTAGCTTTTGCCTTTGCCTTGTTGGCTAGCTTTTCGAGACGACTGGCAGGTTGTGCGTGGAGACAAACGAGCGTCGTTCCGGAGAAGATTTAGGAGACTCTCCCCAAGGGTCATCGTCAAAGTCGGCACTATTGCCTGAGGAGGATGCTCGGGGGTAGGCGGCTTCATCCACGTTGTCGTCGTTGTCGTCCCAGCCCCAAGCAGAGTCGTCTGTACGAGGTACCGATTCTGGTTCGGCGATCGTGCCTTTCGAAAGAGATGGTCCTGGTGAAACCTCCAGTTCTGCTGGGTTACGCTCGGCAGGCGCGTCGTCGAAGCCCCACGCGTCCTCTTCTTCTGCGGCGGAACCTAAATTGTCGTGTCCCCACTTTCTTCCCCTTCTAAACCCCACGCGTCGTCACTGACGTCCCAAGCTCCCTCCGAGCTCGACCCCGAGCCTTGCGTGGCTTGTGCAGAAACTAGGTGGTGGTGGGGGCGCTCGGTAAATCGGCCTCAACGCGGATCTGTGCACGGTCACCTTCCTGTAGAATCATCTGCCTCGCACCCTCCAATATTTGTGCCCTTCGTTTCCGCTCATAATGTGAGGACACGGAATCGGTCCAGGACTTCACCTCGCGATCCCGCGGGTCCTGGCCAAGCATGCCTATTGTATACTTTTCTTCTAGAGTCTCTGCCTGTTTCAAAAGGCGAAGATACTGTGGCATCGTGGAAAGAGAGGATGGTAGGAGTGACACTAGAAATTGCTGAAGTAAAGCAGAAGTGACCGGCTTGCACAGTGTTTTCTTGAAATTTGTCGCATGCGGGGAAGGTAAAACGGCGAACAAGTGGGTATCAAGGAAGTCCAAGAGAGACATTAAGTTTTCTAACCGCGTTGACAAATCTTCAGGGGTAGAATGAGAAGAAAGGAGAGAGAGCTTATGTGACAATACCCCAGAGACATCCTTCGCGAATGAGTGGGTAAGAGAAACGGGTTGAGTGAGAAGGTGACGAATGTAGTATGCATCAATGTCGCGGCGAAGCACAGTGAGGTGCTCCGAGAGGGACGTCGTGGAACAGGAGGAAAGTATGGCCGTTAGGTCCAGTGCGATGTCTGAGTCGCGCACTGAAAACAAAGTAAGGCACCTTCGGTGGCACACATCATGATATGCCTACCTTGTACTGTAGGCCGAATGGTGAGTTCGCGAGGGGAAAGCACCACACTCCTTGAGTATGCATCAGTCAGTTGCTCTTCTATGCGGTCCCTCGCAGCCCTGAAGGCAGTCTAGACAGAAAGCCTTAATCACCCACGCTGGACACGCATTGACTTGGACGTACCTTCAAGTTGGACAACACTTCTGCCTCTTTCAAGGCAGGTGGCGCAGTATCGAGTAGATTTTGTAAACGTGTTGAGGCCCGCACCGCCTCAGTGAGCTTTCCTTCGTTAGCGAGATTGACAAGGTAGTCAAATTCTTCTCGACAGCGCAGTAGGCGCTCCATCGCGTCAAGTGTGGTCTCAGTGTCCTGAGTCCGTTGGGCTAACGCGGCATGTGTTGACAGGGCATGGACCACGGTGGGTATAATACCCAGCTTCGCGAAGTGGTTAGAGGTCGCAGTGTGGCAAGAATAGGGTCTTCATTACCTCAGAATGCGAGACAGCATCGTTGAGCTCATCCACGTTTGCTCTAAGCGCGGCGAAACGCTCTTGCACTGCCTCCGAAGACGCAAACTGTTGCTGGAACAGTGGAAGGTCGGCATTTATCCGCTCGTGTATTTTAGCCTATGGAAGGGTCAGGACATAGCTTGCAGAATTCAAACGTGGGACGCTCCTTGGACTCGAGGATGGCCTGGTCCAGCTCTGAGACCCAGGATGCTGCAACCTCTGCATTCAGGGATTTGGCACTCGCTGAGGATATTTTTGAGAGAATTTGTGATGAGACGTCCTGAGGTGCCGCGTTACGTGGTAAGTGGGAGGGTGTTGGGAACGCCATGGATCATGCATACCGCGCCAGGCCATCGAGTCCAGTCCACTAAGATGCGGCCCGCCACGGACCGCCATCAGCTTTTAGCTCCGAGCTTCTAGACGTTCCGAATCCTTCGTCTTCGTCGTTGCATGCGTCACAGCACGGCTCAAATAAGATATCTATCTGTATTTGGGGATATGGATATATTGTTCGGAGAGAAAATACTTTCATTTACCAAATTTAGAGAGTCCGACCCCAACTGGCTCGAACGGATTCTGTACAATAGGAAGTTTGTCTAGCTAACGGTCATGGTACCGACACAGATACTTCTCGCTTACTATTAGAGAAGACCTAGTCAAATTCACGTGCGCACCTCATGGATACGCCTCAGCGCACAAATGTGGTCGATACGTTTCTCTATTAGCGTGCGTCGTGGGGTACAGTACAGTAAGTCGCACTAGACTTTACAGTAACCGCTTGATAAACACGACAAATTCATATCAGATATACGACCCTGAGACACAGTGAACAGCGTGTCTAGCACTACTCCTTTGACTTTGCTTTTGCTGTCAACTCGACTGCATTTTTGAACGCGCCCAAGAGCGCAGTCAGTTGGATCTTTTCATCTGCTCCGGCAGACAGCCGATATCTGTCATTTGGTGAGTGATATGTAATGAGGTGCACTGGCCGAAACCAACTGACTCAGTTGTTGCGAGTTGATCCAGGAGGTAGACTCGCGCGGCTGGAGGGAATTCGATGGTATCTACATATTCATATGCTCCTGAAAGTAAGTCTTGTAGGGCCAGGCCTCTGTCGATCTTGAGCGCGTTGATCTCTAACCACCATCAGGTTAAGTGTCGTGCCCTTAATGTGAAATGAGAGTGCTCACTTTGATGAGAGGCGGTGAACTCTTCGGACAACATCGAATTAATAATCGCCTCGATATCTGATGGATGTGGGCTTCCAGTGCAGGTATAGATCTCCGTCTCCCCTATACGCTCGTAGGCCGCGTGACATGCTTGCAGTACATTTAGAGCACGGCGCATATCTCCCTTGGACAGCTTGAGTAGAGCCGCTTTCCCATCGTCAGTGAGGTTGACACTGCGTTGAGGAGTCAACAAGTGAGAGAGTGTGCGGTTAAGGAGATGCACCTTTCAGCCTCCACGACATGATTTAACCGCTTTTGCACTTCTACAATGGGTAACGGGGAAAACCGGAAACGCGTACAGCGACTTTGAATGGCTGGTGTAATCTTGTTGACGTAGTTGCAGATGATGCAAAAACGAACGTTCTTCGTGTACTGTTCGATGACGCGACGAAGTGCGGCTTGGGCAGCGGTAGTCATCATGTCCGCCTCGTCCAGTATGATGAGTTTGAACCCCTTGGCGAAAAGGGTGCGCGTCTCCGCGAACTGCTTTATCTGCTCACGGACAACGTCAATGCCTCTGTCGTCGGAGGCATTCAGCTGATGAAGTTTAGCGCTCAAACTAGGTCCCATGGAGAGGGTCCCACCTCGAGAATTTGTTTGCGAAATGTGGGACCATATATTCGCCTGGCTACGGCGATGATCGTTGACGTCTTTCCGGTACCAGGAGGGCCATAGAAAAGGAGGTGAGGCAATCTATTCTTCTCAATAAACCTTTCGACTGGTTTAGAAATTAGCCAAACGAACAACAATGGAGATCACAACACTGACTGGTGCCAGTTATGTCCTTGTGGGAGACAACATCGTCCAGTGTCACTGGCCGATATTTCTCTACCCTGTGTGCACTTCTTGTTGGTCGAGATTGTCATCGCAGGAGAAACTCATATACCAAGGGAGTGTGTCATCCCTTCTCGCACTCTTGTCCTCATATTCGTCATGAAGGACGGCCTTGCCTTTGCCTTTGTCTAATGACGACAAAGACGGGATATCAGTGTCAATTTGGGGCATATCCTCGTCGCTATCCATGTCCAGGAGCGTGTTATATAGTCAAAGTGTAGGAAGAAGACGCGTCGAATTGAACGCGTCGCGTGCAACTCGACGCGCTCCGGTGACTCGGCATAGCCCGAGATAAAACCTTATTTTGTTTCCACGCACAGACCATCGACAATAACCCCAAGTCGACCGTAATTCTCATCTTCCCTTCTCTCATCCAAAGACCGGCTTGCCTCATCGAAGACTCCACCGCCAAGGTCGCTGGATAGATAGAGGCGTCTGGTTGGCTTGTTCCTCTCCCCCCATTGCACCCTCGCTAATGATCCTTTCAGTTCAAGATGCAGATCTTTGTTAAAACGTGGGTTCTGACTTGGGGAAATCTCATCTAAGCTAATGTCTCTACGATCTGTAGTCTCACCGGAAAAACCATCACTCTTGAGGTAGAATCCTCTGACACCATCGACAATGTCAAGGCCAAGATCCAGGACAAGGAGGGGTGAGCTCCGCATCCTCACACTTGCCTAAACTTTTATTGAGATTGCCCACACAGAATTCCTCCGGATCAACAGCGTCTAATCTTCGCTGGAAAGCAACTCGAGGACGGTCGGACTCTTAGTGACTACAACATTCAGAAGGAGTCTACCCTCCACCTTGTCCTCCGTCTGCGTGGTGGAGCGAAGAAACGCAAGAAAAAGACCTACAACGTATGATCCGTCCGCGCATCCCGTTCGATATTTCTGTTAACATCATAATACGCGCACAGACTCCCAAGAAGGTCAAGCATAAGCGCAAGAAGGTCAAGATGGCCATCTTGAAGTACTACAAGGTCGAGTCTGATGGCAAGATCAAGCGTCTTCGTCGCGAATGCCCAACCCCTACTTGCGGAGCTGGTGTCTTCGTACGTATATATACGTTGGGATTGTCAACAGTTTGGTTAAACCTTTCATCTCTAGATGTCCTTCCACCAAGACCGTCAGTACTGTGGCAAATGCGGTTTGACATACACATTCCAACCCGGCACCAAGCCCCCTGTAGCGTAGTTTGAGCATGTACTAGCACCCAGTGAATGAATTTCATGCCCGCAATGCTGTCATTCCGTTCTCATGAACATAATGGCATGACTGTGACTGTGGTAGTTTTGTGGTTCAGTTTTGTGGTTCATTATGGTTCAACTTGGTTCAAAGGTTGTTTACAGCGTAAGAGGATCCTCAGGATTAAGTCTACTACATCAACCTGAATGGGTACTCGTGAACCCGCTGGGTCGAGCCCGCAAAGCAGATTGTCAGGTCCTCCTAGATCTATGGGTCTATGTCTACGTCTTAGTCTACGTATGAAAATATTAGTTCAGTAAAAGCAGTGAAAGTTTGTCTAGCGGTGAAGAGAGGTGGAAAAGAGGGGACTCTAAACTGGCAACGTGCGAGTAGCAAGAGCAGAGTAACACGCGAGGACGTCCGTCCAAGACGTGTCGTCGCCGCAATCAAACTCGATCTCATCGAGAGCCGGAAATGCGCGGTATATGCATTCCGCGACGCCAGTGGGGTCGATCATCTTGCCCACGCGCACGCACCCGATTGTCAGACGGGCGAGCGTCGGGTGGGAGGGCACGGCCTGCGGTGGGTGAGCGGGCGGGGGCAGCACCGCGACGTCCATCGGGAGGCCGAGCAGGCGCAGACGCGGGCAGTGGGCGGCGAGGGTCGCGAGGCTGGCGGGGGTCGCGCGGGGCTGGGTCGTGAAGTACGCCGGGAAGTCGAAGACCTCGACGGGACGGGACCAGAGGGACAGCTCCTCTATTTCGGGCCACCAGCACGCGACGGAGGCGAGGTCCGAGTCGCCGAGGTCGGGCGGGACGGACGCGTCGAGCACGAAGCGGCGGAGGTGGGCGAGGCGCGCGAGCGGGGCGAGCGTGGAGAGCGTGATGTGGAGCTTGGGGGGGAAGGCGGCGTGGTCGAAGGCCTCGCAGAAGCTGGTTAGGACTTCGAGGGAGAGGTCCGCCAGGGTGGCGTGCGTCCGTTCGGCGAGGACGGCGAGGGCGGGCGTCCAGGAGTCGACGGAGCGCGGCTTGAGGTCGGACTCTAGGTACAGAGTGCGTAGTTTGCCCGCTGGGATGTGCAGGAAGAACGCCTCTGCGGCAGCCGGCGAGGCGCGGACTCGGAGGTTTCGAAGGGAGGGGAAGAGAGTGGTATTAGAGCTGGCGGAAACCAATGCCTCGGCCAGGTCGGCTGTATTTATACAATCTAGCTGTACGCGCAAATCTTCTAGGTTTGGAAAGCCAGCGATGGACGCCAGTGTACGTGGCATTAGGTGGGAACCACCGCATAGATAGAGCGAGCGAAGATCGCGCATGGACGCAATAGAGTTGATGACCCGGTCGGACAGCTGGCCCCGCAAGCGTAAATGTCTCAAATTGCCCGCGATCCGCGCGACGGTGTCGAGATACATCCGCAGTGCTTCATGTAGTCCCAGTGCTCCTTTGCTCGAACGAAACCCAACGTCCACGGAGATGCTTTGTAGGTTCCGTGACAGATACAGCGTGAGGGGGAGTTGTTGACTAGCCGCGTCCTTCAGGACCAGGCGCACGGAACGGAGCGAAGGGAGAAGAGCACTTGCGGAAGAGGTGGCATCGACAATGCAGGGACAGTGTTTGAGCTTTGGTAGGGAACACAAATTCTGGCCCACGATCCGGACCCGCGAAGCGTAGGCGTGGAATTGGGAGAGATCGTCAGAGAGCACAGGTCTGTGGGATGCGTCCTGCAAAGACCCGCTGGATCGTCAACATGCCGTGAGCGTGTGTCACGGGAATTTGCTCACATGATTCGGAAGGAGTGCAAGTAAGGGATCCATTGAAGCCAGGGATGCCCACAGATAGTCTAAGGCGGGGTCCCTCCATGCCCGACAAACCGTAGCTATACAGTAGAAGGTTTTGAGAGCCGATGAGCGATTGGAGTCGCTGTCTATATTGTCGAGGACGATTCTAAGGACTTCATCTAGGAGGAGGACTGGATGCATGATAGTGACACGGTCGAGTTCTCTAGGTGATTAGTGTCGCAGTATTAAATGTGCAGGAAAAAATACGTGAACAAAAAGTTGGGGTGGCTAGATGAATGACAGAAACGTGGCAAGGAATGTAGTCGGGATGAAAAGAAAAAATACCACATGCAGGGAAGCGAAATAAATTATATCCTGCAGGGATGCGGAGCAATGCCCGTGGCAGGTTGCCTAGGCGTCCACGACGCGGGGAAACAAAGCGGTGTTGAGCAAGTCGGCGAGCGAGTTGGCACACTTGCACGCACAGCATTTGCCCAATACAGTATCCAAAATTTCCCCATTTCGACGCGTCCGATTGGCTGACAGTTCTTGTCGCGTCTAGCAGGAAAAAAAAGCATATCCCCCATACCACCCAACCCGCGGCCATCTCGACACGAATATCTACTCCACCCTACTGCTATATGACCGGACTTTAGAGAACCAAAACGGCCGCTCGTTCTTCAGCCCCAAGCGCGTGGCTTCCCCGTCCTCTACATTTACCGACTCGTACTCGTCAAAATCTAACTTATTCCAGCGACCCAGTGGACGTGAACGCAGTGTCAGAGTCATTTGAAACGAGTACCGGGCATCGGGGTTGGACGGATCCACCAGGTTCGATATGTGCACCTTTACACCGGTTAATTTCCAAGTGCCAATGTAGAAACCCTAAAGCAAATGGGCATAAGGTACTAGGTAGAGAAAATTCGGGTGTCGGCTTGGTCCGCACCTTCATACGGAGTGTCGGCCTTAGAATAGTGATCACATGTTGGGGTTCGTGCTCCTCATTTGCGAGGAGCGAAATGACTTGCCCGTTAGGGTAAAATCGCCTGGGTAAATGTAAAAAGCCAATCAACGAAAAAAAATCGTAGATACGCACAAATAGCGATGGTATGTGATAAGGTGACTTATCTGCATCGTGTCAGCCCACTAACTCAGATGATGGAAGATACAATTGATGCCGACATTAACCCAGGCATTCTCGCTCAGTCCATGACGTCTGCAAGTTACAATGAATGGTACGGAAAGGCACTAATTTGGCGGCAAAATACATGTAATGGCATACCGCGATATACACGCCGTCCAATCGCACGCGTGGCCGCTCTATGTATACGCGGCGATAATCCGAGGAATAATCGTCCACAATGTCGTCCAGAATTTCGTTTGGCGAAATTTGTGGTGGCTTGTATACGGCCTCTACGAACGACCTGGAAAAGATGCTCAAATGAGTACTGCACAATTTACAACAACGCCATTTCGACTTCGTGCAAAGCCAATCAGCACGAGCGGGTTCAATGGCACGTAAATGAAAGTAAGTAGGAAGCCTAACCTCCAAATAGCAGTGTCAAGAGAAATCACTCTTGCCTTTCTGCTCGCGCAAGCGAAACGTTCGATTGCCGAGGTACCTAAGTACCTAAGAATGTGGACCACGAGTTCGTCTGGAAGCAACTGGAGAAATGACGGGGTCCTCTCGTCCTCAGGCTCGAAGGAGAGCACTTCCGGAAAGTCCGCCACGATATGTGCGAGAACACCAGATATATGTCGGTCAGGGTGATGAGCTGCGTAGGACGCGAGCTTCGTGTAGGTGTGTGCCACTCCATGCGTGACATCTCCTCCTGGGCCAAGGGCGTCCACCGTCTTCATCTCTATTTCCGGGCCAACAGATATTGCGGCGAGGGCAGAAGCCTCTAGGGCTCGAGCTGCCTTTTGCTCTCCGAGGTAATAGACTCTGTCGATGTCAGGATTCATACGGAAGGCCTGCCGATACAGCCGCAATGCCTCGTCGAGTTCGCCTGCTTGTTCATGTTCAACGGCCCGGATATACACCTCAAGTGCATCGTCGCGAAACTGTAGTGGACGTGGATGACGAGTCCCTGCTTCGGAAGCGGGTGCCTGTTTGGGAGGAGTAGTGGGATGCGCAGGATCAAGCGCAGGATCTTGCTGCGATGGCGGCTGTAACCTTTGCTTGTCCCGTACTTCCCTTTTCCATGACTCACGAAAACTCCTGAGCTCGTCTGTCTCCTGCTCCTCGATGGCGACCATGGGTTCGGTGCAATTGAAAGTGCATGAAGGATTGACTCATTCGCGGTCTCCCGCTGACTAATACGATGCGTTCAATTTCTTACATAATTTCTCGCGCCGAGATCAGAGCAGAGCGAGCAAGTGACGAGTGTCGCTGTCCCTCGCCATTTCCGACTTTCGTTACGACCTCCATCACTTTGACATCCTGTCATTTTAAACTTACCCCACCATGGAGAGCAACAAGGATGAGGCGCTTCGCTGCCTTCACATATCCCAGAAGCAACGCACAGCTGGAAATCTTGCCGCCGCACGCAAGTTCGCGCAGAAGTCGCTGGCACTTTTCTCAACCCCCGAAGCAGCCAAGCTGCTCGAGTTGATCGACTCTGAAGCTTCCTCATCCGGTTCTTCTCCAGGGTCTTCCACCTATTCCCCGTTCGACTCTACCCCATCAGAACCTAGCTCTTTCACATCAGCAACGGAGACCCACCAGTCTACATCCGGTACAAAGCACCGTCATGCGCCGCCAACCGCTAAAGCCCCCTCACAATCGAGTGAGACGAGGGAAAAGAGGGAGTATACGACCGAGAATCTTGCCGTTGTCAAGCGGGTACGGGGGTGCAAGGCAACAGAGTACTACGAGATCCTAGCTGTCAAGAAAGACTGCGAGGAGGCGGATGTGAAGAAGGCATATCGCAAGGTGGGTTTTAATTTAAGCACTATGCGTACGTGTTTGTACTCGACACTTATATGACGCCTAGTTGGCGCTCGCGTTACATCCAGATAAAAATGGGGCGCCAGGTGCTGACGAGGCCTTCAAGAGTGTGTTTCTCTTCGAGATTTGTCCACTATCAACCATATTTATTTAAGATCCTAGTGGTTTCCAAAGCTTTCCAGATCCTCTCTGGTGAGTATTGATCGTATTTGTAGAGACTTCGACTTTAACGAACTTTTGTGGGACAGACTCACAAAAACGGGCGATATATGACCGTAGTGGGGGCGATCCCGAGTCAAGGTTCAGTGGCATGTCTTCAGGGCCTACATCAGGATTCGCGACGAGTCCATTCGGTGGTGGCACGTTTGACGGGGAGCTCAGCCCAGAAGACCTCTTTAACATGTTCTTCGGCGGGGGTGCTGGGTTCAGTAATGGCCCGTTCGGTGGTGGTCCAGGTAAGTAAATTTCTGGAGTGTAGGGCAGCTTGGATTCTAATCTCTGCGCAGTCTTTTCCGCCAGTTTTGGTCCTGGGGGTTTCCGCACAACCCGCGTTCATACAACACGCCCGCGACAACAAGCGCAGCAACAAGAGCAAGCTACTCCGCGTTCGCTCTTCGCCCAGGTTCTCCCCCTCCTTATTCTCTTCGCATTCTCTTTACTCTCCGCCGTCCCGAGCCTATTCACGGCCCCGCGCGTACCGGATCCACGATTTTCGTTTGAGCCCTCTGCGAGATTCAACGTGGAGAGGACGACGCAGTCACTTGGCGTGAACTATCATGTAAATGAGGCCGAGTTCAATCGCCACCCTATAGCAGCCGAAATCGCTCGGCTCAAGTCAAACGACAAACCCCAAACCATGCCTGTCCTGCGTCAGTTTGAACAGAATGTAGACCGGGCATTCACGCAGGAGAAATACGCGCTCTGTCAAAACGAGATGGACTCGAAACAACGGAGAAAAGAGCGGGCAGTTGGCTTCTTTGGCATTGGGGCGGATTGGGAAAAGGTCAGACAGATAGAAGCAGAGCCAGCGGAGAACTGCGAGACGTTGAAACGGATGGGACTGCTCAGATAGGATTCCGCTCTCGAACTAATTATGCGTCCACCTTTCACGCACTTACACTCACGTTTAACGGATACCTGTTCATACATTACCGTGCACTCTTGAAATATTCCATTCTCACTTACGCTGTTGTGCTTCGGACTTTGGCCACTTGCAATCATTTATGGGTTGGGACGAATGGGAGCCAATGAATGACAAGACAAAGACAAAACACGTTTCTATTATAGTGCGCGCTTTTACGCGACCTGTCTCTGACGCTCCAGCTTGAGATAAAACTCCTCCTGGCGTTGTACTATGGGAAGGGTGTCAGTAAAATGTTTCCAGGAGAGGGAAGGACTCAGGGTTCTCTGCACACTAACCGGACTTCAAATGAATGCCATACCTGTGGTCGATGAGGTGGGTGAATAATTCGACCATTATTTCAATGAAAAAAATACCAACCAGTAAGCATACGCGCTGGAAATCCCAAGGCCGAATGCACAAGAGAGGTCAAGCCAGAGCCTCTTCCTGAGCTTTCCAGTGATAGGTGCAATGGGCATTGTGGGTTGTGGGTGTGTGTGAGTGTGCTGTTACAGTCGGTTGTTCGGTCAATCGAGTGGCTGTCTGTACGGCACAAACAGGGACAAATGAAACACCACGCTCCCATATTACATAATCAAGGCGTCGTCGCCTCTGTCAGCGCCGGTCAGCGGCTCTTTGGATTTCCTTTTGCCCTTCTCTTTGATCATCTCTCCCCTCTTTCCTAGCTCGTCTCGTTGACGCGCTGGCAATACATCCCAGAAGCAAACAGTTCTCAGATCTTACCTAATTCGCGAACCCATTCCTAGTACATACACCCTGTCGACCCATGGATCCAGACGCCTCCGGCGGCTGGCGATTTGCCCAGTGTTTCGGGGACAAGGGCGATGTCGAGGACATCACAGAAGGTAAATAGCCTCTGTTCTGAGCGTCGTGGATAGTCTCCTCCGCCTCTGCACCCCCAGACTCGGCGTGTGATCTCCGTCATTTACCAGGCAGCGTCGCTTACAAACTGAAATCCGGATAGCCGATATCATCTCTGCCGTCGAGTTCGACTCTACGGGAAATTACCTGGCGACAGGTGACAAGGGTGGTCGTGTAGTGCTATTCGAGCGAAATGATATGGTGTGTCCCCCCGCCCCTTGTGTCCGCTCTATCGACGGTCGCTGATTCCGCTGTCCGATCACCTGCGAAACATCCACCTCTTTGACGTCCAGAAAAAGAGTTGTGAATACAAGTTCTACACCGAGTTTCAGTCACACGAGCCAGAGTTCGATTATCTCAAGTCACTCGAGATCGAGGAGAAGATCAACAAGATTCGATGGTGCAAACGACAAAACTCTGCACACTTCCTGCTCTCGACTAATGGTCTGTCGGCACCTAATAATCATTACACCTTACTTATCACATGCACGCAGATAAGACCATCAAACTCTGGAAGGTCTTCGAGAAATCGTTACGAGTAGTAGCGGAATCTAACATGGGCGATGGGCAACGAACCCTCCCACCACCATCGTTAGAACAGCACTTGCGCTTACCCCGTATGCAACATCAGGACAACATCATCGCCGCCGTACCGCGCAAAGTTTACTCCAACGCACATGCTTATCATATCCATTCGATCACCGTTAATTCCGATCAGGAGACGTACATTTCCGCAGACGACTTGCGTATCAACCTCTGGAATTTAAACATTAGTGATCAGAGCTTCAGTACGTTTTTTTTTTCCTTCTGTGATCGTCTGTCGTTTTTTTACGTTCGATATCTCCAGACATCGTGGATATCAAGCCAGCTAACATGGAGGAGCTCACTGAAGTCATCACCGCCGCCGAGTTCCATCCGACGCAATGCAACGTTTTCATGTATTCCAGCTCGAAAAGCAATATCAAGCTTGCGGACATGCGGAACTCCGCGTTATGTGACCGACATGCGAAACGTACGTCGTGCACCCTCTGGTCCGATCATCGAAATATGTACGACCCTTCCCAGAGTACGACGAAGAAGAGGACCCAACAAATCGATCGTTTTTCTCTGAGATCATCTCTTCCATCTCGGACGTCAAGTTCAGCCGTGATGGGCGGTATATCCTCGCACGAGACTATCTATCACTGAGGATCTGGGACGTCAACATGGAGTCCCGCCCGTTAAAGACCATTCAGATACATGATCACTTGCGCGGGAAGCTATGTGATCTGTACGAGAACGATTGTATATTTGACAAGTTCGAGTGCACGTGGAGTGGAGACGACAAGTGAGCCCAAGTCCCCTCTGACTCTGTTTCTTTAAATTTGACTGTTTTTTTAAAAGGAATGTGCTGACTGGTTCCTACCACAATTACCTACGCATCTTCGACGTGGAGACGGCAAACGACGTTGTATTGCAAGCAGACAAGTCTGCATTCAAGGCGAAGAAAATTGGCGGGCCTTTGCCGGGTAACAAGCAGATTGGGGCTAAGAACGGCATCAAGCCAGCGCTGAAAGACCCGATGCAGCTCGAGACGCTAGATTTCAACAAGAAGATCTTGCATGCGAGCTGGCACCCGAGAGAAAACACTATTGCGGTCCGTGTAATTCCATCGGTCTTTTATTTTGCGGTGGCGCTGATGATGTATGTGGCGTTGCAGATCGCCGCGACGAACAACCTCTTCCTGTACAGTGCCGCATGAGCGATCGCTCGATTTTACGAACCAATCGCCACTACCTCCTCTCCTGTCTTGGGGTGTCATGTCATGGAGCTCCCTCTGCACTGTTTTTGGACAATGCCTCTCTCGTTCCCCTCCTATCGTCCATCATTCACCTCCCCCACTCCATCCCCTCACTGCTACTATCCACGATCCCTTCCGCACGTTTTGCTGCACTCTTTTACTTCTCTCTGTTCCTCGTCTCCAATGTTACCTCGCAGTCCTGTCAAGGCTCGCCCATACATGTAGCTTAGCAAGGCCGGATGGTTGGGGTACGAAGGGAGGCGAATCGGATGGGGAGAGAGGTGGAAGTAGAGTTATTAGTATACAATGACCGCCATATAGTGGGGCGGCGTTGAGAAGTAATGCAATAAAGGGCCTTTGTATCACAACTTCCTGTGCGTGGCTCGCACTCGCGCAGGGTGGGAGGACTCGTATCATATCAAATTGACAAGCCCCAGACGACTCCTTCGGCAAGGCGCACGCATTTAATTTAGTTCACGATACATTTTAGACTGCCCTTCGTTTAGACAACCCATCCAAAGTCGTGAAAATAACACCTCAGCATACCCAGCCCCGGTTCCGAAATCACACCAGGGGTCTGTTAGGGTTATAGAAAGCCACCCAGTATATTTATGTGATATGTCCCCACTTGAACACGAGCATAGCAATGGTAGAGAGCTATGGGAAGATCGTCTAACTATCAGTGAGAGTGGTGATATGTATTAGTGCACATGTTGGGTGCGCACAAAGTGGGCGCACAGCGACAGGAGGGATGTGATCACCCCCACCCCTTTGCACCTTCGCATGCCTCGTTGTGCGCAAGGAGGGAACGCGAACGGGGAGGGGCTCTCGCAGACGAAGACACACGGTGCTGTAGCAGTGCAGCCATGCCCCAGGTACCGACACCCGTGCAAAGAGGCCACCTCTCCAGACACTGTCCCCTGCGAGAGGTAGTAGTGAGGCAGCCAGCATTGATATATAGCTTGATGGCCTGATCTTAGATGCGGCGTAGTTGGAAAAACGCCTCATCGTGGTGCGTTGACAGTGGCTGTCGTCGTGGTCGTGGTCGTGGCCCTCGACACTTCGAGAATTGGAACGTAACATCACCATCCACTTGGCATATTACTGAGGTCCAGAACCACACAATCCGTCAAATTGCTATCAAGGAATTTTATAGGCGGGAGGGGATAGGAGGAGCGTTGTACAGTAATGTGTCCATTGTGTCCATTGCGTGAGGACCAAGTGGCCCAGTTCGGTACTGTATATTACTTAAGCGGAATCGCTTCATACAGTACACACGAATACAGGGAGATTAGGGTTCAAAAAAAAAACTTCGGCTGACTAAGTTAGAGCGCCTGACTACGTCGGAAGGCGTCCCAAAATGGCCAGGACGGACAATTGGCTCTTGGGCACGCCAAAGGGCATCAAAGATACCCCGAAAAATCGGTGATTTCTGAGGAATAGACCTACAAGAGGCGACATCAGTCCATGGCATCATATTGAGAGCACGGTTGAGAAGAGCGTACGGAGTTGCTTCAATTGGGCCGCAGTCAGCGATGACCTACCCCAGTTTGTCAATCGTGCGAGTTTCAAAATCATATTCGTGTGCCCCATACCTCTCTTCTCTGCACAACCATTGCAAACCGAATGTCTAATCCCAGTTCGGTCTACAGAGAGATATGTCACCCAACTGACATGAACAAGCATAGGGCGCACCTGGAACGCCTGAAGCACGTTAGACAACTCCACATCGCATTGCCTGATCTTCGTCAACAGATCCTTCCGTAGAAGGACCCCTTTCAAGCCCTTTCTCTTCGAGCATTTCTCCAGCACGCGTCCAATCCTATCAAGCTCTCTGGTCCTTCGTCAGATCGTGAGGCTCAGGGTACGCGATAGTCATCGAAGTGACGAACCTTTGAAAAGAGCCCAGAATATCCCGCAGAGTAGCTGGCAGTTCTTCCTCGCTCAGGTTATACCTTTCGCAGACATTGACAATGATCTTTGCGATTCTGGCGAGTTTGTACATCACTATTTCGCATTCCTGTTTATATTGCTTCACTTCCTGGAGACGCAATCATCAGAACATTGTTAGAGAGGACAGGTGTGTGACACGTACATCCCGCATGGCGAGTGCTTGAAGCAGGAGACCCGCGATGGGTGCGATAAATGGGAACTTGGTTGCTAAGGAACTTCCCTCCTTGAGAACTGCGAGGGATGTTTGAATCGCATTCATAGCAACATTATCATGCGTATCGACGTGCCAAGCTAGGTTCGAGACGACGGTGGTTCCATCTGGTAAAACCAATCAGTAAATGGTATCATAGTGGCTCATAGGTCATACTTACGAGCTGGGGGTTGGTCGTCAGACGTTGCAGGACGAGAGCTTTGCTTGCGAGAAAACGGTTTGAATGGCATCTTCAATCCTCGACGAACAATCGGTGGTGATAATGGTGGGACGGAAAGGTATGAAAGACCGTCCTCATAGCTCAACTAGTAGGAACAGCCCCGGCGAACCAAAGAAGGCAAGCGATAGCTGTTCTTTGGCAGTTTCCCACAAGGACACTGCGTCAGATGCATGTCGACAATCTGCGCCTCACGGAATGTTATCTCTGGAACGCCCACTGAAATCTAGAGGCCTGGGATAGATTAGATCTTAAGGTCGTGGTAGGCATCTAGACACTCGAGGATCTATGATGTTAGTGTCGGTCCGTTGCGGGCCAGATTCGACATTTTGACTTGCACGCTGTCGCAGCGGCGGACGGCCTGGGGACCGGCATCGAGCTATTGCCGACGGAAGGAAGGCCTTTTCAATCCATTAGAGTGCGTCTTGGGGTACATAACCCGATGTAGCATCATATCGTATGTATCAATATTACCGCTGCGAGGAAGGGTCTTTCACATATGCCAACAGGGATGGCGCGAACAGAGTAAATGCGTGGAGTTCGCTTCTTGATTCACAGCGAGCAACCGACTCCGCCCATCGAATGGGCATGGAACGTGGAGCTCCCAACAGTACAACGGAAGTAGGGAATATAGACGCTCAATGCGCGTCAACTTTCCTGCTCGGACACCCCACCACCATGCGGTAGGCAATACGTGGGCCATTTTGCCGGCCATGACTCGTCGTCAACAGATTGTAGAGAGGTCTAGTCTTTTCTGTAGCCTGCACCCTGCCGCGAGCTGTGATAGAAAGAGTGAGGTTGGCTAGGATACGTGAGAACGCAAAGTGTCCTGCGTTTGCGGTTGGCGCAAATGACTTCCAGCACATACTGTAATTCGTTCTGGAAAGGTCGCGTGTGAGTTCGGTAGAGTTGCCATTATGGCTTTGGAAATTCCGAATCGGATTCAAGGTATCCGCCTTGGATGCACACAACACAAGGTTCCGAATCCTTTCCGAGTTCCTGAAAAGTGGGCAGTTTAAACTAGACATGGTGGAAATTCCCAAATAATCGTGAAAGGCCGATACCTGTCTATTTGTTCCATCGGCTGCACAGTCGCCGAGGTGTTCAGGTCGCCTTGTCCTTACGGATCACTCAAGATGGGCTGTCTTGCCTATCTTTGTGCCTTGTGCTTTGTCGAGTTGTTACCATGAATGCCCCACGTACAATAAAGTACTGTATGAAGGGAATGTCTGGCGCGGGGAATCCCGCGGGTGGGTAGTGATTTTCTGCGGTAGCCACCAGCATGTTCGTACTGGCACCCACAGCAATCGTCACGTTCTTCAAGGTAAATGCGTGACGCCTTGTCCTCTTCGCGTCCTGGAAAGGTGTATAATTGACAATGGAAAGGGGCGTTGGAAAATGATGAGTGTATAAGTCAAGTCGAGAGTATATGTGATACGAACCAATGGTGCGGTAGTTTCCATTGAGGGTTTTCAGTCCTCTAGTGAAGACAGTGGGAGCAAGTCATGGGCAATCTTCAGGGCGGGGCTCGTAGCGGAATATCCCTCCGACATCACAGATTGCCAGTTCTCGATTCAATCACTGAGAAGTGTGGTATTGTCTGTGTAACGTTGTTCTCAGCAGCACTAAATTCACTCTTGTCGTCTTTCAGAGTCGAACGGACAGCACGAAGGGGTGGTCCACACATTCGGAAGCAAGCAGCTGTCGAAAAACGCAATCGAAGATGGCCAGTGCTAGTCAAAAACTTTTTTATTCACTTGAGACAAAAAAAAACAATCAAAACGTGAGGTTGAAAGAAGGCCTGATGTCTGGCATATTCAAAACGTCAACTTAACTAGTAGGAGGACGATCTGCTCAGTCAAGTCGTTGTGGCCATGTAGTTTAACGCCCAAGTAGTAGAACAAGCTACGGAGGGAGTAGATAAAGCCACGGCGGTTTGTTTGAAGTAATTTTTGTAAGAATTTATCGTGGTTACCTTGTTTCCAGTTGTTTGTCGAGTCTATCCGCGTGTCCTCGGGCGAGCCTGTTCCGCGTTCTGGTCACCTCTTTTTCTCTCACAGGAGGGCTCACTCGGCAGTAAATTATGTCCTCGAGAATCGCTGGTGGGCACACACTACCGCCCGATCCTGTATACTTGGATTTCGGAAAGAGCGACGGCGACACAAAACAACTGCCGACCAACACCAAGGAGGTCGTCGGCGCAGATGGCCAGGTCAACTACATGAAGCCCCTAGAGTTGGACGACAGCTCTAACATTCATTGGCGGAGCCAAGTCGCCATGAAAATCGCAGAACGGTTGGGGAGACCGTGTACGTGCTTCTCTCAGTCGCTTCCCGTGGACCTTCCTGGAGGACCATTCTGATTGCCAGTTTAGCTGGCAAAAATTATGTCCTGAGGTCTTGGCCGGAGGGCTATCACATGTACTGCCACCTCAAGGGCAAGCAATCAGCCCCACGGCAGGACCTGTATCTTCTCGGTACGCCTGCTCTCTCTTGTGGCGCGACATCGACCATAACTCTCGCGTACGTTCCAAGGTTCCGTCCACGCAAAACGCTTTCGCTCCGTCCCCGAGTTTGTGCCCCATGCACTATGGCTCATGACGGACCCCACCCTCGACCGCCGAAACTGCGAGTGCAAATACTGCGCCAAGGTCCCCCAGCGCGTCATCTCCGAGAATCTCGGCTACAAGCACCGCACGACCCCAGGCTCGAGCCCCGCGCCGGGCCTCGGCGTGCAGCGCGTGGGCCGCGACCGCGAGCGGCGTTCCCCGCGCTCCGCACCGGGCGAGTACGCCACCGTGCGCCGCGCGCCGAAACCGAAGCCGGAGAGGGGCCCGACGCAGGTGATGCTGCAGGAGCGCTACGCAGACGTGCAGGCCATGTACGCCGACACGGACGCGGAGATGCGCCGGTGGTTCCGCGTCGGCGAGCTCGTGTGGTGCGCGCTCGACCCCCCGATCCGCGGCACCGAAGCCACGGCGAACATCACGTTTTGGCCGGGCTTGGTGGACGAGTGTTCGTTCAGGGCAGAGACGCTGCCGCGCCCCAAATCGCCGTCTATACACTCGGCGGACGGCGACTTTGAAATGGAAGATGGGACAGAGTCGGTCGCCCACGTCGGCCGGGGAATTGGGTCGTCAAATGGGGCCGGAAGCAACGTGGCCATTCCGTATGCGACCACACCACATACCGGAAACCCCAAATCCATGACTGAGCGCCCTCTTCCTTGGACCGTGCGCCAAAAGAATGTGTACAAGGTCAAGTTGCTCGCCGTCAACCATGATTATATTGCGGTCGAAACACAAGTCCTGCCCTATCACAGCTACAAGCCCTCCTACGACCTCATCCAAGCCCTGCAGGATGTCCCTATTGAGCGGATCACACACAAACCGGATGAAATTGCGGCGTTCAACCCTTGCCCCCAAGAGTTATTGAACGCTGAGCCAAGCGCCGATGACCGACGTTTCGCCGAATCGACTGCGCCATACACCCTTGCCTTGGAAATTGCGGCGGGCATTGGGGTGTGTTGGACACCCACGGACGAGTGGGTGTTTAAAATGGTGGTTCCGTCTGGCCCTTCGGACGCTGGGGAGACTTCGGCCAGAGCTCTTCAAGCGAGTGTTGTCAACCAAACCCGCTATCAGGGACTGTGGCTAGGTGCAGAGCGCATCTGGACGGACGACCTCGTGCGCCTCAAGGCCGCGCGGGGCCAGATCGCCCCAAAGGGTACACCACAGATCTTCGCGCCATCGGGGCCGTCAGAGACGTCAATCGCAACATTCACTCCGGAACAACTAGCAGACCAAGAGTTCATGAAGGCGCAAGGTGCCCCTGGCCGCGGCGTGTTCATGCAACTGGAGGCACTGTTCGTCGTCGACGTGCCAGATGCGAGTGGCGCAGGGGTACACGCGGAGTGTCGCGGGAGTGGGATGCTATATGAACTCGCGGATGAAGACTGGGAAGAGCCGCAGCGGAGGGTGTCCACGTCTGAGACGGAAAACGGTGAGCCCGAGAATGCCGCGCAAGACGCCTGGACAGCGGCCGGTCTGTCGACTCCACCGCGCCCGCGAAAATCGGGAATGACACCCGAAATACACGTCGGCCAACCATTCATGTCGGCACCGTCGCCTCTGAAGCATCTGCCGTCGAATCAAGACACCGCAGCATCTACAAGCACTCCGCCACGGGGGCGCAACAAGGAGGCGGCGGCGAGTACGACTACGATTGCCAGACCAGACGCAGACGCACCGAACATGCAGCTGTCGCGCTCCTCGAAAATGAGCGCCGTCCCTCTGCCGCCAGCACCACGCGGGTTCCGATTCCGACCGATCCTTCCGGAGGGCCACGAAGTCGTGGTGTCGCTTGCGCTCGTGAGCGGGCGGTATTACCCGCGATTGCTCGCGCACCCGCTGCTGCGCCCGATCGTGCGGAACCTGCAGGGCGACGACGTGAACGAGCCGACGAAGAAGCCCGTCTATGACCGTCTGTTTGCGCTCGAGGGCATCCTCCCCGGCTTTGTCAGCGCGAGCGAGGCGACGCGTTGGAAGCCCGGCCGCGCGAAGATGGTGAGGGACGCCGCGGCTGAGCGCAGCGCGGTGCTGGCGCGGGTGTGGGACACTAGGCGAAGGGAGACACAGGAGGCGGGTGTCGCGCAGGAGGAGCCGGTATTAAGTGCCGCTGCCGCAACGGAGCCGAGCCAGAGCCAAGATGAGGATGTCGGGATGCGAGACTTGGAATCTCCTGCGATCGGTGCCTCGACACCGACGGGTCTCCAAGAGGTGCCCCCGGCTCCGAGCGTGACGGCCACTTGAGTCGCTTTTCTTTGTTGTTGTACAAGTGGACTCGTAAATCTGTTCAGCCGTACATCTCTTGTATTTCGGGTGTTTTTTTTTGCTGTCTATTGTTGAAGGTCCTCGCCGGCTGTCGGGATTCATTTATCCGCATGGTGCAGTTCAGTTCATGGTATGATAGACACGGAACAGACACGGCTGTCACCGGTGGGGATGTGCGAAGAGATAAACGATTGGCACCTGATTACGCACCGCATGTGTCCAATAAAGCGAGGAGCGGATAGAGCTTCCGGGAAGTGCCTTGATATGGTCAAACTACAGGACAGACGCCCAGAAATTGCGAATGTGCTCCGCTTGGCTAAACAGGAGCCGCTCTTGTTTATTACGCGGGTCGAGACAAGAAGCGCACCGCTGCTCCGAGAGAGAGAATCCAGACGACGACGATGCTCCACACCAAGTCCCCAGGTTGGACACGTGTGGAACAAGCATGCTGTCAATGTCACTAAAGTAGCGTGTGATTCGAGCGGCCGGTGCGATAAAAGGTGCGTGGCCAGAGCGTGCCATCGGGAGCGCTGCACAGCAATTATGTCACATAATTCAAGCGCGGGTTCCTTCTCAGAATTCAATATTCCCGGCACGCTGTCCAAGCATGGCCGGTGACAAGGCAAATAGAACGGCCATTCCCATATATAAAGGGAGCGTCTTCGGATCTGGGAATCAGACATGGACCCCAAGACCCACGACAAGCGAGTAGAGATGGCCTCGTTAAGCGACGTGTCCAGCACGACGACGACGGCGACGAAGAGTCCTGGTCGGGCGAGGAGGGTGTCGATGAAGATTAAGAAGGGGTTGAAGGAGGTCAAGGGGATGCTGTCCCCCCATCATCACCACCATCACCACAGTGACCGCGACCAGCGTCGACGTAAATCCGGGCCGAACGAGTCACCACGAGGTCCGCTCGCCCCCGTGCTGGACCATCTTGAGCGCGACAAATTGGTCCCCATCCACCTACATATATCCCACACCGGCTCCCTCACCGTCTCCCGCAAGGCTTCCTCCTCCTCCTCACGCTATTCCCGCTCAGAGTCCACATTCGAAGAGTCAAAATCCGAGACCGACGTGCAGCCGCCCCAGGTGACCATGCCGACACCAGAGCCCTACGTCGCTCCTCCGAGTCCCCAGCCTCCCGAATACGGCGAACAAGAAGTTCCTGATCCTTTCCTCGTCGACGACCCTGAGACCCCGCCCTCTGACCCAGAGCCGCCCGCTCAGGAACCAGCCCCGTCGCCACCAGGTTCCACTCCGTCCGAGTCAGTCGCTCTTTCCCCCGCTGTTCCTGAGATTGTCCTGCCCTCGGAAAATGTTCCGGCGCCACCTCCCGTCGAGGACAAGCCCGTTCCCGCACCACCACCGCCGCCGCCCGTGGTATCCGACACCGACTCGGAGCCAGAGGCGCATACCGTCTATCTGCCGCAACTCGTGCTGCCGACCATGTTCTTGCCCATACCGAACGTACGCATTAGCTCCCATCTAACTTGGTGGCTCACCCGCCGCACTTCCGTATATTATTAAACTTATCGCTCCTTTTTTTTCTTGCTCGCGATGTTGTATGTCTGTATGATAAAGACGGACCCTTTGACTACGCTTCTGACCAAATACATTTCCAATCCTGAGAGACGACCGCAGCGGGACCTCACAGGTGAATGGTCAAGGACAGACTTCCATACTCTCGTCGTGAGTGCTCCCCTCGCCTGCGGGATCAGAACAGGCAACGAACAATCACCTGCGCAGATGACCAACAGCTGGCGTGCGCTCGCCCAAATGGCTCGGGACCGCATAGTGCAAGCCGACCCGGAGGACATGCCCCTGGTCCTGAATGCACGCGGCCCTCCTTCCTTCCCTACCCAAAACTGAGTATTGCCCTCGCAGCTCTGGTCCCTCCGGCTCTCCTCGCTCGCCCGCCTCAGGCTCTTCAACCAGGCCTCCGCCGAAGTGACCAACCTCTTCGGCGCGCTCGCGTCCATCGCGCCGCCCGCCGCACGCACGCACGTCCTCGAGCACGTCCTCCCCTTCGAGCTCGACGTCATCCACGCCCGCGTCAAATACTGGGCCGCCGACGCCAGCGGCTACACCGACGCGCTCGGTGCGCTCCTCCTCCGCTGCCGCCGGCGCGCGCGCGCCTCCCGCCTCGACGTGGACCGCCAGATGTGGGTCGAGCGCGGCGCGCGCGTAGCGCTCATAGCCGCCTCGCAGTTCATCGAGACCAAGGTCCCGCTCCTTCCCCCCCCCTCCCCTCATCTGCTAATATGGGTTCTCAGGACTTTGCGGCGGCCACGGCGCTGCTCGAGCCGCTCGTCGCGGGGGACCAGCCAGAGCCGCCCGGCGCCGAGCTCCGCGCCGCGCTGGGCCGCGTGTATCTCCAGGCGGGGCAGCTCGGAAAGGCCGAAGAACACTTCACGGCCGTCGCTGCGGACGCGGGCGCGCTGGAGTCGACCAAGGCGCTCAATGCGGCGTTTTTGGCGTCGGCGCGCGGGGAGTGGGACGTGGCGTCTGAGATATTGCGCGAGCTGTTCGCGCAGGACGATACGAATTATGCTGTGGGCTTTTTGTTTTGTTTTTTGTTAACTGTTCTCATCCCCCGCTCCAGGCCGTTAATAATCTCGCCGTGGCGCTTCTGGGCCAGGGCAGGCTCAAGGAAGGCATCGAGGTCTTGGAAGCTGCACTGGAGACGTCGCCGTCGACGTTGGCGATGGCAGAGCCTTTCCTGTTCAACCTCTGTACGTGTTTGTGTAGCGGTGGGACACGGATTCTGACAATTACGTCTGATAGCTACGCTTTATGAGCTTCGATCGTCGATCGCAGCTGACAAGAAACGCGAATTATTGATCGAAGTGGCCAAGTGGAGCGGCGACGGTCTGCGCACGACGTGTCTCAAGATGTCTACTTGAGTCTCATTAAGGTTGCACAGTGAATGAATGGTTATTATCACGGGACTGCATACGAGAGGAGCAGATACAAGTGGGTTCCTTGTTTGCGACATGAAGAATGGGCATGTAGGGTTTTTCGATCAGAAGCGAGCGAAATGAATGCGATGATAACACGAAAGCAAACAAAAAAAAAAAAAGACCCTGCAAAGGAAAAAAAGTAAAGACTGGCGCGAAGTTTGTTTGTAGTCAATCCTGATTCTTCATTCACATCCCTGCTGCGCGGTTCAGCATGTACAACTGCAGATCCTGCCACCCTGTTCCAAAAACATGTCAGCTCAGCACCGAATACGAGAAAGGGACACACTCACCTCCACCAACGCGAACCATTACCTTCTTCGTCGCCGTGCTAGGTTCGCCTTTGGCCCCCGCGCGACTGAGGGTGGTCAATCGACACGTGACCGTCTTCCTCGCCAACGAATTCGAAAAGGCGTATTGCGCGCGGATCTCCTCGCCATCACGTGGGATCGTCCTCAGCGGCGGATCCACGCGCTCGATCAGTAAGCCATGCGCGATCGAGTTGACGATCGCAGCGACCTCCGTGTCGAGCGGGTCCCGCAGATTGCCGGGCTTGTACAGGTACGGCGAGTTCACCGAACCACTTCCAAAGTCGCTCAGCCGTGAGGACGGACGGGACGGCGTGCGTGGCGCAGGCGTGGACGACGACATGTCGCGAAAGCTGGACGGCGGGAGCTTCGCGCCGCTCGCTGACGGTCTGACCGCTCGCGGGCTGTTGTTGTTGTTGTAATTGCTCCCGGCGCTGATGCTGCCGTAGAACGGCACCGCCTGCGCACGCGAGCGCAGCGTCGCCTCGGGTGTTTGTGCCCGTAGCGCCGTCATGCGGAAGGACGCGTTTGATTGGGTCGGGCTCGCCCCGCCGTTTCTATCCAGGTCGCGGTAGTCGGAAAGCGTGGACCCGGGGCGGGATGGAGACGAGACGTGGAACACGGGGGCAGGAATCATGCTGCGGCTCGGAGGGCGCGGTCCTGGGAGTCTGGTTCCGCCTGGTGTCATGGCGCGCGGGGGCGAAGGGTCAGGAGACAACGCGCGCTGCATGAGGGAGGTGGTCGGATCCCCGTCGTCCCATTGCATGTCCGAGAGGGCGCGGAAGTGAGACCGTGATGGTGCGGGGATATGTGACGGAGTCTTTGTGCGTGCGCGGGGAGAGGTCGCACTTGCACTAGGCGTCTGGGAACGAGACGGCGGACGTTGGGGGTGTGTTGGATTTGTAGAAGCAGCCGTGGAAACCGAGGACGTGATTGGGGACCACGGGCGCGATGACGCCATGGAGCTCCGTGAGACACTTCGCACATATGGAGAAGAGCCCGAGGGTGTTGCGTGAATGTGCGTGGGTGGTAAACCCTCAGAGCGAGTTGGACCAATGATGGAGGGTCGGCGGGGGCGCTCTTCGTCAACCTTGGTTGAAGAGTTCCATGGCAGCTTCGACGGGGTATTTTTGCCTTTTACCGTGACGTTCGGATCCGGGTCTAGCCTTCTCGATACTGGCGACGACTCTGGGGTGAGAGAATGGGAGTGCTTATGGCTCAGTCTTTCCGGTGTTCTTGGGGTCAAGGGTTGACCACCAGAGAGGTGGAATAACGAGGAGCGGTGGCGAAGGGTTGCCGTTGGCTCCGACGAAGGAGCGCGCCGGGAATTAGACTGTTGGATAGGGGTGGCAATAGCTGCTGGAGACTTCCCGGAACCCGTGAACTTTCGAGCAAACTTGCGGAATGGTGAAACCGAGCGTGACAATGCGCTCGACGCGCTCAGGCTGAGACTTTTCTTACTGCTCGACGCGCTGGGTGGTGTGAGGTATCCGTTGTGACCCTTTGACTTTGAAGTCGCTCCTGACGCGACAGACCCGCTGTCACTCGGCGTAATCTCTTCCTCTCCTGTCAATATCCTTCGCACGGCCTCCATTTCAGCGTCTGTTCGAGCGATACGCTCCTTGAGGTGCTTCCATCGTTGCGTGGAATCTGCGTGCCGCCGTAGACATTCGCCGTTCTTTGTTACTCGATCCTGAACACCCTTGTCAATTATGGAAAGAACCTTGGTGGTGGCAGGCATGTAATGCCTGGGAACAGGGTCAATACGTAGAGGCGACAAAGAGGCGACAACGCGTACTTCTTCTTGGCCTCATAAGAGTCGAGCAGCGACTGCAACACCTCCATGTTTAGTGGCGATTTCTGCGATCGCATTGAACCCATTGATGTCATGGAAGATGAAGTGGATATCGAATCATCGGGACCGTATCGCTGAAATTGCCAAATGAAGTCCTTGGGGAAACACGTTGTCAGTCAGCGGGATATACATGATTGCATGGTCTATGCTTACTTGACACCGATTGATTGCCTTTTCGAGGCTTGACATCATGCCGTCCGCTTGTTCCGTGACGGTTCGGAACACGGTCAACCATTTGTCTTCCTTCAATTCCTCGCGTAATACCTCGCTCTCCTCCTGCACGCTCTCCCACTCGGACATGAAAGTGGCATGCTTTCGGAGAAGCAGCACGATCTCGGTCGGCTCTTCGTTGGAAGCGTCGGGGGTCGGCGTTGATGCTGATTGTGAAAGAGGCTGGAGCGAGTCGTTTAGGGCCTTCACGCCACGGGAAACGGATTCAAGGCGTTCATCAAGGGCCATAAGGGCCTGGTCAATGATGCCGGTGGCAGAGGCGAGGTCGCCATTAGACTGAGATTTGTGTCGAAGCTCTTGAATCTCTAATCATAGACATAAGATTAGCACATTACATGGAAAGTCTAGGCATGCGAGACGCACCGAATATGCGCGTTTGGATATCGGAGATGCTGTAGAAGAGTTCGGTGATGCGGGTTGATATTGCGAGTAATTGCAATTCACTTGAAGCGAGACTTGTCAATGCTGTGCTAGACCACGTTGGCGATAGACTCACTCATGTGCTTTCCCGTTCCCACTACTAATACGACCCGCGGTAATGGTGACGTTTTCTACAAGGTAGACAAAGCAGTTGGCGGGGTGTATGCGGCGAAAGTTGAGAGATTGAACTGACCTTCGTCAGCGTTGGCGAAAGAGTCCTGGGAAGAGGAGGCGGAAGAGGAAGAGAACGGGCCAGGTGAAGGGGGGGGGACTGGCGGTGTGAAAACTAAGTGGAGAGGTGGAAGTTACACTAGAAGCTCTCGAGATTGAGATTGCGAGAGAGGTCATAATAAGGACAGGATGGGTATTAGAGGGAGGATCCGCCGAGCGAGCGACGAGCCGTGGGTGGTCGTGGTCCAAGCGAACCGGGGGTATAACGGACAAGACACGACGGATCCTCTGTGAAGACTTGGTCACTTCTTGTGCTTTGTCAAGTTCTCATCTCGCCTCGCCTTTGGTGCCCCGCTAATCAACTCTTCCTCGGTCCGCTCTATCCGACTGACTACTCTTTGCTCTTCCCCTTCTTCTTTTCCTTCCTTGCCCGACGCTTTTCCGCCTTTTCCTCCGCCTCATCTATCGCCAGGAAATCCCGGATCGACGGCATCGCGGACGAGTTCAGCGGTGCGAGTCGCCCTCCTTTCTCATCCTCTGCTTCAACTTCTACTGGCTCCGGTGGCGGCGGTTCAGCAGGGCCTGGTGAGGGCGGCTTCTCTGGCGCGGGTTCCGCGGTACCATCGAACCAACCTCTACGTGGAGGCACGACTGCGCTTTGTTCTTGACGAGGCGATTTGTGGCGGCTTTTCTCCGGCTCTTCGTCATTGCTGTCGTCCGATTCGAGGTCCATACCCTTATACTCCCCGGCTTCTGCGAAGATGTCAAAGTCGGCCTCTGGCTCTGGAGACGGGTTGCGTGGACCAGATGTAGAAGTGGTTTGTTCCTGAGGTGCAGGGGTGGATGTTCCATTTTCCTTCGGTTCCGTCGCCGACGACTTCACCTTTCGTTTCTTCTTCTTCGGCTCGCCCCCATCCCTAGTCCGTTCCTTCTTAGCTTTGTCTTTTGTAGATGCACCGATCGGCTTGAACCCTATCGGACGGAACCTTGACGGATCAGGTTTTCTTTCGGTCGTAGTTTCTTGGTTTGACTGTTCCGATACGTCTACGTTCGCACGCTTTTCCTTTAGCTCTTTAATAATATCCGCGCGTGACCGTTTCTGGGACGAGGGGACAGAGGGTGCAGAGGTTGTCTGTGCAAACACCTCTTCCAGTGCTTCGTCATCTTGTTTGGACGAAGTAGATGCCAGGCGAGCTTTGTTTTGTTCGAGGAGCGCATAGTCAAGTCCCTTGACAAGAATAGAGTGATCCGAGTCTCCACCAAGATAGCGCCTTTGCTCGTCTACCTATACACCAAGGATCATCAGAGTCTGCGAAAGAAAGAGAAACACGCGCGCACCGCTGCCCTATCCTCATTGTCTGCATTCCTCTTCTCGAACTCTTCTAAAATAGCCTCGATCGGAGCATAGTCCCCTTCCTTTCCAATCCGTCGTTCCTCGGCACGGTCGCGGTAGGCTTCAGCTGCCTTCTTGACCTTACGCGGCTTGAAGGCGGGTTCAGATGCAGGGATAACCTTCCTATATGGTGTTACGTTGGCCAATCTGAACGAACATGCATAGCGCACCCTTTTGACGAGCCTTGCTTTTTCTTGTTGTCTAAGAAAGTGCCGCGAGAGGCGGGGATTTGGCCTGGTGCAGGCTTCGCTGACCCTAAGAGATTCCTAAACGCGTCCTGTGGATGAGTTAGTTGCGTTTAACGCGGTTGCCAAGACGTGTCTGCGCACCTGGTCCATCGAGTGTTGAGGTGAGGGAACCGGTTCGGAACCGTACCGGGCCGGTGTATCAGCCGCGTTGAGTTGATTGCTTGCGACGCTGCGCTGACTGATGCGCTGATGTCCCGGTTACTGCCCCCTACAGCCTTAGCCAACTAGTTTGTAAAGAGCGCTCTGCTCGCTCTTAGCACCCAACTCCCATCATGCCCTCAGCGTGAGTCATTTTCTCTACTCCTTTCTCCTCATAGGCGACCCGAACTCATCCTGCTAGTTCCACTGCGCAGGAAGCGACTACCACTGAGACTGCCACTATCGCGGAGGTCACTTTGAAGATCCCGCTCGAGGCCACAGACGGCTCTGCTGTCACAAAGATTACCGGCCAGGCCACCACAGCCAATGGGTCTGTAGCCTATGTTCTGAAATCGTCTCGCTCGCAGTACAGCAAGAAGCTCAAGGAGGCCGTCGCATTTGTTCCGAGACGATCTCACTTTGACATAGAGAATGAGCGCTCGAGTACGAATGAGTTTCGAGTCAGTCCACCTCCCGTACCGTCTCGTGTTGGCCCTCACAACCTTCCGCAAATTAGGGGTTTTTCACGCTGTTTTGGATTTCGCTCTTTATCTTTACTGTCCGCACGTACATTCGAAGCATAGAGAAACACGGTGCTCCCCTCAACTTGCGATTTGCGACCATGTTTTCAAAAGACGCGCGAACACTGGCCCTCAGCGATGCCGTGCTCGTTTTGAGCACGGGAATTTGCGTGCCATTTGCAAAAGCGGTCAGCAAAGGTTGGATCAGGTACTATTGGACAGGCGTCGTCCTTCAGCATACGCTCCAAACGTTTATACTCTTTGCTGCTATCAAATGGACCTTCAATAGGTATGAATGCATCTATTCATCCATTCCGAGTCTGTCTGATTGAAGGTCGTCGTTAGGCAATGGCCCTGGGTCCAGTCCGGATTCTTGACTCTCCACACTTTCGTGCGTCATTTTTTCGAGTTGCTGCTCTCACCAGGTTCATTTGTGTCCGTCCGGTCAGGTCATGTTAATGAAGATGCACTCTTACATGGCGACTAATGGCTACTTACAACAAGTCTCCCAGCAATCCACCGAGCTTCTAACTCAACTCCGCGACGCAACATCCCGCGCTGGTGGGTGGGAGAAGGCCATATCTGAGGCAACGAAGCGCCGTGAGGCCTTTGAACATCAAATCGACAGCAGTAGCACTGAGACGAGTGCTTCGTCAATCGTCACACCGGAACTGTCCGACGGTATGAGCTCTTCCTATGTGCAGGTCCACAACCCGGCTGTTCTCCACAATCGTCTCACCCAAGTCGCTGAGCCTGCGCCCATACCGGATGACAAGCCCAAGGACTTGACACCCCGTGCGTTGGTAGATCACCCAGATCCGGAGATATCTGCTCTTGCTACGGAGTACTTGGAGCTCGAATCCGAACTCGTGAGCTCTGGTCCGGAACGCGTGCGCTGGCCTGAGAACATCACCCTGAAGAACTTTGCTGTGTACCAGCTTATCCCGACACTCGTTTATGAGCTCGAGTTTCCACGCACTAACAAGTACGCCTAGTCAACTGCTAGATATTGTCCGCCGCGCTGATTACGTCGTTTAGAATCCGACCTCTGTATGTGTTTGAAAAGACGGTCGCGACCTTTGGCACTTTCGCTTTGCTTTATACAACCACGGAAACGTTCATTTTACCATACACGAACCCAAGTCCTGAACAGTCCTTCGCGAGGACATTGCTGGACCTGGCGCTGCCATTCATGCTGGCATATCTTTTATTATTTTATATCATATTTGGTGAGTTTGTCTTGACACTGTCTCGAGGCAGCATAGCCGATGCGATCGCCAGAGTGTATCTGCAACGGATTTGCGGAACTTTCATAGTGCGTGACCCTACCCGCAACCATGCGTTTCGTGCCCACTAAATTTCTTGCTGTCAGTTTTGCCGATCGTGGGTTTTACGAGGATTGGGTAGGTGACTTCATTCGATTGAATTGGTCCATTCATTGAACCTTGTCTGTCAACAGTGGAACTCAACCTCTTGGGATGAATTCTCGCGCAAGTGGAACAAGCCTGTGCACAACTTCCTCCTGCGTCATGTGTACGCGTCAACGATCTCCTCGTACCAGTTTTCACGATCTCGGGCCATGTTTGTCACCTTCCTTCTGTCCGCTGCGGCGCACGAACTCGTCATGGCGGTGGTCACTAAGAAGATTCGGTACGTTTATTTGTTCATTAGTGCGCGTGCAATTCGTTCACCAGTGGCGATGGTAGGATGTACCTATTCACGATGCAGCTGATCCAAATACCACTGATCGCTGTGGGACGTACACCAGCGATCAAGCGGAATAAATCGTTAGGCAATGTGGTGTTTTGGTTAGGTCTCTATGCGGGTTTCCCGTTGCTCTGTGTCGCATACGTCTTATACTAATCCCCGAGCTGGTTGCTTAATCGAATAGTGGATTACTTTACGGTTGATTAATAGCACTTTCACATATGAATATATCTCGCTATAGTCATGGGTTAGGCCTCACAGAGATACAGTGAAAGGGGCTGAACGGTTGTATTCGAACCAACTTTGCCCCCGCGACTGACCATCACGAAATCACGTAAGATGCGGAAAGGATTCGGTATGCCACAAAGTCAGACGGAGCTCTGAGGTGAGTAGAGAAGGGTAAAATTGGCCTGAGACAGCGGGAGGCGGGGTGACCCCTCGTGGAAACTCAACAAGTATGCTGTACCATCTCACGATTTCGTGGTGGCCAGTGGACCCGATTTCCCGTCCTGCCCTAACACTCTCCCCCTTGTCACGAAATTCGCGAACCCCATCCGCGCGTCCATATCGTCGATCGTCCTGACCCACAGCGCAAAACCAGACCATAAGCCGGGCAAAGCAATCAACTTTGTGTGTTTTGCGCACCTTGTCTTCATCTCGCTGGCCCATGTGATCTCCTTGAGAGCGGGTGCCTTGACGGAGGCACCGATGATCCCGAGGAATAGCGCGAGGAGCGATTCTAGGACAATCTGGGGAGGAAGGGGAAGCAGTAGCGGTTAGTGTTGGTGATTGGCAGTGGGAAGAAGTAGGTCCGCGCGCATACGGAGGATGGAAGAGAAGTCTCGGGTCTTCCGAGTGCCTTCAAATGAGAAAGGTCTGCAATGTATGCATGGTGAGATAAGTGACGAGACTCGGACTTGGTCCTGGACGCGTACGTTCGTAGGTTGAGAAAGCGGCTACAAAAGATAAATATATGATGGAATGGAATATAGTAGGTGTTCTCACCGTGGAAGAGCGCGACCATAGCGACACCTAGAATGAGCTGGCCCAGCATGGCTATTCAAGCTATATATTCAAGTTGGCGTTGGCAAGGACGTTGACTGTTCAAACGGGGTGTGTCAATCGGCTCGTGGCGGACCGGCACCGTCATCTTAATCGAGCCTCTAGGACTCCTCTAGGTATCCGAGTCGGTCTTGGGATCTAAACTTCATGGCCCATCCAGGCCCCAGAATACTATTATATTTTCCAGAACCAACATCCGTACGAGAGCACGACGCGGACATGCGTCTCTAGAGGCAGTATCCAGGCCGTGTCCTAGGGACACCGCCGGCGAGCGTCTATCGACTGCCTGTTTACACGTTTTGTTGGTTCGCTGGGGCCGTTCCTACTGGCGGGTTCTGGGGGCACTCATACCCTACCGTCTCACCATTACCACTATCACTTGTCATCGAGGATGTCGTCGAATTTGTTTTCTCGCAAGCAAAGCAAGGAGCAAAGGAACCCGGGGTCTCATCCCGCAACATCTGACGATCAGCCACTAGTTCGTAAGTACTACACAGGAACCACGACGATGTGTATTTGTTGATTGCTTTTGGCCAGATGGTACCACCGTCGTCTCTGACATCGGCACGCATGGCGATATTACGATGAGCGCAATTCAAACATCGCTCGCAGCACTCAAGGAGGGGAGTGCCTTGGCAACCAAGCTCCCATTTATCGCCCCCATCGCGGGTCTCTTGCTTCAAGCACTTACCATGCGGGATGTACGTGTCACACACATTTCCCCTCTTACAATGTTCTGATGATTGCGACTCTAGGAAGTGAAGCAATATAAAGAGGAGTGCGAAATAGTGATGTACAAACTCGCCAGAATCGCGAGGATCATCGTCGGTGTCGGCGAGTTGTGTGAAAGTCATAATCTGAGCGAAGGAGATCTACCAGCTGGTCTGCGGGCTATTCTGGGTTCTCTTCAAAGGTTCGTCTCTGTGGTGACTATCGTGCTCCCGACCCTCACATTCTGACGAAGGACCAGAGAGTTGGATAGGATCGAGCGGGTGTTGAAGAAGTGCTCAAAGAGAAAAGGCATCAAAGGGGTACTTCTACGCAAGGATCTATTGACGAAGATCAAGCAGTGCGATGTGGAGATATCTAACGTTCTTCAAGCTTTCCATGTTCGTGCTTTATTTTTGTTATCCGTGTCAATCGCGTTACATATCTCCCTGTAGGCTGAATTATCATTGGACACTCGCGTCGCGTTGATCGCGATGAGGCGAGAGGTACAGGGCACACCAATACTGAATTCAATGCACTTGGCTGACAATCGTAACAGGCCCCCTCCGATTCTGGCCCAGGTGAACCAAAACCGTAAGCTCTTCTTAGTTGTTTTCGTATCGCGTGCTGATGTCGTGCCCCTTCTAGGACCATCCCCCAGGAGCCAAATGGTACGCAGATATTTTGGGGCACTGAAAGTTCCTTGGGTGCTCTTTGGCGCAACATGCGGCGTCCCAGGCAAGCCACGCTAGATCTCCTGCCGAACGTCGCCCCATCACAGCACTCGATCACCTTTTTTTTTTAAAATCCCCGATCAGCCTCACCCCTTTCGTGTTGTGAGAGGTGGTGGGGAACACGATCGATAATTAATATACCAAACTGAGACATATGGCTATTCACGGACCCCAACGCTTTCCTCCTATCCCTCATCCCTCTTAGAGTAATATAATCGGGCCCAATTGCATGCTTTGATGGATTGTGTCAGGGTCTCAGATCTCAGTAGGTAGTAAAAACTGGATGGCGTTGCACTCCAATTCTCGAGGTGTCGAGGTGCTTGGCCGTATTTTCTAACAACACCCATCCAAGATAAGGACTGACCAGTACATACAACCAGTACTGACCGCATGCCGTAAAGTGGGGGGGGGGCATCACCCGAATCCCCCCTGTTGCTGTGCGACCCACCTCTATGCCCACCTCCCTCTCAAAAGGCTCTCACCGGTCCACCCACCATGTCCTCATCGATGGTTGGACCATCTTCCCATGACTCTCTGCCGCTGCCGTGGTCGTGTTCGGACCTCACACGGGTATTGTATGACTATTTGAGAGAATACCCGCGACTGTGATTTCTAATCGTATCCCTTCGGAATAGTGGGACAGACAAAGTATCTAGGTGTTCGCTTGCAAGATACTGAAACTACATCTTGCAAAAGGTATTCTAGGCTTAGCGGAGAATTAGGTTGGAATTAGGGGGAAAATAACGGGCAAGATAGTAGTAGTCGTTGTAGTTTCAGACCTGATCGACAATCTATCTCACCGTAAGGCTAATGAACCGGTTTTCATGACACTCATCTCTAAGTTACAGAGTATCAGACGTGTACTCTAATGACGTGCTTCGAGAGAGTATGCGTGATCCAACGGGCGACATGATAGCTGTGCTACACAGTAGACGGTCGTGTCTTCCTTTGAACCTGCACCAAGAATCTTCTTCGGTAACAGCTACTGAAGTGCCTCTCGCGCCTGTATCGACTCTTTCTGTCTCGTCATCACGCCGTCCAGAAGTTGCTCTAGGTTCTTCTCGAATCTACGATGCGCTCTTGCTCGAACCGCTCCAACTCAGTCTTCACAGCTTCACCAGCCGTGACACGTGTTCAAATTCTTGCTTCGCGTCCATGCCGGTCGTTCCGCATACATTGTTACAATGAGTTTTTCGATACCGAATGCGAATATCCGAAGCGGTTAGTCGCGATCTTGCCTTGAGCACGGTTCCGTTCGTGCGTTTGTTTAATGCGACGCAGCGACGCATCTCTCTCTGCCATGCGTAATACAATATTCTCGCACGCGCGAGCTAAACATCATCTGTTAGAAGTTTCTAGTCAGCGTGAACGCAAATATCAGAGATGAGAACGCGACAGCTCACTCGGACAGAGTTGACGAGGTGGGCATACTCGTCCGCGGTGCTCAGTAGGGACGCTTGATCCGCACAAGCCTGAGCGGACTCTGCCACTCGGTCCTTACGCTCGAGCTCGGCCAGCACCTCGAGTAAATACAAGAGGGATTTTCCGGGATCTGAAGTAGCCAGGTCACCGACGGTCTGCGTGAACTCACCCACGGCGCTGGTCAGCTCTATTCGCCCGGTCCTGGCCCAACACTCTCCCCGTTGTCACGAAATTCGTGAAACACATCCGCGTGTCCATGTTTGCGATCGTCCTGAGCCCATATCTTACGCACGACAAGGCGGCGGGGGGGAAACCGGAACATAAGCCGCGGGTAAGAAAAGCGCCTTTGTGTTTGCGTACCTTGTGTTTATCTCACTGGCCCCCGTGATTTTCTTGAGAGCGGGTGCCTTGACGCAAGCACCGATGATCCCGAGGAACAGCGCGAGGAGTGATTCTAGGACAATCTAGCGAATGGGGAAGGAAGGGGAAGTAGTAGCGGTAGCGTTATTGATTGGCAGTGAGAAGAGGAGGAGGTCGCGCGTATACGGAGGATGGAAGAGAGGTCTCGGGTCTTGAGAGCGCCTTCAAATGAAATGAGAAAGGTCTACAACGCGGAGGAATTATGGACGGTGGGTTAGGTAACGCCGACTCAGACTTAGTCCTGGGCGCATACGTTCGTAGTTAAGAAAGCGGCTACGAAATGCGGGTGATAGACATATGATGGAGGATGGAATATGATGGGTGTTCTCACCGTGGAAGAGTGCGACCATAGCGACACTAGAATGGGCTAGCCCAGCATGGCTATTCAAGTTGGCACGGACACTGACAGTGAGTGTATCGACGATCCGGAAACAGCCAAACAGTCAGCAGAGTGTGCCGTAACGGACTGGCACCTTTGCTCTAGATGCGTATCACCGCTTTGGGATCTACAATCCCTGGTCCATCCAGCCCCCCCGAATACTATTCTATTTTCCAGAACCAACATCGTACGAGAGCACAACGCGGACATGCACCTCAGAGGCAGTATCCAGGCAGTGTCCTAGGGAAACCGCCGGCGAGCGGCTATCGACTGCCTGTTTACACGTTCTGTTGGTTCGCTGGGCCCGTTCCTACTGGCAGGTTTTGGGGGCGTTCATAGTACCGTCTCGCCATTACCACCACCACTTGTCGTCGAGGATGCCGTCGAATTTGTTTTCTCGCAAGCAAAGCAAGAAGCAAAGAATCCCTAGGCCTCATCCCGCAACATCTGACGATCACCCCGTAGCTCGTAAGTACTACACAGGAGCTACTACGATGTCATTTGCCGACTGTTTTTGACCAGATGTTACCACCGTCGTCTCTGACATCGACACGCATGGTGATATTACGATTAGCGCAATTCAAACTTCGCTCGCAGCTCTCAAGGAGGGGAGTGCCTTGGCAACCAAGCTCCCATTTATCGCACCCATCGCGGGTCTCTTACTTCAAGCGTTCACCATGCGAGATGTACGTGTTACACATATTCTTTGTGACAATGTTCTGATGATTGCGTCTCCAGGAAGTGAAGCAATACAAGGAGGAGTGCGAAATAGTGATGCACAAACTCGCGAGGATCGCGAGGATCATCGTCGATGTCGGCGAGTTGTGCGAACATCATAACCTGACCGAGGAAGATCTGCCAGCTGGCCTACGGACCATTCTGGGTTCTCTTCAAAGGTTCGTCCTTTTGGTGACTATCGTGCTCCCTGAGCCTCACGATCTGACGAAGGACCAGAGAGCTGGATAGGATCGAGCGGGTGCTGAAGGAGTGCTCGAAGAGAAAGGGCATCAAAAGGATGCTTCTACGCAAGGACTTGTTGACGAAGATCAAGCAGTGCGATGTGGAGATATCTAATGTGCTTCAAGCTTTCCAGGTCCGTGCTTTACATTTGTTATTCCCGTCGATTGCCTTACGGGTCTGTAGGCTAAGTTGTTATTGGACGTCCGCGTCGCGTTGATCTCGGCGAGGCCAGAGGTAGGGTACACCGATACCAAATTTAACGCACTTGGCTGACAATTGTAATAGGCTGCCTCCGATCCCGGCCCAGTTGAAGCAGCACAGTAAGCCCTTCTCAGTTGTGTTCGCAAGATACTATCGTGTGCTAATGTCGCTTCTAGGACCATCCATCAGGAGCTAAATGGTGCACAGATACTTTTAGGCACTAAGAGAGCCTTGAACTTTGGCTTGAATGCCAAGGGGCCGGATCTCATCACACGATCACGTTCAACTGCACTCGATCACTTTTTTTTTTTTAAATCCCCGACCAGCCTCACCCCTTTCGCACCGTGGTCATTACCACCAGACCGGTGACCGCTCGCTCTATGGGGGTGCCGGCGACTGGTTACGAGTATAGGGTGTGGCAGGAGGCGACTTCTTTGCACGGGGTGTCTGCACCTGGGGAACGGATCTGCGTCCTTGGGGGTGCCATCGTCTGCTGTGACTCGCCTGCGAGAGCCCCTCCCCTTTCGCATACCCCTTGCGCACAACGAGGCATGCAAATGGGAGGTGCACAAACGGTGTTCGTGTCCTCACTGCCTCGCCGTGTGGCCCCCACCTTTGTACGCGCCTCCTTCCCATTGGCGCGCCAACCCATCATGTAACTTACAGTGTATACTTTCTTCACCACACTCACCGATGGCTGTACCATCTTCCCATGGTTCTCTGCCACCGCCGTGCTCGTGTTCAGGTGGTTACATGTGACATGGGTGCTGGATGGCTCTTTGACAGAATACCCACGGCTACAATTTCTAATCGTATCCCTCCGAGAATAATGGGCACAAGACGTGTACAACGTATATGTACAGGTTCGCTTACAAGACACCAAAACTACATGTTCCAAAAGGTGTTCTTGACCTGGCGGAGGACGGTGAAAGTATTGACCTACGGATTGAGGATTTCAAGTTGTTCCAGGCTTGCGCGATACAGTACACTCGCATGCGTGAGCTAAACGCCATCCCTTAGGTGTTTCAAGTCAGTGCCAGCGCAAATATCAGATATGAGAACGTGACGGGTCACTCGGACAGAGTTGACGAGGCGGGCATACTCGTCCACGGCGCTCAGTAGGGACGCTTGATCCGTACAAGCCTGAGCGGACTCTGCCACTTGGTCCTTACTCTCGGGCTCGGCCAGCACCTCGAGCAAATACAAGGCGGATTTTCCGAGATCTGAAGTAGCCAGACCACCGACGGTCTGCGTGAACTCACCCACGGCGCTGGTCAGCTCTATTCGCCCGGTCCTGGCCCAACACTCTCCCCGTTGTCACGAAATTCGTGAAACACATCCGCGTGTCCATGTTTGTGATCGTCCTGAGCCCATATCCTACGCACGACAAGACGGCGACGGGAAACCAGAACATAAACCGCGGGTAAGAAAAGCGCCTTTGTGTTTGCGTACCTTGTGTCCATCTCACTGGCCCGTGATTTCCTTGAGAGCGGCTTGAGAGCGGGTGCCTTGACGCAAGCACCGACGATCCCGAGGAACAGCGCGAGGAGTGATTCTAGGACAATCTGGCGGATGGAGAAGGAAGGGGAAGTAGTAGCGGTAGCGTTATTGATTGGCGATAAGAGGAGGGCGCGCGTATACGGAGGATGGAAGAGAGGTATCGGGTCTTGAGAGCGCCTTCGAATGAAATGAGAAAGGTATACAACGCGGAGGGATTATGGACGGTGGGTTAAGTGACGCCGACTCAGACTTAGTCCCAGACGCGTACGTTCGTAGTTGAGAAAGCGGATACGAAAGGCGGGTGATAGACATATGATGGGTGTTCTCATCGTGGAAGAGTGCGACCATAGCGACACCTAGAATGAGCTGGCCCAGCATGGATTCAAGTTGGCTATTCAAGTTGACACCAATGACGACCCCGGAGCAGCCAAACACTAGCCAAACTGTCAACTGGTCGGCCCACGACGGACCGGCACCTTATCAACGTCCACGTCCTTGGGATCCATCCAGCCTTCCAGAATACTATTATATATTCCAGAACCAACATCGTACGAGAACACGCCACGGACATGCGTCTCAGAGGCAGTATCCAGGCTGTGTCCTAGGGAAACCGCCGGCGAGCGGCTATCGACTGCCTGTTTACACGTTCTGTTGGTTCGCTGGGGCCGTGGCGGGTTCTGGAGGCGTTCATACCCGTACCTCTTACCATTACCACCACCACATGTCGTCGAGGATGCCGTCGAGTCTGTTTTCTCGCAGGCAAAGCAAGAAGCAAAGGATCCCTAGGCCTCATCTTACAACATCTGACGATCACCCCCTAGCTCGTAAGTACTACACAGGAACCACTACGATGTCATTTGCTGACTGGTTTTGACCAGATGATACCGTCGTCGTCTCTGAAATCGGCACGCATGGCGATATGACGATGAGCACAATTCAAACATCGCTCGCAGCTCTCAAGGAGGGGAGTGCCTTGGCAACCAAGCTCCCATTTATCGCACCCATCGCGGGTCTCTTACTTCAAGCGCTCACCATGCGAGATGTACGTGTTACATATATTCCCTCTGACAATGCTCTGATGATTGCATCCCCAGGAAGTGAGGCAATACAAGGAAGAGTGCGAAATAGTGATGCACAAACTCGCGAGGATCGCGAGGATCATCGTCGATGTCGGCGAGTTGTGCGAACATCATAACCTGAACGAGGAGGATCTGCCAGCCGGCCTGCGGACCATTCTGGGCTCTCTTCAAAGGTCCGTCCCTTTGGAGACTATCGTACTCCCTGAGCCTCACGATCTGACGAAGGACCAGAGAGCTGGATAGGATCGAGCGGGTACTGAAGGAGTGCTCGAAGAGAAAGGGCATCAAAAGGATGCTTCTACGCAAGGACTTGTTGACGAAGATCAAGCAGTGCGATGTGGAGATATCTAATGTGCTTCAAGCTTTCCAGGTCCGTGCTTTATTTTTATTATCCGTATCAATCGCGTTACATGTCTTCATGTAGGCTAAGTTGTCATTGGACACTCGCGTCGCGTTGATTGCGATGAGGCGAGAGGTACAGTGCACACTGATATCAAGTTCGATGCACCTGGCTGACAATCGTAATAGGCTGCCTCTGATTCTGGCCCAATTGAAGCAACACCGTATAGAGATTTACGGAGGCGGGCAGCCGGTTAGGTGAACAATGCGTGAGCGTGGAGGATCTAGAGGAGAGCGTATGCTCCTCTTCCCGAGATATTATTCCTTAGATAACCGTTTAGCTACGGTAATATTACGATTATATAATATGTCGGTCTAGCCTCGGTTTGCCGGACTGCATCCGTTCCGGGCTGAATCCCAACACTCCCCCTCAAACAGAGGGTAGTTCTCGGGTGAATAATATCTTTGGATGGCGGAAGGAACACGATGGGTGCATCAAAAAACCTTCTGGTAGAAGGAAAAAGCTACCATCGATCTGTGTGTTCCTTCTCTACCGTTTTCGCGAATTGTTTGTGCTCTTACATTTCCGTTTTCAGCGTGTTAGCCTTTGGCTCGGGAAGCTCGCCGAGGCTCGCTCAAGAGCTCGCCTTTGGCTCTGGCTCGGGACTGTGCCCTATTATGCTATAATAGCACCTCGCTTCCCTTCGCACTGCGTAATGGACTTATTATTTAGGACCATTTTCACTTATTCCTCCATTCTTGCCGCAGACACATTACCTCTATGAGGTGCCTCGTCAGGCTCGTGTCACGCATCTCGTCAGATGCTTCTCCCGTTTCCCCGCTGCGCATGCGGAGAACTTTTTGGGATTTGCGGTGGAAGAAATGGTATGTTATCTCCGACTTATTTGAGCTGTCACAGTGGTGTCGCTTATGTCGATGGCTTGCCCTATCAGTGTGGGTTTGCCTTTCGACCTTTGCGCCCATGGCTGCGCGCTCCTCCCATCAACTCCCCCTCGCGCGGCATATCATGCGTGACCACGATGGCCTATGGAAGGATATTAGGAGGACAGGTCCGGAGGTAGGTCCTCTCTCCTCCGCGTTTACGGCTTCCCGTTGTCGCAGAGTGTGCGCCAAAGCGTCACATTCTCCCAGTGGGAGATTCTCTCTCTACGCTGCCAGGTCTGGTCGTTACCACCTGTGCGTGGGAGAATTACATCGGGTTCGCTGTGCAATCACCCGTGCGCTGTCACTGACGTATTATTGCCCTCTTAGCTCTGTGGCTTCGGGCAGCCTCGGTCACGAGTCGCGAGACGCATCGTCTCATAGGACCGACGTCGACCATCCTTCCGAGCCCGGATACGACTAATAGGCATCCGTTCTACGGTACGTGGCCATGTCTTAGGACGAGGACTTATCTGACGAAATCGTTTCGAAATCGTACGTTTTGCAGCCGTCACAGCCGCGTCTGCTGGGGTGTCGGGAATTTCTCCTGCCCTCTCAGCATCTTCTCTTCGGCCCATGCCATGATATTCGGCGTTCGATACTCTGCCTATGTGGCGCTATGCGCCATTTTCGTTCATGTCGCCGCCCTCCCAACCATCTCTTGCCGCATCTCGCCACGGCTTTAGGGTGTCAGCAGCAAATCTCTATATGGGTCTTGCGACCTCTGGTGCGTCGTCGATCACGCGCATCCTGATGGCTGGCTGGCTGAATAACTGTGGCAGGAAAGTGGCCTGTGCCGTTCGGTATCGGCATCAAATCGGCGTCGTCACGGACTTGCTCATTGCTGCGCGAGCAACTCGCGTATATTGGCAGTCTTCTGTACGCAATCGACGCCATAATAGGCTGCTTGGTAATGGCTGGTCGTACCATCACCACATCTAGAGCGTCGAGTCGCGTGTACTGCCAGCGTTCTGGCGTATCTTGCGACTCTCGATATTCGGTATTCAGTCACGGTAGGTCACCAAATTGGGACTGTCCATATTCATGACTGACTATTATCGCTCATATCGAGCAATAGGTAGGTGTGCGAAGGAGATATTACGCGCGATTTGTGATGCCGTTGGCCTGTGGCTGGCGATTGCGCTATGTGCACGAACTGCAGCAATCGATAGGGCCGTCGCATGATCTGCGTAGCCCGTGGCTGGCCTATGTCCAGCTTCGCCTCCGCGCCGGGATATTGCCCAGGTGTGTGGACGTCGTATGGGCTATAGGAGCTACACACGCGCGAAAAGGATATTGCGCGCGGTTCTCATCAGGTGAGTATTTCGCCCACTTCGATCTTCCCGTAATATTCACGGGGTCCGACGTCGTGTGCAGTGTAGGTCCGACAAATGTTGAATCGGATGAGGTACGCTGGGTGAGTCTCTTCCCCAGTTTCCTCCACTCAGCGCGACGCTAGCGTGTCGCCGTCTGTCTAGCGCTGGCAAACGTAGCTGACTATTGTCAGTCAACTCGGGAAATGCTCGTCCCCGAGCGTCTCTCTGTCGGATGCGCGGCTTCGAGGATGATAGCGAGCGTCTCGGCACCCGCGGGGCATGAAATTCCCTCTTACTGGCGATAGTCTGCGCTAATATCTTGCGTGGTGTATGATTGGTGAGTTTTTGCCTGTCTTCTTCTCCATGCCGTTGCTCACTGGGTCTGGCCCTAGGATCATGTCTAGGTTCTGCGTCGTGTGGTATGCCGATCGTATGTATGGTATGTGGCCGATGAACAGGGCGTTCCGTTGAGGGCGTTCCGTTGACTTTCACAGCTCCCCCTCGCACTGTGTATTCGGCGCGATCACAATGATCGGGTCGGGCGAAGAGATGGAATCAGAAAATGGGAAAAATAGAGAGGTAAGTTAGTCACGCGTTTACGCGTTACGGTGCTGACAATATTTTCCGCTGGACCATATTGGCCTCAGCGTCTCGCTGGCCATTTCGGCCACCATGGTACTAGGTCTGAGAAGCGGCATTAATGTACTCTTTCCCTCTGTCCGTGCGGGTTGCACGTGGGGATTTTCCATCCGCTCCAAGGTGCGTCGAGTAGTCTTACGACGAGTAGTCTTGACTTCCCGCGCGTCCTGGTCTCTCCCCTCTAGGTAACGCGCGATGATATAATGGGTAGCGCCGTCGGCGAACAACAGGAAAGGGGAATGTCCATCTCTGGACAAAATGTCTTTCTCCTCAATCCTAGTAGATAAGTTCACCAGTGACGCTTTGTAAACTGAAGTCTCGTCATAGGTTCCCTCGGCACAACTGTGCCTTCGTGCACGCGACGTCATCCAGTTAGGACATTCGCGTGTCTACGCGGAAAACCGTCGACGAGGTTCGTCATCAGATAATGTCTGTAAACTGTTATAACTAATATGTCGATATGTCCGAATCTCCTCTGCCAAGTTGGCTATTTTAGGGAGTATTTCGGAAGTGGGGAAAGTAGCGGATGTCTCCGCTTTGATAAGTCGGATGGCGATTCGCCTTCCACCTTCGGTGGTCAGTGTTAGCCATCTATGGCTGCGGTTTCTAGTGTATGTACCGCCAGCACTGTCTCGAAGTCCCTAAAAAATAAAATGGTTTAAATTTAACGGAATAGAGGACGTTCTCCAGTCGCAGAGGTTAGCGATTGAATACGGATTCGAGATCGATATCCGCGTCCTTCAATGGGGACTTAGGTAGCGCCGATGCGACTACCGCAGCGTCTCTAACTGAATGAACGCTGTGCGCTTATAGGCGACGTGCGACGATGTCGCTGTCTCCACGCGCTAGGGTATTCGCCGAGGTATCCTCGGCGGCGTATATTCATTTCGCGTGTCTTAGGCGCATGGGACTTTCTCTGCAGCACAATAAAATGCTGTGAAGTCTTTCACCATGCAGCTCGGTCTGCCCATGATGTTCACGGTGTCAGACTCACGCGAGAGAGTTACTATTCGATATAGTGTAAGGTTCCGCTTGTCCGTGAGGACGAGCGTGATATTGCAGGCTGTACTATTTCCCCGCGACGTTCACGGGGCCAAAGTGCCTGTCTGTGCAAATACGTGCCTTGCGACACCATGCTCTACGCTAGCGGCGTTGCCGCAACCTCCACCTATTTCATGTCGCCGTCGGGGTGTCCTCGACGGTCTGGTGGATGTGTGCGTTACATGAGCGGGGTCACATAGCACTTGGAAATAAATACGGCTCGTATCATTCGCCGAGGTATCTTCTGCGAGTGATCCTAGCCTGGAGATACTTCATCCAGCCGTGCTGGACGCTTTCTCGCTTCTCGGACTCTCGAAATGCCGGCGTTTTCCAGGTGTACTGAATACCGGTGTCATCAAGCCTAAGCTATGTCGAGTATGGGGGGTAATAATAAGATGTATGTGACTGAATATTCTCGCGGCGAATGTTCTCGCGGCGCGGTCGAAGTTTCTCGCGCGCTAGACGTGTCCCACTGCACTGCCAGCGGACTCTCGGGATGTCGGTGTCATCCTATGGATGCCGATATCTCGGGTCCAGGCTATATCATCGCTCGTCCATTGGATGCGAGCTTTGATGTGGATAGGGGTTCAGGTCATAGCGGACAAGCTTTCTCGCGCCTGGTCGATTTTTCTCGCGCTTTGGACTCCCTGAATGCCGATGTCATCCAATAATAATACTGGATGCCCGTGTCATCAAGTGTCCTCGCTCGGAGAGTATCGAGTCTGAATCAGGCTCTAAATGTGAGTTTGCGCAAGATAGGGGCTTGGATATATGCCCATAGATATGATGTGGAAAGGAAATATATTAGATGTGCATGTTCACCTGGCTATGCCAGGGCCCATAACCTATAGAGATTTACGGAGGCGGGCAGCCGGTTAGGTGAACAATGCGTGAGCGTGGAGGATCTAGAGGAGAGCGTATGCTCCTCTTCCCGAGATATTATTCCTTAGATAACCGTTTAGCTACGGTAATATTACGATTATATAATATGTCGGTCTAGCCTCGGTTTGCCGGACTGCATCCGTTCCGGGCTGAATCCCAACAGATACTTTTGGGTACTAAGAGAACCTTGGACTTTGGCTTGAATGCCCACTGCACTCGATCACTTTTTTTTTTTTTCAAATCCCCGACCCGTCCGCTGGAGAAATGAAATAGGCTATGACGTACTATACAATCTTAGATTTCGCTTAAGTAATAATACCAAACTGTCACATGTCACATGATCTTCATGAACTTGAAGCTGAATATTCCGCTTTCCCCTATCCCTCCTCTTGGGGTGTGGGCTTAATTGCACGATTTTATGGATTGTATCTTAGGATCATAGTAATCAAGACTGGATGGTGTTGCACTCCAATCCTCGATGTGTTGAAGGGCACTTGCAAACTATGTTGAGGTGTTTTCCAACAACACCGCGTCCAAGGTCAAGGCTGACTGCATGCCGCCGGGCATTGTTGGGTGTGGCAGGCGGTGGCTTCTTTGCACGAGGTGTCTGCACCTGGGGAACGGATCTGCGTCCGGGGTGCTATTGTCTGCTGCAAGAGCCCCTCCCCTTTCGCGTCCCCCTCCTTGCGCACAACGAGGCATGCGAATGGGGGGTGCGAAGTGGGGGGTGCACAAACGGCGCCTCCCATGGGTCGCCGTGCGGCCCCCACCTCTGCCTCCCTCCCATCGGTGCGCCAACCCATCATGTATATGATACAACCCGTGTCACTGCCATGGAGCTTAACAAACCGGTGTCGACCATCTGCATCCAAGTACATCAGGTACCCACTCTAATAACAATAACCTGCTCCGATGGGCATATACATGGCATCCTACACGCATGATAACTGGTAACATGACAACTATGCTACACCCGTAGACGTGGTCATGTCTTCCTTGGAACCTGCACCGGGATCCTCTTCAATAACAGTCGCTGGAATGGCTCCCGCAACTGTATCGACTCTTTGTCTCTGATCACGAATTGCTCCAGGGTCTTGAAATCTTGCTCGAACCGCACCTCAATATATATTGTAAAAAACACATTTATATTCCGGGATACAAGTCAGAACTAGGACCGATCTTAGCCTGTACCACTACATTAAGGAACACGGTGCCACCGAGACATGCGTATGAAGGAAACATGAATAAGGTTATGGCACCCATCAAGGGAAGCCTCAATCGATCGTTAATAAGTTCTTCATGCGTCAGACGCTGTATGTTTAGTAAAGACGCGCACAGGCGCGGTCAGATAAGTTGGAGAAAGAGACCTCGTGTTCCCCACATTCAGATTTACCTAGTCGGGTTCAGGTGGCACATGATCCGGCAGGTTATCCAACGGAGCAAGGCCTTGTTCGGGTCTGGAGCTAGCGCCCGATTCTTGAAGGCAGTTGAGGAGGTGTGTAGCTCCCTTGGTAGTAGAGAAGAGACGGGTGTAGGAGAGGGGAAAGAGTTGTCTTATGACCGCTGAGTTAATGCGTGGAGGAAGCGTGGGCATGAGAGGATGAGGTGTTGAGTATCACAGAGCCCACTTCCACACGGGCAGGTGATAGAGGAGGAGAGCCTGATGGGCGAAATCGTTTGGCGTATGGCCCTGTGAAGGCCACCTCGGTCTTCACAGGCTTCACCAGCCGTGACACTTGTTCGAATTCATGCGTCGCGTACAGTACCCATCGTTCCGCCCACATCGGCACAATATGCCTTGCAATGGGTTTTTCTAATACCCCGTGACGAGAAAGATGCAGTTCGCCAGCCTGACAACATGAAACGTCCGAAGCGGTCAGTTGTGATCATGCCTTGAACACGGTTCCGTTCGTGCGCTCGTATAATGTGCCGCAGCTCCGTGTCTGCGTGTCGCCATGCGTGATACAGCACACTCGCACGCGCGAGCTAAACGACATCTCTTGGGGGGTTCGAGTCAACGTGGGCGCATGTATCAGAGACGAGAACGCGGCGGCTCACTCAGACAGAGCTGACAAGGCGGGCATACTAGTCTGCGGTGCTCAGTAGGGGCGCTTGATCCACGCGAGCCCAAGCGGACCCTGCCTTTCGGGCCCTATGCTCGAGCTCTGCCAGCGCCCCAAAACGGGATTTTCCGAGATCTGAAGTAACCAGGTCACTGACGGCCTGCGCGAACTCACCCACAGTGCTGGCCAGATCTATTCGCCCGGTCCTGCCCCAACACTCTCCCCGTTGTCACGAAATTCGCGAATCCCATTCGTGTGTCCACATCTTCGATCGTCCTGGACCCACACCCCACGCACGACAAGGCGGCGGGGGAAAACCGGAACATAAGCCGCGGGTAGGTTTATAATTTGTCTCCATCTCACTGGCCCACTTGATCTCCTTGAGAGCGGGAGCCTTGACGCTGGCACCGATGATACCGAGGAACAGCGCGAGGAGTGATTCTAGGAAAATCCGGCGAGTGGAAGGAAAGGGAAGGGAAGGGAAGAAAATGTGTGGTATAGATCCGCAGTGGGAAGAAGAGGAGGACCATATGGATTGAGGATTTCAAAGTTGTTCCAGGCATGCGCAATACAGTACACTCGCACGCGCGAGCCAAACGCCATCCCTTAGGTGTTTCAAGTCAGTGTGGGCGCAAATAACAGTGACGAGAACGCGATGGCTCACTCGGACAGAGTTGACGAGGCGGGCATACTCGTCCGCGGCGCTCAGTAGGGACGCTCGATCCGCGAGCCTGAGGGGACTCTGCCTCTTGGGTCCTAACTTACACCCGAGCTCTGCCGGCGCCTCGAGTGAATACGAGAGCGATTTTCCGAGATCTGAAGAGAAGTGGAACATGAGCGCTTGAGCCGCGGGTAAGAAAAATCACTTTGTGGTTGCGTAACTTGTCCTCATCTCATTGGACGCGATTTCCTCGAGAGCGGGTGCCTTGACGCAGGCACAACGATTCCGAGGAACAGCCCGAGGAGTGCTTCTAGGACAATCTGGCGAGGGGAAGGAGGGGAAGCAGTAGTGTTATTGATCGGGGGTTGGAGCACGCGCTCATACGGGATGGAAGAGAGAACTTGGGTCTTCAGAGCACCATCAAATGAAATATGAAAGGTCTACAACACGGAGGGATTATGCGCGGTGACATAAGTGACGCGACTCGGACCTAGTCCTGGACGCCGCGTACGTTCGTAGGTTGAGACTGCTATGAAGGACAGGCGATAAAGATATGATGCGTACTTCCACCACGGAAGAGTGCGACCACGGCGACGCCTAAATAAGCTGACCCAGCATGACTATTGATGGCAAGGACGACGCGTTGACGACCTGGACAAACTGTCAAAATGTCAACAGAGCTAGGAGTCCCGTGACGGACCGACACCATCATCTTGCACTCTTCGTCCACCTGACGCCTCCGAGCTTGCAGGCTTCTAGATGCCTACCACGGCCTTAGGATCTAAACTTTATTATCCAGCCCTCTCCTAGTAGGTGTTCCAGAACCAAGAGCACAAGGCGGACTATCTCCATGGGTCTCAGATGCTGTCCTAGGGTGACCGCCGGCGAACAGCCATCGCCTGCCCGTGTACAGGTTCTATTGGTTCGCTGGTAGGCTATGGTTCACCCTTCCGTCGTACCCTTCCCACCACCGTCTGTTCGTCGAGGATGCCGTTCAACCCGTTTTCTCGCAAGCAAAGGATCCCTAGGCCTCGTCCTGCAACATCTGACGACCAGCCCCTAGGTCGTAAGTACTACCCAGGAGCCACTACGATGCGATTTTCTAATTGTTTTTGGCCAGATGATACCGTCGTTCGAGCCTCTGGCCTAGTTTGGCACATTGGCACTCATGGTGATATTACGATGGGCGCGATTCAAACATCACTCGCAGCTCTCAAGGAGGGGAGTGCCTTGGCGACGAATGTCCCATTTATCGCCCCAGTCGCGGGTCTCCTGCTTCAAGCGCTCACCATGCGAGATGTACGTGTTACTTACACTTTCCCTGACGATGTTCTGATGTTTGCGTCTCCAGGAAGTAAAGCAATACAAGGAGGAGTGTGAAATAGTCATGCAGAAACTCGCCAGAATCGCGAAGATCATTGTCGGTGTTGGCGAGTTGTGCGAAAGTCATAACCTGAGCGAGGAAGATCTACCAGCTGATCTGCGGGCTATTCTGGATTCTCTTCAAAGGTTCGTCTCTGTAGTGACTATCGTGCTCCTGACCCTCACGATCTGATGAAGGACCAGAGAGCTGGATAGAATCGAGCGGGTGTTGAAGAAGTGCTCCAAGAAAAAGGGCTTGAGAGGGATGCTTCTGCGCAAGGATCTGCAGACGAAGATCAAGCAATGTGATGTGGAGATATCGAACGTTCTGCAGGCTTTCCACGTTCGTGCTTTATTTCTGACATTCGTGTCAATCGCATTACATATCCCCCTGTAGGCTGAGCTGTCATTGGACACTCGCGTCGCGTTGATCGCGATGAGGCGAGAGGTATGGTGCACACCGATGTTAACCTGGGTGCACTTGGTTGACAATCGTAATAGGCTGCCCCCTCCCATCCCGGCCCAATTGAAGCGTTACCGTAAGCTCTTCTCAGTTGTGTTCGTAAGATTCTATCGCGTGTTGATGTTGCCTCTCTAGGACCGCTTCCCAGGAATCTGATGGCGCACAGATATTTTTGGGCACTAAGGGAGCCTTCGATGCTCTTTGGCGTATGACGTTAAGTGCCAAGGAGCTGACTACCCGTCCCAGGCAAGCCATTTTGAAGCCCCTGCCGAACAAGCATCACGCGATCACATACTACGTCATGTTACCTTCCTTTTTTTTTTTAGTCCCCGATCTCTTAAATTAAGTGCATGAAACGAACGGAAATGAATCTGCCTCTTTCACTAGGTGTCGACTCTGTCGACAGGGACCTTGCTTGTGTGATGGTGTTCGTGAAGATGGTTGAAACGGTGAGATTTACAAATTTGTTGTAGTAGATACAGTGTTACGGACACAAATATGCACAAAGAAAGAAACCGTGGGACGATGTCTGTAATCTGCAAGGAGATAAATAAGTCGGTGTATGTTTTAACGTATATGTGGACGCACTGGAATCGTGTTTCATCACATGTTATTGAAATGTCCGAATTCACCAGAACGGTAGCGAACAAGCGTGGTCAGTTCCAAAGCAGAGAGGCGGACGTCCTCTGTCCGAAGGTTTTCGCACGGATGGTTGGTGAATAATTTGTCATCGAAGTCTCGCAGAAGTCGTATTGTTTTCCTTCCGCGACTTCGTGAAAGTGCAACGTACGCGTTAAACGCAGTGAGGCATCCAGAGGGTGGTTTTGCGATGTCCACAATGACACATTCCAGAGTTTGACCCTGGGACTTGTAGTCGGTGAAGGCATACGCAGGGGTCAGAGCAAATTGCCGTCTTTTGATAAGGAGACTACCTTTTCCCGCTAGCAAGAAAGCTGATTCAGACGGGAAAATGGGTACAATTCCTCGTGGCAAAGTTTCGATTGCGATTTCTTTACCAATGAGCGGTTTGAAAAGAATGACCGCGGGGGGAAACGCAAGACGGATTGTGTTCTCATCATTGTTATCTATGTTTTCTCTTGGATCGAGAATGATCTCAGTGACGACACCTCGAGAACCATTGGCGAGGCCACTGTGGGGTGTGATGTTGGAGAGAAGCATAGCTTTCATTCCAACCGCGACATCTATTTTGTTTGGCAAGTTGTTAGTCTTGTCTTGTTTAAGATCGGCTACAGCAAGTCGTTCTGGCCGGGTCAGAGGACGGTGAGCAGCACGATCTTCGGCATAAAAAATGTAATGGGTATGCCCCGTTGTGTGGCAGTGTTTTGTCAACATTTTCTCATTCCAGAGAGAGCGAACTGCGTTTCGGGATGTGACGAGAATGGTTTCGTTCCATGGTGGTTGCGTGAAATCTGGTATTTCGCAATCAGAGTGAGTGAGAACGAGCTTTCTGATTTCTTGGAGATCGCGTAGTGTGCAATCTCCTGTACGTGATCGTTCCAGAATTGCGCTCCATTCAGCATCCTGCACTCTCATTTGTTCCTCGAGTTTGATGACAATGTCGAATTGTTCAAATAGGTGTCTACCAAGTAAACTGACGTTGTCTCGTGGGTGGGGATTGTACAGTTCTTTGGTAAAGTTGGCAACGGGAGGGAATTGATGAAAATCGCCGAGTAAGATGATGTTGAGACCTCCGAAAGGAGTTCCAGTATCCATGTTTCCATTGCGTGTCCGAAACGTGTCTAGTACCTGAGAGAGGTGTCGCAGCAAAGGAGCGGTCATCATGCTTTTTTCGTCGATTGTTAACCATAATGTGTTGCCGATGTTCTTCTGCCATTTTTCGACATTTTTTTTGCTAGGATCAGTGACCCATTTGTCAGTAGGCGGAGTCCGCAACGGTAACGAAGCCCATGTATGTAGCGTTTGGCCACCGATAATGCTAGCAGCAACACCAGACAATGCTGTCTTGGCCAAGAGAGGAGACGCGTTTAATTCAGCGAAAGTTCTCGAGATCTCGTTCAACAAAGTTGTCTTTCCTGTGCCTCCTTGTCCATGGACGATCATGAGACGTTGGGGGGGGTTTTTTTGCGCCAAAGAGGCGAGAAGATGGTCACAAACTATATTGTACACCATTGTTTGCCGTTCGTTTAAAATGGCAGGGGGAGTGCTTGACGCGACTGAGGTGGAAGGGATAGGAGCGAGGCATACTTCGGTAACCTCAGGATCGGTGAGCGTTTGGCGCAAGTGCGACACGTTGGAAGGTGAAATTTCTTCGACGGTGGTGGCAGGAGTTTGCATGATTTCGTTTCCAGCGCAATCCGTGGCTAGCACAGCGGTTTTCCACAAGGGAAAACGATTCAAATCGTTTGAAGTAGCTCGAGAAGCAGGACGGTGAAACGCCAAAGTGTATTCTGTGTCAGCCAAAGCACCGCTGTTGATTCCGTTGGTGAGTGCCTGTTCGGCGTACAGTAACTCTCGACCGTCATACGGTGTGTCCAGTGCTGAGAGGATGCGTTCTTCCGTGATAACGGGTTCGACATAGGTGTTTTCGTCGAGCTCCAGATGTTCCGCGTCTTCAGCGTCTTCGTTCACCGCAGGCAAATTTATTGTTACTTGGAGGGGCTCGTTGCCGTTTTCATCCCCCTGTCGATGTTTTCTAGCGCTTTCTGAACATTCATGGTAAAATTCGATATTGGTAATGGTGGAAAGGGTTTGTTCTGAAGCTTGTAATGTGAACTGTTCAAAGGCATGTCGAAACATTTCGTCATTTCCTTTTAAATCAGTTATCGTTTGCCATGGTTTCAGCAGCGCTAGCATGGATGCAAAAAACAGCCCGTTTTCGTCTGAGTCGTCTCGCCGGGGGAACCATTGACCTGTGAAATAAGGCATGGTTTCGTGACCAGGAGTTCGTACGATTCTGCAGTGTCCGTTTCTGTTACTGTTTACTCGGTAAGGCACGCGGACGTTAGGAGGACGTCCACGATTCGAAGGTTTTTCATGCAGCATTTTTCCATCGTAGGTGCAGAGGAAATAATCTAGATAGGACGATGATTGTAAGGCGTCACCACGATCAATGTACTCTCGGATTTGATCTTTTATTTGGAGAGTTCCTTCTATCAATTCGATGTTCACCGCGTCACTGTTCTAGAGAGTTTCATTAAATGTGTTTCGGCGATTCAAATTTAATATGGTTTTACCTCTTCGACCACTTCTTCAGCCGAGGAAGCGGTTGCAGTAGAGGTGTCGTGATCGTGGTGACTACTGTTTCGTCAATATTCCGACGGTTTTGATGCTCACGAGGAGACTCACGTCAAAGAGGAAAGGACAGGATAAGCTCTTTTCAACAAGTGGACGACTGAATGCCAATGTATTGTTTCGAAACAGTGCGAGATAAAACGGTCTCCCCATCCCATCAAGTAAGCGATGACTTCAGGGGCGCTCAATTCTTGTTCGCGAGTCAAGATGTTTCCACATCGTTGAATGAGTTTTTTGTTCAACGCGACGATATCTGTTGTCATATTTTCCTTGGCGTGGTGGAATGCGACCGCTTTCGCAAGAAGAGCAGAAGCATTGGATGTTTTGTTTTGTTTTTTGGCGACGTAATGGGTGATGTACCACGCGATGTCCTTTGTTTCAACACCGTTAGTGATCAATTTGATGTCATGATTCGCGCGCAAACATTGAAGCAGAGTAGGATTCCAGTTGTTGAAATACCCAAACGTTCTCTTCGGTCCCCAGTTGCCATTTTCATCAATCCAGTCACCTTCCGCCAAAGGAAAGGGAGCTCGTCGTTTGCACAGAAAATGACCATTGACGATCTTCAGGCATGCGTTGCCGCATTGGTGAATTTGCACGGAACGTGCAATTTTTTTTTCTGCCTTGCTTCGTTCGATTTCATAATCACTTGAATGTGGATGGACGGGACGGGAAAAAGCGACACGGTTTTCCCGTGGAATGGTTAGCACCTCGGCACCGTGATAATCAGGGAGGTGTGCACGAATGTTGGCCGACAGAAAAGTAGTCACGTTGGATCTGAAGTTTTCCATCTTCAGAGCTTCCTTTGTTTCTGTCGACGTCATCGATCCCGTTAACCAGAGAATCATGTGCAAATGAAGGGTTCCTCTCCCTTGGGCCTCGACGGTGCCGACGCAAGCGTCGATTTCTCCAAGAATTCCAATTTCTCTTTCAATTGGTCGATTCCCTTGTGCCAATTTAATTCCGAGCAAGGTTTCGATGACCGCATTGATGGTCAAGTGGAAAAAACTGGCAGCTCCAAAGGGGTCAGCAGCGATGATCGTGTCCAAAGGCTGGAAATCTAAAGTATTAAACGCGTCGAGATCGATATCTTGGCCACATAAGACTTGTGCAACCGGGTCTTGTGTGTCAGCAGGGTTGATTGTTAACCAGATAGCGGGAGGGTTCTTTTTAACGCACATTCCCCAGATAAGTGAGCGGATTTTGATACGAGATTCGTCTGTACCCATCACCTTAGCTCGAACGGTGGAAAGATTGCGACGTAAAGAGCGAATAATGGGATTGGAAAAAGGTTTATGATTTTGTTCCTCTACGGCTGCGGTTTGAAAGTCTGTTGCTTTTAGAGACCGTATTTCTCTTTCATTGTTCACAAAAGAGTGTCAAGAAATCTGGAGAACGGCAGCTGCGCACAATTGTCTCTTTTGCAACACTCCAAAGATTTGAAAGATGAAATGATGATCTAAGCGAAAGCGTTTGTCGTCATAGCGAAGTGACCAACGTGCGTGCATGTCGTATGAAACAGACTTTGGTCTGTCGACTTCATAACCACCTTCACCGTATGGAAACAAACAAGGGAAGCTGCCAAGCAGGTGATTCGGATTTTCACTGGATCCGTGAGTTAAACTCCCGCTGGCCGTCTTTCGTGGGTATTCATTGACGAAATCACTGCTTCGTTTGACAGCCCAACCGTCGACCAACTCGGTGCGAGCCACATTCGAAAGAGCGTGTGCAAGCATTTCGTTTTCGTTGACCTCAGTCGCAGCGACATCAATAACTCCCAGTGATTGCAGAGGTATCGTCTCAGGGCCTATTAGTGTGTTTGCGTTATTTGTTTTCGCCAGAAAGTGAAGCGAACAAACCTTCTTCAACCGAACGATCATTTCCAGTATCTTCCACTCGTTCTTCATCGCTTTGTTCGTCTTCCCCGGGTATGCCGGCCAAATTCCCGAGACCACTAGAGTCCTCGTTTCCTGATCAAAGTGAGCGACGATTCTCATTTAAGCAGCGTTTTTTGGTAACACTAACCTTCTTCGTCACTGTCGTCCTCAGGAACGTATCCGTCATTCTCAGCAGCTAAGATATCACTGTCTGGCAAATGTCGCGTTACAGATAGAATCTCTTGGGGGAAACCGTCAACAGGTAAGGTGTTGAGTCGTTCTGGACAAATGATGATGTGTTCATACAAAGGGTTGTTCTGTTTCAGCCATTGTAGCGCCATCCGCACACGGTTTCGGTTGACACGCAAGAAGCCAGGCATCGTTTTTTCGGGGACGTTTCTCGGGCCAACAAAGGTAACGCCTATTGTGGCTGCCAGAATCGAGGATCTGGGAGGCATGATTTGTGCGTCAGTCATTTTCGCGATGTCCTCAGTGTTAAGACGGTATGTGGAAACGTTCCCTCTGAGACCACTCTGTAAATTTTTCGTACCCCAGGAACGCGCCCCTTTTTTTTTGGGGTACAGTTTGACAATGTACGCAGCAGGGAAATGCCTGGCTACCAAAACGTGTTCAGGAAGGGTAAGAATTTTCAATTCGCCAGGAACTGGTCCTATCCACATTCCGTTGGCGAGTGACAAAGGAGGTGTTTTGTTTCGCTGAAGATGGGACAGACAGGATGGACAGACGAAAGCGATGCGAACGTCGTCATTATCTGTACGATAACAGGATGATTCGTCATGAAGAAGCATCCCGTTTGTCAGTGTGTGGGCGGGATGTTGCTTAGATGGCATAAGTAATTGTTTTTGATGCAATTCAGAAACAAGGATCTCATGAATATCTTTACGGGGGTACCGCCCAGCGCAAACAGAACAGGTTGCCGTTTTGGTAGCGATGTTACCGGTGGCATCGATGAATTTGCATATCCGGTCCTGTCGGATCTCCTCTGGAACGGTTTGAAAGAAAGTATCATGAGAGGTGGTGGGTGCGTTTGCTTCTGTGACGTTTACAACTGAACGTTCTTCCTGCTCGATTTTTCTCCTCTTTGTTTTCTCTTCGATCGCGTTTTCAAGCAGGGTTTGGAGTGCAAGTGGAAGACGTTGAACGGCTTCATCTAGCGTGGCACGGTTCTTTTTCTCCGCAGGCAGAAAAGAGCCGTTAGGTATTATCTTGTAAATTTCTTTAATCGTTAACCTGGATACATTGAACAGTACGTTCCCGGGAGGTTTGGAAGTAGACGGCAACATTGGTAGTTTGATCAGTTTCTCCTGTGCTGACACGTTTGCTTTTTTATTGGGTCGCGTTTGGAGAAGCGGCGCTCAATCAACTATCACAGGGCCCCCTTTTTTTTCCTTACAGGTCATTTTAAACACATCCGACCGACATACACGACAGTTGTCCGTCATCTTTCTTTGTCTTCGTTCATTTCCAAAAAGTCACCCCTAATCCGTTCTCTTCTTCTTTCCCTGTCGCATGTCATCCTCAGAATCATCGAGGGAATTGTGCTCTTGGTTTTCCTTTTCTGCATACTTTTCGTCAGTGTCGCAAATCAGCAAGCGAACGGACGCACCGCCATTTGGGAACGGCAAAACGCCACTTGAGGGACCACCAAGTTGACTTCCTTCGTCGGTGTCCGAATCTCTCGTGCGATGCAATGCGGCCGCAGAGACCATACGAATAGGACCCTGGCCGATATTCTTTCGTTTGTAAGCAGAGGACGGTCTGGCGGCGCTCGTTTGCAGAATGATGATTTGCTCAATCGTCGCGTTAAAACAGTCGAAGTTTGTATTACTTTCCTTGATACGGATGTGATAATGGTGGAGTTCAAAGTGAAGCTCCACGAGAGCTCCCTTGAGAACGTTGTTCACTTCATCTGTTTTTACAGGTTTGTCGTTTTGGAAAACGGAGAGTGGCCTGACTTGATACTCATGTTTGACCTCCTGTAAATCTGGTAGCAAGTCGTCGGAGACGGGCCATTTTTCTGTTTCGTCGTCAACAACTTCTCCTGCTTCGTCGTCAATTTTGTGAGGCTAGAGAGTACAAAGAACGTCTCAATTCTTTCGGCGGTAAGTAAGGATGAAATTTGGGCGAACCCTTTTCACGAACACATTCTGGCCGAAGCGCAAATTTGTGTAGTTGTGTAGCGTTTACCACGAACGCTAGCCTGACTTAGGCTTCGGAGTGGGTGGCGATCCTCTTGACGATGTAGTTGCGATTGACTCGGGCTTGTGGGAAGTCGGCGGGGTGTACTTGTAAGGCCCCGTTGCTGTCTTCGTAGCCGTGTAGATCGTCTCCTATTGGTATCAAAGGAGGGGGTGTGGCGACTATGCGTAGGTCTTCCCAAGTGTCGTGGTCGACGACATAGAGGTAGGTATAGGGAGAGGCGACACGGGGGTTGATATAGAGGTAGACGCGATGACAGGTACTGCCGGCGGGATAGTTGTCCACTGCACAGGCTAAGTCACGAGGGATCCCTTGGTCTAGAGGGATATGTCGGACGACTCACTTCAAGGGGGAGGACCCTATAGAGCGAAGAACTGGTAGTGGTATTGGAAGAAGACCAAGATGCCGTTCTTGGTCTTCGCAGTACTCTACTTATACAGATACGCGCGGGCTTTCAAGCGCCGCTCCAAGAAGTACTAGCCAATAGCGTAAGTAGAGTAAACCCTAGTACAGCTATCCTAGTATGAGTCACGTCGAGTCATGATCCGATCCGTTATCGTACACAATCACATGTGCCGGAGCTTACCCGGCTGACTGATCCTTACAAGTCCATGACGATATACTGCTGACGCGGTGCCATACCCTTGACGTCAGTGTCCACTTCCGGTCCAGACGTAACATCACCCCCTTCTCAGGATCGGGCCCCAGACCGACCACGTACGATCTCCTCCCTGAGCATTGCGATGCATCGACCCTCCTCTACTCCCGGGCGATAGGAATCGCGTTCGTCCTCGATGCGCTTGATGGCATTGGCGCGCTGTAAGCGGAGCACGCACTGGCGGCGCATGCTTCCGAGCTTGTCCAGCTCGGCGATCTTCTTCCTCAACTCCTCCTCCTTGGCCTCGTAGCCCGCTTGCAGGCACCGGTACCGATGTATCTCGGCCGTGACTGTCAGGTCGTTCATGGCCATGCAGGCCGTATCGACCGACTGTCGGAATGCGCTGTTCTGATCTAGAAAGACCAGGTCGTCGTTGGTGTAGGTGGGAGAGGGCTCGTCGTATTGGGGCTCGGCGTGCACCGACTTGCCGTACTGCTGGTCGCTGCCCCGTCGATAGGCGAGGACAAAGGGGTCCGCCGTAAAGACGAGCTGCGTATACCGAGCTGGGTGCAGTTGCCCTTGAGCGTCGCGTATCTGGAATGGGATGAAGTGAACTCCCCTGTTGTGTTTGAACCCGACTGGTGGCGGTGTCTCCACCCGCTGTCGGGAAATTGGACTGTGTTCCTCCGCACGGAAGAGGCGCCTTTGTGCGGATTGTTGACTCGGCGGCAAGACCATCGGCTCTCCGTCTGTGGTGCATAGCGGCGGGGTTTCGTCGTGAGTAGTGGTGAGGTGAGTCCCATACATGAGGTGCTCGTTGAGAGGACAATGCTCCTCCGACAGGTACCTGTCGTATGCTCGATCTTCTTGTACCTGAGCCGGGTCTTGACGGGACGGAGGTCGGGTCGGAACATAGCCTTGCGGAGACGGGCTGCATGTACTGATTGCTGTAGGTGTTGGCGAAGGAAGAAGGGATGGAACGGGGGTAACTGGGCGACTGGGGCTTGGTTGAATGGGCTCGGGAATCGACATGGGTGACGGTGGCGCGTTCTGGATGATAACGGTAGGCTGGACTGAGATGGGGAGTAGGTCGTCGAGGACATAGTGGACTTGGACTGGGGAGTAGGACATGAGTAGATGGGAGTGTGAGAGTGGGAGATGGGGACGTCTCTTGGGAGTGTCCCGTGCTTATATGCACTTCTCTGGCGGGGTTTGAATGTTTGAATTCCCGAATGGCTTCATCAGCGAAGACGTCATCCTTCGAGACCCACTGATTATCGGAATCCGGGTATCCGCGCCACTTGACCAAATACTGCAGTTTCTTTGTTCTGCCGAAGCGCCGGGAGTCTAGAATCTTCTCGACTTCGTATTCTTCTTCGCCATCAATCAGATCTGGCGGCGGGCGCTGGTAGTTGGGTCCGTGTGTGGGAATTTCGCGATAAGGAGTCAGAAGATCCGTGTGGAACACTGGGTGGATGCTCCACTGCGTGGGAAGTTCTAGGCGATAGTTGACTGCGGACATCACCTGAGTGATCTTAAATGGGCCATGTCTTCTGGGCGCAAGCTTTGTGGTTGGCTGGTTGGTACGTAGGTGGCGTCCTTCGAGCCATACGAGGTCCCCTATTTGGTATTTGGGCGTATCTTTGTGTTTGATCCACCCCTGCTGCGCTTTGATCATCAGTTCCTGGGCGCGCGTTCTAGCCTCTTGGAACTGTTTGATACGGAGTGCCACCTGTGGTATAGGGGAAGGACGGTCGGTCCAATCAGCGCGGGGATTGTAGCCCATAAGGATGTTAAAGGGGGACTCCCTAGTGGACTCATTGGGCCAGTTGTTGTGCGTGAATTCTGCCATGGGTAGATAGCGTGTCCAGTCGTCCTGCCTTTCATTGACCCAGAACCGTAAGTATTGTTCCAGCCACTGGTTGGTGCGTTCAGATTGTCCGTCTGTCCGTGGGTGGTAGGCCGTGGATATGTTCTGTTCGATACCTAGGATTTTGCACAGTTCGCGTGTGAACTTTGATGCGAATCTGGGGTCCCGATCGCTAATGATGCGCGCTGGTAGTCCGAATCGGGTGAAGACGTGTTTCACGTACAGGGCCGCAGTTCCTTCTGCGCTTATCTCTTCAAGGCATGGGATGAATATTGCCGCTTTGGAGCAGTCGTGGTCCGTTACTGTCAGTATGGAGTCACAACCGTCCGCTTGCGGTAGTTTGGTGATGAAATCCAGGGCTATGGTCTCGAACGGCATCGCTTCCTTTCTGGGGAAGATGGGTTGTAGTGGTGCGCGTGTGGGGCGGTTATTGACTTTGATCCGTTGACAGTCGGCGCAGCCTTTGACGTAGTCTTGTGTTTCCTGTCGCAGGCCTGGCCACCAGTAATATCGTTCTACCATTTTGATTGTCCGGTTGATTCCGGGGTGGCCGTGGACTGGTGGGTCGTGATGTGCTCGTATGATGCGCTGTCGTTCGTGTGCGTCTCCTGTGACTACGCGTCGTCTGTCTTTGTACCATGTGCCTTCGATTTTCTTCAGTTTGTGGGGGTCTACCCATCGCTTCACCATGGTTTCGTCTTGGGTGTATACCGGGTTGGTGGGTTCCATTTCCGTGATGTTGATAGTGTGTTGCGTGCGTGTTGGGTTGTCCGTTGTGTCGATTTCGGTGGCTCTGATGAACACGTGGTCTGGGAGTACCGTGACTTGTTCGTTGTCGTGCTCTCCTTGGTCGTAATCTGGTCGTCTTGATAGTGCATCTGCGCGTCCGTTGGCTGTTCCTTTGATGTGGTGAATTTCTATGTCGTATTCAGCCAGTTCTAGTACTTCCCTTGCTACGCGGCGACTAATCTTCTGGGGGTGTCTCCAATATTGCAAGTTCATATGATCGGAGAAGACTTTGATTTTGTGTGGTGATCCCGCGAGGTATTGTCTCCAGTTTCGCAGTGCTTTCACGATGGCTAAGAGCTCCAGGTCGTAGATGTCGTAGTTTCTTTCCGCTGCGTTGAGGGTGTTTGAGTAGAATGCGATTGGGTGTCGTTTGTTGTCTGTTCCCTTCTGGAGAAGTACCGCTCCTACTGCGTATCCAGATGCGTCGACTTCTAGCTCGAACTGCTTGTCTAGTTCCAGGTGTTTGAGTACGGGTTCTTCGGTTACCAGCGCTTTAAGCTTGTCGAATGCTTGCTGTTGTTCTGTTTCCCATTGCCAGTTGGTGTCCTTGCGCGTGAGTTTGTTGAGTGGTCGTGCATGTGTGGCAAAATTTCGGATGAAAGCGCGGTAGAAGTTGCAGAAACCTAGGAAGGATCGCACCTGTTTGACGGTTTTTGGTACGGGCCAGTCTGTTATGCCGGAAATTTTGACGGGGTCCATGCGAATCACCCCCTTTTCAATGATTACCCCCAGGTAATCGAGGGAGGAAGAGTGGAAGGTGCATTTCTCGAGTTTGAGGTAGAGGTCGTGTTGTTCCAGTAGGTCCAATATGTCGTGTACTGCTTCGGCGTGTGCTTGTTCCGTGGTTGATGTCGCAATACCGATATCGTCCATGTAAACTCGAATGATGGTTCCTTTTTTCTCGTGGTAATTGATGAGGGGTTGGCATATGGCGTTCATCATTTCTTGGAAAGTGGATGGGGAGTTGGTCATGCCGAAGTACATTACCACTGGTTCGTAGAAGCCGTATTTAGTTTTGAACGCTGCCTTGTACTGGTCGCCGTCTTTGACTAGGATGTTGTTGTAGCCCTGCCGAACGTCGAATTTGGAGAATATCCATCCCGAACTGAGATTTGCGATGAGTTCCGGTATGAGGGGGAGTGGGTACTGGTTGCGTATGGTCCATTTGTTGAGCGTCCTGTAGTCCTGCACCGGGCGTAGTTTTCCGTCCTTCTTTTTCACGAAGAAGAATGGGGATGCGTACGGGGATTTAGAGGGGCGTATATATCCTTTTGCCAGTTGTTCGTCCAGGAATTCTCGTAGTGCCTTGTCTTCTGCTTGGTTTACAGGGTATACCTTGCAGTCGAATGAGTCGGGTGCCTCTGGCTTGAGTTCGATGGCGTGGTCCCATGGTCTGGAAGGTGGGAGGCGTTGGGATTCCTTCTCACTGAATACTTTGGCGTGCCTTTTGTATTCTTCGGGTATTTCCTTCTTTTCCGTGTATTGTTGTGCCGCTATTGCCATGTCTGTTGCCGTTGTTCGTAGGTGTGCCGGTAGGGATTGTTCTTCTAATTCGTGGAAGGCTTGTTTTTTGTTTTCTTCCTCGATCTCCACTATGAGTCGTCGGAGTTCTACGAGTCCAAACGGTTTGAGTGGGTTGGTGGTGCGGATAACGATGGGGTATTGTTTGGTGTCGAGGGTGGCTGTTGCCCACTGGATTCTGGGTTGGAAGGCTGCGAGCCATGGGTATCCCAGTATAAGGTCTTCTCCTCCTACGTTGGTGACTAAGAAACGGATGTCCTTAAGTTTCCCGTCAGTTTGTACGTTAAGGTCGACACAGTGGGTGATTTTCCCTCCTTTGTTATGTGTTCCGTCTATATTCCAGATGTTGCGGGGACGCTCTAGTATTTTGGTTCCTAGATGCATCCGTTTGACGAAGTCGGGGTGTATGAAGTTGTCGGTGGCTCCGGAGTCCACCAGTGCTTTTCTTTCGGCCATGAAGTTACTCGTGCGGATCGAAACTGGAACATGCATAGATCGATAGCGCGTTATGAACGACGAGTTACAATTGACTGCCCTCACCCAGGCCGTTGGGTTCAGGCGCTTGGAAAATCCTGGCTTCCTGCCATATTTCTAGCAAACATCTCCCTTCCCTCCTCCGGGAGCTCTGCAATCCTCCCCATGATATCCTCTACCTGTTGTGCCGATGTGGTACCGCGGTTGATTTGCACTGGTTCATCGAGATCGATAAGGGGTTCCCCTGCGACGCTCTGTGGAGCGGTGGGTAGTTCCTCGATGTACGCGCTTCTTCCTTGGGGTGGTCCTTGGCGCGTTTGACGTGGTTGCTGGCATTCTCGTGAGAAGTGGCCTTTCTTTCCACAGTTATAACAGGTTACGTCCCTTGTGTTAAAGACGCCCCGTCCTCCTCTTCCTCTAGCGAGGAATCCTCCGCGAGGGGGGAACGGAGGTCTTCCCTGTGTGTAGTTCCTCCATTCCTGAGGGTTGTTCGGGTTTGCTTCTTCGGATCCTGCGACTCTGGCGCGGATTCTGCCCGGTGTGGTATCCATGGCGTCGGGGTGGTTGCGGTATTGCTGCCATCCTTGACTTTGTCTTTGGGGTGGTTGGAACCTTGCGGGTTGTTGCTGCTGTTGTTGCTTGGGGCGCTGCGTTAGCTGCCTTCCGAATCCATCCACTCGTGCCTTCATGTGGAGGTATCGCTTCTGCTGTTCAATCAGAGCGTTCTTCCACTGGTGGTAGGTTACTGGGCTGTGGAATTGGTATGCGTTGCGGTATAGGTCGAGGGGTACGCCTCTGGTGAATTTGTCGAGTACCAGGGGGTCGTCCAGGCGGTAGTCAGCCTGTCGAACGAGCTTTTCGAATGCGGTTACGTAGCTGTCAATGTCTCCTCCCGTCATCTTGAATCCTTTGTCCAGTTCTAGTCTGGCGCGTTCTTGTTCCATGTTGTCTCGGAACTGCCGTTTGAAGGCGAGCTCTACTGCGCTCCATACCCATGGATCAGTTCTGTCTGGCCTTGTTTCGATCCATCTCTGGGTTTCCGTGGTCCATTCGTCGACAAGGGGACCTTGGATGTAGGTGAGGAACATCATCGCTTTGATGTAGGGGCTTTGCAGGCTTCGGTTGGCTATGTTTACTTGGGCGAACCGGTTCCATTGGGATAGGAAGGCTTGTGCTTTGTCTCGATCGCCCGTGAATATGGGTGGCTCTTTGCCAATGAATCTGTCGGTAAGGTGGGGAATGTCTGCAAACCCGGGGTGTGGGAGGCCTGCTGCGTCTCCTCCTCCGTCGCCTCCGTTTCCGTCATCTCCTCCTCCTGGGTTATCTGCTGGATCCCCTCCGGGTGGGTTCCCTTCTGGTTGTCGGGGTTGGTTTTGTGGGGTGAAGAGGGCCGTTCTGATCTGGGTAGGTGCTTGGGTGATTGTGGATGTCATGACTGGGATAGACTTAGCGATATTTTCCAGCGCTAGTTCTTCTGCTTCGTCTTGGTGAATGTGGATGTCTTCGGGGTTGCTTGCGAGTGATGGTGATGGTGCTGGTGTCTTTGGTGTGGGGGATCGTGCTGGTTCTTCGTATTGTCCGTCGATAAGGCCCCACTGGTCTCTGGTGACTACGTTGTTGGCTAGGATGTCAAGGCGAAGTCCTCCTCCTGCGGGTCGAAGTACTTTGTATTTGTTGTGGAGTTCGTCCCACTTGATTTCCGTCCAACAGGTGTTCTCGAAGTTGAATTCTACTGGGATGATGTGTCGGTTGCCTGATCGGTCAAAATAATCGGTGACGTAGCCTGGTATTTCTGCGTCGTCTTTCCAAAATGCAGCCTCTAGATATCTCTTTGGTACGTTGCGTTCTCCTCGCCTGTCGATGTGGTATGGTCTGAATGGGACCCAGTAGTCCTTGGTTGTTCTGGTAGGATTGGCCACGGTTGGGATCTTGGTCTTAATGTAGCGTTTACCACGAACGCTAGCCTGACTTAGGCTTCGGAGTGGGTGGCGATCCTCTTGACGATGTAGTTGCGATTGACTCGGGCTTGTGGGAAGTCGGCGGGGTGTACTTGTAAGGCCCCGTTGCTGTCTTCGTAGCCGTGTAGATCGTCTCCTATTGGTATCAAAGGAGGGGGTGTGGCGACTATGCGTAGGTCTTCCCAAGTGTCGTGGTCGACGACATAGAGGTAGGTATAGGGAGAGGCGACACGGGGGTTGATATAGAGGTAGACGCGATGACAGGTACTGCCGGCGGGATAGTTGTCCACTGCACAGGCTAAGTCACGAGGGATCCCTTGGTCTAGAGGGATATGTCGGACGACTCACTTCAAGGGGGAGGACCCTATAGAGCGAAGAACTGGTAGTGGTATTGGAAGAAGACCAAGATGCCGTTCTTGGTCTTCGCAGTACTCTACTTATACAGATACGCGCGGGCTTTCAAGCGCCGCTCCAAGAAGTACTAGCCAATAGCGTAAGTAGAGTAAACCCTAGTACAGCTATCCTAGTATGAGTCACGTCGAGTCATGATCCGATCCGTTATCGTACACAATCACATGTGCCGGAGCTTACCCGGCTGACTGATCCTTACAAGTCCATGACGATATACTGCTGACGCGGTGCCATACCCTTGACGTCAGTGTCCACTTCCGGTCCAGACGTAACAAGTTGCCTTCGGCGCAAATGAAGTAACGTCGATCGTCGGTGGTCGTAGTTTTCTCCTGGATGTTGCACATGATGTCAATTCCCTTTTGAAAATCGTCCTCAAACGGTGTTCCATACGGCTTCGAAAGTTGTAACTGAAATTTAGATGTGTGCAAACCACCATATTTCCGATTGAAATTGCCTTGGGGACCGCAATTCAGCCTGTTGTCCGGCACACGACCGACCACACACATGACGGCATCGGTTTGGTTCTTTTGGTCGTTCAAGACGTTTCCAGATTTTCCTTGGCACCAAACTACGTTATCCTTCAACATGGGATTAGCCACATAAAAGTTAGCGTCCGCGAGAGCGGTTTGGTAGGAGTCAAGGTTAATCTGCATAGCGAGCACGGGAAAGAGGGATGGATGTAAGCAAGGCAAAAGGAGCAAACAACTGTTACGCCATATCGAAAAGGAGGCTTAGCACACCCCTCAAAAAAAACATGAACCACGGTGCAACGTAATGCAATGACGACGAACCGCCAGTGGACCCCTGAACCCATTTTTTGGAGTTGGGGTACAACTCCTGAGTAACATACACGCTACACCGACGATGATTCCGCAAGGCACGCATTACATCGTGAGCGTGTGAAAGTAGAGACCGCTGTCTGTTTTGCTGCGAAGGAACGTTTTTGGAACATAAGCATGATTTTCTAACTAGTAAATTTAGCCATTGTCTCAGTAGTTGTACAGTCTCTGTTATCTCTGTTACCATCAGCCGAAATCACTGTTTGTCCTTATTTACATTTATTTGACTGTGTGGTCGAATCCGGCTGAATTTCGACCTGCCATAGGACCTTGTCAAGCAAGGTGACTTAGGTAATACACCATTTGTGGTCCACGTTACTCCTGCCCTTTACACAGTAATAAAATCTGGCTTGATAGCATGTTTTGATGGATTGTTTGACTTTGGGTCTCAATAATATACCAAGCTGGATGACGTTGCACTCCAATTCTCGGAGTGTTGAAGGCCACGGTCATCAACTAAGACAGGTTATTGACAATAGCTACTTGTCAATGCGCCATGATGAGGTGTGTTGCGATATCACCGCACCCGAGATCGAGACTACATACCGCCGAAGTCAGCGTTAAGGGCAGGGGGGGGACAGCCTCTTTGCATGGAGGGCCTGCACCTGGAGAATTGATCTGCGGCCTGGGGTTCGTTAATCATCTTCAAGTTCTGCGAGTCCCTCCCTGTTCATGTCCCCTCAGCCCCCCGTTTCCTCACACGCGGTCCGCATCCTTCCCTCGTTGCATGCAACGAGGCGTACGAATAGGGAGGGGCGCAAAGGGAAGCACAAACGACGTTTCCCCCGGTCAGCGGGCAGCCCACACCAGTGACACCATTATGAGCACCCTCCCATTGTTTCGCTCACCCACGCGTCACGTACAGCGAATCATATACTCAGGCTATCCTCACCACTCTCACTGATGGTTGGACCATCTTCCCGTGGCTCTCTACCAGCCTCAACTTCAATTGGTTCAGCAAGTCTAGCGCTCGGTATTTGGCCTTCAAGTGGCCAAAGCCAACCGACCGACTTTTTGTTGGAGTCACCTCCGGCAATCAGCTACTTGAACGTTTGGTCCGTGGGGATTTAGGACGAGAATTCTGACGTATCTGAGTCTGTTGGCATTGGAAGTATAATGCCGTCTGTGTGTTAGGAAAGCAATTAGAGGGCATCTCTTCCTCATGACGTCCAGTCCCCTTTGTATATTATGCGATTTGCTGAGACAGGAGTTGTACAATGTCATGCCACCCACAGCTCTCAGCTAATTTAGCTGGAGTCTTTCCGCTGTTGTCGCACCCACCCACATCCGCGCCATGGTCGAGCAATAACCGAACAACGTCTGGATACCCTCCCTCCGATGCTTCATGTAATGAAGTAGATCCCTCGACATTTCGCACGTTAACTTCCGCCTTGTGTTCGAGAAGTATCCGGGCGACCTCGAAGTGCCCATTGGCCGCTGCCAGAAGAAGTGGAGTCCAGCCCTTCTCTTGTTGGCGATCCACGTCTGCCCCGTGGTCGAGCAGCCACTTCACGGCGTCGAGATGTCCGAATGCTGACGCGACGTGCAGTGGAGTCCACTTCCACGTGCCACGCGAATTTATGTCAGCACCATGAGCGAACAGCAATTGGGCGACCTTGATGTGTCCATCGACCAGCGACGCGTGCAATGCAGTACCACAACGACCGCCCCGAGCGTTGACGAGCTCCGGAGTCTTGTCTACGAGGCGGCCTACTAGGCCATGGAAGCCACAACGTGCGGCATAGTATAAGGGAGCTGCTGTTGTCAGCGCGGCTTCGTCCCATTCGGAGGTGATTGGCCACGGGAACTTGTCTATATTGTGTAGTTTGACCCATGCCGAAAAATGTGGTTTATCCAAATCAAAGAAATAATCCAACGAGTCTTTTATACGTAATTCCACGTTCTCAAACAGGACGTGCTTGACCCAGTGCTTAGCGGCATATTGGACAAGAGGAATAGACTTGATGCCGTCTCCGTCTGTGTGGTCGTCCACACGGTGTAAGACGCCGAGACAAGCCTGGGCGAAAACCGTATGCGCAGGTTCGAGGGGAATGTGAAAGTAGGAAGTTTCTCCAACAGAACTCGCGAGGCGGTCCGATGTCAGGAATTCTTTTACAGAGAAATGGGAGAACTGGACCACCCTGGAGCCATTGTCGGTGATTACTGACACCAAACTGGAACAGGCAGACAGCACCACTTCTTCCTGGTCTTCCCAGCGCCACGCCACATTGAATTTCGGGACTCCTCCCGCGTTGAAATCGATTGCAAGGACTTCCGCCAGCTCCTCGACCCGAAGTGGACGATCGGCCACAGTGAGACATTGTAAAAGTCGGTGCGCATGCCGCTGGTTCGCCTTGTTTATCTCTTTCAGTATACGCTCGTATGTCTCGTCCAGTGATTCAGGCAGCTCCTCGAGGGTATGACGCAGACTGGGTGCGAGACAGTGCCGGAGGGCCTCCAATTGACAGAAAACCCAACGGAACCTAGCGAAGATCTTCAGCGGGCATGATGAAGGAGTAACGACAGTCTCACATTCCGTCAGCTTTGGCTGAAAGTGTCCCAACAATCATATCCCTTTCCTCTGCTCTCCATCTCCGCATCATTGTGTCCGAGTAGACAACTGAACTAACATAGTTCGCGATATCCGCCTTCTGTCCACTTTCGTCATGAAGAGAGATGCGGTGAGGTGCTAGTGGCTCGAGAGCATTGCGAATGTCGACCTCGGGACGACTAGTGACACACAAATGCAAGTTCGAAAGTTTCAAATCGACGAGTTCCTTGACAAGTCGCAGGACCTGCTCGCGAGGCGATGGCATCCCCGATGTGTTGAGACTTTCGTCAAGCGCATCTACGATAAGGTAGACTGGGGTTTCCCCGAGGGCCACGAGCATGGCCTTGAGACATTGTGTGAGTGCGCCGTCATTCGGCTGTACCGAGCCCCGGCGGTGGGTAGAATACAAGGAAAGGAGAATGTCGCAGTAAACGTCGGATTGATCAGAGAGCTGGATAAGAATGGAAGAGAGTAAAGCATGGGAATCCTGCTTTCCAGTGTCCTTGAAATCGAAATAAAAGTAGGCCATCGACGCAAATCCGGCTTTACAGACGCCTTCTATATCTTGAATGATCACGGAACTGGTCGAAAGTATAGCCTAAGCTTGACTATAGACGTAATAGTCCGGGAAAACAAACCTAAGAATACTCTTCCCCGAGCCCGCTATGAGGCAGTAAGGCATTAGTAGCAATTCAGTCAGCGAAGGAAGAAACAGAAACATGCGTTTTCCGTAGACCCACAACAAGCACCCAGAGGCCATCCAACCATTGAAGGCGTCGCCTCGAGTAAGCCACGCCGCGGTACCCTTGTAGTGAGCGCCACAAGCTGTGTTGTAATTGACGGACGGATCGGGGGGAGTGAGCCAGTTTCGAAGGTCATATCGAAGCTGATTACCTGTAAACGTATGTGAGCGACTGCGGCCAATGACAGTGGGATTGGAAAATGACGGACGGTGCATATCGTTTACGCTGTTCACGATCCGTTTGATTGTTGCGCTTCTTTCTTTTTCTCCTGGTCAAACTGAAGTGTGAAGATGGTGTGAAGGACAGATAAGCCGGCTCACGCACCATCGATGATTAGCTTCACGTTGTCGTTGACGACGCCCACCCTATCACTGACTTGTATCACTCTGTCATCGACTGCCTGTATTTTGTGGTCGACACCCTGGACTCTTTCGTCGACACCCACCACCTTCCCGTCGACACCTTGTATCCCCTTGTTGACGCCCTCCACTTGATCGCTGATGCCCTTCACCTGGTCGTCAACATTATGGGTAAGTCTAAGGACTTCTGCAATAGCCATACGGGCCTCTTCTTGTGTCAGTTTGTCAAGTCTCTGCAGCGCATCCTCAATATCTCTTCTTCCCGCTAGCTTTGTGAGGAACTTTTCTGAATAAAATACAATGAGACAAAATCAGAGTATAACCAGGGAATACCGTACTCGCTCGCCCTTGTTTTATTTCCTTGGTCGCAATCGCGAAAATGGACAGCACCTCAACCATAATCTCTACGACGACGTCCGTCATAGCTGCCGTCTGTGGAACTTCTGTATAGGCCTCGAGCCGTTTGAAGAAGTTCTCAATGCGTTCAAAGATGTCAATAAGAGTGTCGTGGCTAGCAGCAACGTCTTTGGACACCTGAATGATTGGGCTGTCATGATAGGCCACGGGGCGAGGCCAACAAAGATACTCACCAAGAGCAGAACTCCAATTCCAGCAAAGACCACCTTGGCAGGCGAGAACACCTAGAAAATGGACATTAAATCGTGGATCAGATCTCGAACGAGCCAATGCCAACCTTCTGATACTCACCAAGCCAACGCCCTCGGCAAGTGTAGAGGAAAATGCGTAAAGGACATTTACGGTAGGATTAAGCCACTTTGTCAACCTTTCGTCGTCTCTCCGAGACCGATCAAATTCTTGGACCTGGGCTCTGAGCACGGCACGAATTGCATCGGGAGAGTCGCAAGTATTGAGCCAGGTGGCTAAAGGATGAGATGTGATGTCCCGCCCCGTTCGCTTTTTGTAGGCGTTAAAGGCGGATCTGAAGATAGACTCGAAATTCGAGGAAGAGGTGCTTGTGAGAGGTGATTGAGACATAGTGTAACCGTGAAGTGTAAATTCAGATTGGGTTGAGAGGAAAAGTAGAGGACCCGCGACCGCAAGCAATTGACGAAGAATGAGGTAGGACAGACCAGCTCCGTGTATCCGGGCGATCTGATAGACGCGCCACTGATTCAATAACGGTAAACGCAGTAACACAGCCCAAGGTGTCAAGGGAGAAATATGAGAAATACTAGATTGGGATGCAAGATCCAAACCAAAGGACCATCGTCATTCTTATTTTGTCTACTACAATCCGTATGGTCTCGAACCATATTCTTATCTCCGGCACTCACCCTGAAAGTTTGGAACATGTATTTTACTCAATGATTACGTCCAAAAGTCAGTCGTACAGTGTCGCTGACGGACACTGACATCAACATAATGCAGAAGTCATATGCGGCAACACCGATTTTGTGATAGTAAGGTTCACTTGAACAATGTTATGACGAAGGTATCATGCAATTCTAGTACCCCTTTTCATAGTTCCACTTACGCATGACCGACCCATTTATTTAGTTGAGAACTTGAGATATTAGGTATGATTGGTACCTGAATGAAACCGTTCAACAGCGATTAGTCTCAGTAGGAGGGAGCACAGACGGAACAATTTATGGAATCAGTCTAAGACGTTCACGTGATTATTCGATTCATCAACTGGAGGATTGGCATCCAGCTACCCATGGAGACTTGAACAAGGCCGATAAGAACGACTTCATCAGGGGTGATGTGATTCGGCCCCACAGTCCACTTCGAGTCGGGATCACAAGGAACGTGCTTGCAGTACTATGATAAGAGATGATGGTTGAATCTTCGGACTCACTGCTACGGCCACAATAAGGATAGACCCACTTCAAAGAACTTTAGCACCTTGCGTCCTACCTGCCTCACCAACTTCGAAAGTGTGATGGGGTTCCGTGCAGGTGTCTGATTTCTGACTAGTGTTTGCTCGTCGAAATGAGTACGCCCCGGCCACTGCGACAGATGTAAAAGAACAAAGCGCGCATCAACGGAAGTAATACAGTACAAACCCTAATGCGAATATTAATGTGCGCCCCATTACTAAGTGGCACTGGCTCGTCGGGGTCACGCAGCGACATATTTCCAAAGGCAACCTGTGAGGCCTGTACGCCTAGACTCCCATCTGCATTGACGAAGAATACGGGAACATGCAGTTGCGCCTCGGACTGTTCGACAGTGCGGCACCAACGCTCCTGATCCCAACCGTCCTGACCCTGTGGAGACCACAGCTGCTGAGGTATGACAGAACCACCAGGTCTAATGACATAGTCTAGAAGCCAAGCATATATTCCGTTTCCTGTCTGTCGCAGCCGGCAATGGTTCATAGGAGGGTCTGCGACAAAGAAAACACCAGGCCAATTGTGAATACAGAATGCGTGCACTCTCTTTGGGCCCGCTTTGAAGAGATATGCCAGGTAAATTTCTGCAACCTGTGGAGTGAAGGTGTATGCAATGTACCCATCAACGCAAATATCGGGGCTGGTCACAAGGCTGGTCATCTGCAACGCCGCATTAGATAGCTAAGACGGACAGGTGTCGAGATGCACACCTTGTAAATAGCACAAGAAATTAGAGTAGGTCGGGTAAGGTTGATAGGTTATGCTAGTGGTACAAGAGGGAGGGCATGAATGATCATGTCTTGAAATACTGGATTACCACGGCCACGGATAACTGTGCGGGGCTGTACGTACCCGCGTGACCCGTACCCGTGACAGTCTCGTGACCCGTGCGGGTTTTGCCGGCCCATGGTAACCTCTAAAATTAAAATACCATCCGTATTGCTCGCCAGTGCTTTCGTCCAGCGCAGCCTCTGCATGTGGGCGTAACACTCAGAACAAGTACACTGCTAATTCACGGCGACACCTAGAATGAGCTGACCCAGCATGGTTGTTACCACCACGGATGCTGACGGTATCGACGACCCGGAGCAGGCGAACTGCGTTCAACTGCCAATATGCCAAGAGGGAGCTAGACAACACGCAATGGACAGACACCGACACTATCATCTTGCATCCTAAGACCCAATAAGCTCCCTAGATTACTGGTAGGTTTTCCAGGACCAACGTATGAGAACACAATGCGGACTCTCGATGTGCATCTCAAAGGCAGTGTCCTATAGGAAACTGCTGGCGACCAGCCATCAACTGCCTGTCATGTTGACACTTCTGTTCGCCGTGGCCGTTCCTACTCGTAGGGGGTGTTCACACCTTACCGTCTCACCATTCCCACTACCCCACAGGTAGTTGTAGGGGATGATATGATTCAGTGATTGTTTTTGGCCAGGTGGTGCCATTATCATCTTTGACCCAGCTTGGCAGATTGGCACGCATGGCGATATTGCAATGAGCGCGATTCAAACATCGCTCGCAGCTCTCCAGGAGGGGGAGTGCCTTGGCCACCAACCTCCCATTTATCACCCCATCGCGGGTCTCCTGCTTCAATCACTCATGTACGTGTTACACAATTTGCTTTGACAAGGATTTCATGAGTGCGTTTCCAGGAAGTGAAGCAATATAAAGAGGAGTGCGAAATTGTGATGCACAAACTCGCCAGAATCGCAAGGATCATTGTCAATATCGGCGAGTTGTGCGAACATCATAACCCGAGCGAGGAAGATCTGCTGGTTGGTCTGCGGGCAATTTTAGATTCTCTTCAAAGGTTCGCCTCTTCGGTGACTATCGTACATCCTGACCCTCACGATCTGACAAAGGACCTGAGAACTGGATAGGATCGAACGGGCGCTGAAGAAGTGCTCCGAGAGAAAGAGCCTGAAAGGGATCCTTTTACGCAAGGATCTGTTGACGAAGATCAAGCAATGCGATGTGGAGATATCTAACGTTCTTCAAGCTTTCTATATGTATGCCTTATTTTCCCTATCCGTATCAATCGCCTTACATATCTCCCTGTAGGCTGAATTGTCATTGGACACTCGCATCGCATTGATCGCGATGAGGCGAAAGGTACAGGGCACACCAATACTGGATTAAATGCACTTTGTTGACAATTGTAACAGGCTGCCTCCGATTCTGGCCCAGTCGAAGCAATACCGTTCCCAAGCCTCTTCCCGTTCTCTCTTCTCCCAGGCTCTTCTCGGTTATGTTCATCGCATACTGATGTCGCCTCTTCTAGGACCATCCCTCGGGAGTCAAATGGTACACAGGTGCTTTCTAGCGTATCGTATTGAGTGCCAAGGAACGTCCTAAGCAAGCCATCATGAGGCCGAACAACACGCGACTACCTACGATTGGTAAATGGGAATTAAGTAAGCAATCTGCCAATCGTAAACATTCCTATTGACTGGCTTTCCGCACCGTCCCCCTACTCTGTTTTTTTTTTTTTTGGTTTTTGGGGCGCTTCTGCATCTCCACCTCTTCTACTTGGACCAGCTCCAGTCAACACAGGCTTGGGTAGCATATCTCGTTTCATTGCGTCAATGGACAACATATATTATCGTGTTGTGCAACATTCAGGAACTTTCTGAGCGTGGGCTTACCTGCAACATCAAGAACTATGGAAAGCTGAATCCTCAACTCACTTCAACGAAGATACGGATAGTGGTAAGCAACAACCAGTGGTCTCATGGAGTCAATATGCACGTTGACTCCCTCAACGAAGGTCATCATCTCGAATGTGGCTCGGGTGTGTGGCGCGCCCATCTGCAACCATCCTAAGGGACTCTGACAACATGCATAATTTATACCACTGATTAAATCTTAACGACAATACCTGAGGCGACGGAGTCGGCCCCTAGTACCCTATACTGTGTAGCAACTTGAGCAGTCGCCGACTTACTGTAGTCATCATAGCCAGGTAGACGTGACCCGACTTTCGACTACTGCCGTCGATTGGCACAACACTGTTACTAGGTACTGCAGGGCCTTTCCTTTGAGGAGTGCGAATGGCCTGAGACTTGTTGAATAAACACGAGAATCTCGAGTTACGTTGCAGGCAAGGTTGCAGGTCGGGCTGACGTCAAAGTGATCCGGCCTTCTGTTACCGAGACAGGATCTCATCGTCGATTATGTTATCTAAGTCGCAAAAGTACCAGACAAGTGTACTCTAATATTGACATACGATAGGAGCACATGCATGGCATCGTACGTGCGTGACAGCTGATAACACTGCTATGCTACGCCCGACAATGGCCACCTGTCACTGGCAACACATCATGTTGAGGCATATTCCAACAACGCCGCATCCAAAATTCCAAGGTCAAGACTGATTGGATGCGACCGGATTTATTGTTGGGCGTGGCAAGGGGCGGCCTTTTTGCACGGGGTCTACACCTGGGGACAATCTGCGGCCTTGGGGGTGCCGTCGTCTGCTGCGAGAATCCCCTCTCCGTTCGTGTCCCCCCTCCTTGCGCACAACGAGGCATGCGAATGGGTGTGCAAATGGAAGCCTTGAAGGTACAAACGGCGTTCGTATCCTCACTGCCTCGCCGTGTGGCCCCACCTTTGTACGCGCCTCCTTTCCATTGGCGCGCCAACCCATCAAGTAACTTACAGTGTATACTTTCTTCACACTCACCGATGGTTGTACCATCTTCCCATGGTTCTCTGCCACCGCCGTGCTCGTGTTTAGGTGGTTACACATAACATGGGTGCTGAATGGCTTTTTGACAGAGAATACCCACGGCTACAGTTTCTAATCGTATCCCTCCGGGAATAATGGGAACAAGACGTGTACAACGCATATGTACGGGTTCGCTTACAAGACACTGAAACTACATGTTGCAAAAGGTGTTCTAGAGCCGGCAGAGGACCGTGAATATTGACCATATGGATTGAGGATTTCAAGTTGTTTCAGGCATGCGCGCTGTACACTCGCACGGGCGGGCTAAACGTCATCCCTTAGGTGTTTCAAATCAGTGTGGGCACAAATATCAGAGATGAGAACGCGACGGCTCACTCGGACAGAGTTGACGAGGCGGGCATACTCGTCCGCGGCGCTCAGTAGGGACGTTTGATCCGCGCGAGCCTGAGCGGATTCTGCCTCTTGGATCCTTACGCTCGAGCTCTGCCAGCGCCTCGAGTAAATACGAGAGCGATTTTCCGAGATCTGACGTAGCCAGGTCACTGACGGCCTGCGCGAACACACCCATGTCGCTGGCCAGCTCTATTCGCCCGGTCCTAGCCCAACACTCTCCCCGTTGTCACGAAATTCGCGAAACACATCCGCGTCCATATTTTCGATCGTCCTGGACCTATACTACACACAAGGCGGCGGGGGAAAACCGGAACATGAGCCGCGGGTAAGAAAAAACACTTTGTGGTTGCGTACCTTGTCTTCATCTCATTAGACGTGATTTCCTCGAGAATGGGTGCCTTGACGCAGGCACCAATGATTCCGAGGAACAGCGCGAGGAGTGATTCTAGGACAATCTGGCGAGGAGAAGGAGGGGAAGCAGTAGCGTTGTTGATCGGCGGTTGGAGCACGCGCTCATACGGCATGGAAGAGAGATCTTGGGTCTTCAGAGCACCATCAAATGAAATGAGAAAGATCTACAACACGGAGGAATTATGCGCGGTGACATAGGTGACGCGACTCGGACGGACGCCGCGTACGTTCGTAGGTTGAGACTGCTATGAAGGACAGGCGATAAGCATATGATGCGTACTTCCACCATGGAAGACTGCGACCACGGCGACATCTAATAAGCTGACCCAGCATGGCTATTGGTGGCAAGGACGTCGACGCGTTGACGACCTGGACAAACTCATGATGATGTCAACAGCCTGAGAGCGAGGAGTCCCGTGGCGGACCGACGCCATCATCTCCACCTCCGAGCTACCAGGCTTCTAGATGCCTACCACGGCCTTAGGATCTGAACTTTATTATCCATCTCCTAGTAGGTGTTCCGGGACCAAGAGCACGATGCGAACTATCCACATGAATCTCAGAGAGAGGCTGTGTCCTAGTGCGCGCCAGCGAACAGCCATCGCTTGCCTATGGGAGTATTCACACCTTTCCGTCACACCATTCCCACCACCGACTGTTCGTCGAGGATGTCGTTCACATTGTTTTCTCGCAAGAAAAGGATCCCTGGGCCTCGTCCTGCAACATCTGACGACCAGCCCCTAGCTCGTAAGCACTTCCCAGGAGCCACTGCGGTGCGATTTGTTGATCGTTTTGGACCAGATGGTGCCGTCGTCTATGATCCAGTTTGGCACGTTGGCACGCGTGGTGATGTTACGATGAGCGCGATTCAAACATCGCTTGCGGTTCTCAAGGAGGGGAGTGCCTTGGCAGCCAGGGTCCCATTTATCGCTCCCATCGCGGGTCTCCTGCTTCAAGCACTCATCATGCGGGATGTACGTGTTGTACACATTTCCTCTGACAATGTTCTGACGAGTGCATCTCCAGGAGGTGAGGCAATACAAGGAGGAGTGCGAAATAGTGGTGCACAAACTCGCCAGAATCGCGAAGATCATTGTCGGTGTCGGCGAGTTGTGCGAAAGTCATAACCTGAGCGAGGAAGATCTGCCAACTGGCCTGCGGGCTATTCTGGGTTCTCTTCAAAAGTTTGTCTCTTTGGTGACTATCGTGCCCATTGACCCTCACGATCTGACGAAGGACCAGAGAACTGGATAGGATCGAGCGGGTGCTGAAGAAGTGCTCGAAGAGAAAGGGGATCAAAGGGATACTTCTACGCAAGGATCTGTTCACAAAGATCAAGCAATGCGATGTGGAGATATCTAACGTGCTTCAAGCTTTCCATGTTCGTTCTTTACTTTTGTTATTCGTATCAATCGCGTTACATTTCTCCCTGTAGGTCGAGTTGTCATTAGACACTCGCGTCGCGTTGATCGCGATGAGACGAGAGGTAGGGGCCGATATTCCATGAATTGCACTTGGTTGACAATCGTAATAGGCTGCCCCCGATTCCGGCCCAGTTGAAGAAATGTAACTATTAGTTATATTCGCAAGATACTATCGCGTGCTAATGTCACCTCTATCATAGGGTCATCCCTCCGGCCTCAGGCGAGTGTTGCACAGGTATTTTTGGTCACCAAGGCCTTGGATGGTCTTTGGCGTGTCACAACACTGAATGCCAAGGAGCCAACTATCCGTCTCGGCCAAGCCATTTTGGGCCGGATCTCATGCCGAATATCCCCATCACTTTTTTTTTTTTAAACCCCGATGAACATAAGTATAAGTATAACACAAAGTTTCCACTATGTTACAGCAGGTTCCATAACGATAGATACCCGTCATTTCGAATACATAGGCGGACTTCCGAAACGTAAGAGCGGGGTTCATAATTAAGTGAAGGGAAATATTATTTGGAAATAGGTTATTTTACAGAATTGGGGTTATAGAATAGTTATCTGCTTTTGCGTAGTGGGACGTTCAGTGCAAAGGGTCGTGCACGCCTTCGCATGTTGCAAGACCGTGCAAGCTATTTATTCTATTGGGAATGCACTGCACTTGAGTAGCTTGAGTTGCTAAGGGCGCGTGAAAGTGCGGAAAATTGGAGAATCATGAAAATGGTGCACAGAGCCCAACTGAGGTCTGGGAGAAAATTCTCTTTTTGCCATCGTAAATACCATACATACGTGGATATAAGGATCTAGGGACAAGGCCGCAGTGCAAGGTCGTGAAGCTATTGGAGATGTAGCGCAGGAAAGGCCTGACAATGTTCTCCAGGCTGACATACGCGGGGGGCAGCTGACAAAGCTACTCCTGGGACGGTTGCCACATCACCAGACGCCGTCTCATCCAACCACACCTTGTCCACTCCATCCTCGATCTCCACATATGTGCTCACTGTCTACCCTAGAACCATCATTACTCTCCCTCTTTCAAGTAGATTAGCCTTCCCCCAAATTTGACTCCGGGTCCAAGGTGAGTTGTATACTTTTTTCGGGCTGTACACGTCCTCGGTCTTCGGCTTCAGCTCGCTACACGTCTCTCCCTCATCGGCCTCATCACCTGTCAAACGTGTTGGCCATGCCGCCCTTTGTCGTCCACCATCGACTCCTTCCCTTTTCCCCCACCCACTATTCCCTCAACACCCATCATAAAGACGTGTCTAACGACGAGCTAGGCTTTGGCCCAGTGATCAAGATATACCCTTTTTTTTTGTTTCCTTTCTCACATCTCGTCTCAGGTCCTCATCGCCTCACCATGGCCGCTGCGTCCACCCTCCGCCATCGCTACCACCATGGCACGCAAGACCCATCACGATACACCCGCTGTGCTGCGCTCCTTCCCTACCGCTATCGTTATTGCTTCACCGCACGCAAGCACGTGGCCGCCGCGTACACCCTTCACTAGTCCGCCACCCTGTCACGGCGTGCAAGACTCGTCATGACGCCACGTCAGTGCTGTCACAACACGGCCACGCAAGCGGCCACGACGCTGCATGAAATCCCATTGCAATATCAATTCAACACAGTGCGCAAGTCCCGCCACGATAAGTTGCAAATGACGGGCAGTGAGGCCACTACGGCGAGGGCAGCAAGACGATAATCATGACCACAACTGCCACAGAGCAACTATGACCGCAACCACGGCGATGCAAGGCGAACACGAATATAGCGGTTGGAGCCTCGGACAATCATGCGCTGACGACAACGGCGACAACGGAAGGCGATGGGACGTCGCTGGTCACAATGTTGGCCCCCCTTACTTACATTTAGTACAGCTATGGGTTTGTTTCTCTCGTCGAATACACGAGATTTCTATATATATTTTACTTTCTTCCTGTGTGATTGATTCCTGAAGTCAGTAAGTTACCTCACGTTCGCGACTTTCCCAGTTAGTTATGAAAATGATAAGTACGTTATATAAATTCATTATTTAATTACTTCAATTAGTTTGTGTGGGAAGAAAACTCGGCATGGTCACCGGAGTACCCATTCAAATGCCGCCTATGTGTGAAAAATGGTTGCTAGGTATCTATCGATATGGAACCTGCTGTAAGTCAGTAATCCCCCCATCCAACCCAGACGGGACTTGCCCTTCGAACAGTCACGCGTCACGTTTTGTCACATTGTTGAAAAACCCAGTGCCGTTACTTCAAATTGTGGCAATTGCCTGTAAGGTGTGTTATCGTGAGGATTGCATACTGTATACTAAGGCAGACTTACAATGAACGATTCGGTTGAGGATCGTGTGAAACCGGGATCTCAGATTAATCTTTAATCTAGAGAGTTGGGTATTGGAGAGAGAGGAGATCAGACTCAGTCTCAGGAGTTCGAAGAGGTCATCCAGACATTTGTATTGTTGGGGAAGCAATCATTATCTTTGGTGCTTCGCGTATTAGTCAATTGGGTTGGATGAGGCGTAATTGACATATGCTGCCAGTGGCGCCCACATGTGGTCGATACGATCCAATTTCCACATAGTGAGAAGGCTCGTCGTACTCGGGAAGTGTTACAACAGTTCAGGATTTGCTGGATGCGAGTTTAACTGGGACAAGTAATCTCGGGTTCAAAGTGCATCCCATATTCCACCCTGTGCTCTGTGCATCGAGGCTTCTAGAGCGGAGTCCACCGCTCGAATGACAGTTCGTGCTTTCGATGGTAGTGCAAGGATCACCTTGCCTCGCTAATGTGGTACGTCATTATAGTTTAGCTGTTCCAGGCCCGATGGGATCGACACCGCGACGGAGCCCAATAAACAGGTATCGAAGACCGTCCACGACCACCTGTATCTGTATCGGCGTACGATTCTAAAAACGTGCTCCGACATGTGCATATGCATGACATCGTGCTGATAACATGACAGCTACGCCACACCCATAGATGTGGTTGTGTCTTCCTTGGGACCTGCACCAGTAATCTTCTTCAGTAACAACTGCTGAAATGCCTCCCGCGCCTGTATCGTCTCTTTCTGTCTCGTGATCATGCCATCCAGGAGTTGCTCCAGGGTCTTCTTGAAATCCTCGATGCGCTCTTGCTCAAACCGTGCCACCTCAGTCTTCACCAGCCGTGACACATGTTCGAATTCTTGCTTCGCGTCCAGTGCCCGTCGTTCCGCCTACATCAGTACAATGTGAGTTTCATTTTACCACGTGACAAGAAAGAACGCACTTCGCCAATCTGAGAATATGAATGTCCGAGGCGGTCGGTCGCGATCTTGCCTTGCGCACGGTTCCGTTCGTGCGCTTGTTTAATGCGCCGCAGCTCCGCATCTGCGTTTTGCCACGCGTGATACACCCGCACGCGCGAGCTAAACGCCATCTGTTATGAGTGGGTCAAAGTCAGTCAGTGTCGGCACAAATATTATCAAAGAGGTAGCTCACTCGGACAGAGTTGACGAGGCGGGCATACTCGTCCGCGGTGCTCAGGAGGGACGCTTGATCCGCGCGGGCCTGAGCGGATTCCGTCTCTTGTGCTTTGCGCTCGAGCTCTGCTAGCGCCCCAAGCGAATGCGAGAGCGATTTCCCGAGATCTGAAGTAGCCAGGTCACCGACGGTCTGCGCGAACTCACCCACGGCGCCGGCCAGCTCTATTCGCTCATCTCAGTCAATAACGCTCACGACGAGGTGTCGGCGGAAAACGCACCATTGCGTTGCCTGGAGACGACGTCGATGGCTTTGACGAGGCCACGAAGCTGTGACTCGAGAATGTCGAGGTGTGCTTTTTGCCGATCAAACCACTAGGACGAATTGTCAGCTGGAGAAAACGCAAATCGCTAATGGCGCTCGAACGTAATTACCTCGTCCATCTCGACAAAGCGGGGGCCAGTGATGGACTGGCCAATCGACGCCATCAAGCCTCCGCGTTCGTTGGCGAGCTCCGCTTTACGATGCTTGATCTGTTCAAAGTCACGTTACTAACACCCATCTTGTCTAGGACATCAGTAGCGCATACATCCAGTGAGAACGTGTCGCTTTCTAAAAACAGCTTGAGGTCCGCGTCTTTGCATAATACCGGGTGATTTGCGATCTTGTTTATGCAGTTTTCCAGTGCGGTCCGCCGCTGTTGGACAAACTGGTCATCGAAGCGCCCAAATGGACTCTTTTCGGGAGCAGGGGGGACAACGACGCCGGGGTTATTGGTTGAGAGGGCCCCGTACAGCCACAGAAAGTCTGAGTAGCGACGAAGAACGGAAAATGAAGGTTGGGAGAATAACGGGGAAGTCGTCTAGAAAAAGCAAAATCACAAGAGCCGACAAGGACCGAGTTTGGACCCGGCCATACCTTGGTGTGTACCGTGTACATCGTGTAAGCCCGGATGGGGTCCCCAACCTTTTGAGGGTCATCGACAGTAATCGTGAACAGAGGTTGCAGCCCAGTTTCCTTCTTGGGTGCAGGCGTTTCCTGAGGCTTGAGAAACCACTGACATGAGCTGCACTCGCTGATAGGCAGTAGAATGATGTGCTCACAGGTCGCGGACGCAGTGGCTTGTCGTCGTCGTCATCATCATCATCCACATCATCCTTCTCGGGGGAAACGCTGGGCACTGAGGCATTATGGGCGAACGTGCTGTGTGCAGTGTCCCACCCGCCGAAGCTCTCCCCACCCAACGCGAGACTCGCAAACGATGTAGTCGGAGGCTGGTCAAGCGGCGAGGAGATGATGCGATTTGCTTCGCCAACTGTTGGAGAAGACGGGTTGAATGGAAGGTGCACGGAGGGCTGCGGGACATATTGGCGCTGCGGGAGTCGTGCGGATGACGGTGGCGGAGGGGATAGCGGGGCGGAATGGTCTGCGGGTTCAGCAGGGATGGCAGATGAAGGTGTCTCGGGGGAGGAAGGTTGTACGGTGGGCGAATTCTCGGGTGGAGACGTCGTGGTAGAGGGGAGAGTTAGGGAAGGAACCGCATGCGGAAGCACGTCTGAAACAGGGGATGTGTGCTGGGTAGGAGACTCGGGCGCAGCTGCAGATGTGTCGTTTTCTGCACTATATCTATGTTCGGAGAAACCAGGAGATGTGATGGGCTTCGCGACGGGATCTGGCTGATCGTCGGCGGAAAGGTTTGCAGAGTCTAAGGGATCAGACGCAGCTGCCGGAACATTGAACGAGCGAGACTCGGCTGGAACCGCAGAAGTAGCGAAAGACTCCTCGTGTGACTCAACCGTTGGCGTCGTGATAGACAGGTCGTTAAATCCAGATACGTCATATTCGAACGCAGAAGAGGTGACAGTTGCGGCCTGGTGAGTGTACGATGACCAAGGGTCTGGTGAGTTGGAGCGAGCCGGGGCAAAAGGATCCTCGAACGGGTTTTCCTCTAAAGCGCGAGAGGATTGTTTTAAGAGATCGTCAAAGCCAGACATGATTGCTCCGCTGTGGTCCCAAAACTTGCAAGTCAAGCGCACCTCCACCTAATAAAGTACACTTTCCCACGGCTATTTCGCCAGCTGACGGCCCGGTGCAGACTTCGAAACATGCTCACACATCCCTTACACATCCCTGGAATACGAGTTTCCCGCTGCGCTGATTCCCAATACATAATGCTGTACAGCAAGCACGTTTACCACTGGCAACTTTATTCGCTCAGCTCCCACTATCTAAGTCACCCTCTCAATTTTATTTCCCCACTTGGCAAAATGTATGCGAGCACCAGTTGCGGCCATTCCTTGGGCCAATCAGGGATATTCAGGAGCTGACTCAAGTTTGAAAAAGTATGCATGTACACACGAGGAAAGGATCGAAAGTGAGAACTGGTGGAACGATGTCGTGCGTAGTAGTTGCCAAAACATATGCGGCGCTCGTTCTTTTTTTACTGTATCGAAACTTTGCGGCTCACTCACAATCCTTGGACTAGGCTTCTATGCTGGGTTTCAAATTCATAACATACACGATCACAAAGTACTCGGCTAGTTTGTCTTTGAGGGTAGTGATCGATTAATCATGCACACGAGCCCTTCATGTTCCCTATTGTATTACCCAGAACCTCTTCGTCGCGTTCTCTTGTTATTAGGGTTTCTCGTCGGCTGCTTCGCAAAATGGGGCGGAGCCTAGTGTTTGGGAAAGTCGCCTCGCCAGATTTGCCTCCCCAGTCAAAGTCCACTAAGAGCAGTCGCTCACCGTCAACGATAAAGTTGGGTAGACGAAGATCACCGTGGACATATCCATTGTCGTGTAGTTCCTTGACAATGAATTTCATCCTCTCGACCCACGTTTCTTCCAGATCGCGAAAAAGTGGGGAGTCAATGATGGACGGCATACCAACCGCCGGGCAGCGTTTCGAAGCCGAGTAATTGGGGCGCAAAGCCCTTGTTTGCGCAGAATAAATGTACCTCTTTGCCGTATTTCTTGGAAAATTTGACAATGATCGTTGTCCCATCCATCTTTCCATTGGAGTCTTGTTTGTTAGCGACGTATAAAAGCCGTTCGGTGGTTGCATCAGCAAGGCTTTGGACTATTTGGAAATAAATTCGATTTTGCTGCCCTGGGCCTTCAACGTCTTCAACGCTGCATAGACTGCTGATGTCTGGAAACCGTCTTTGATAGTCTGGAATCGCTGCAGGACGCGATGTAAATACTTCTTCGCGTCGTCATTGATGGAGTCCAGCAGTACTGTGGCTGCACGGAAGGCTGCGTAGAGGGGCTCTCTGTTTCGAATCACGTCGCGGTCGTTGCACACAAAAATGTCGGTGAGGGGTACACATCGGACTTGCTTATCGACCATAAGAAGTCCATGGAAAGATATGGTCGGACCTGACATAGTTGGTTCAATTACACCTACCGCTAAGACAGGAACATCGCACCTCTTATGAGAAGACCAAGAGCGGGTAGTCGCCATCCAAGGAAGATATCCTTATCCACCTTCCCAGCGAGCAGAATAAAATAATTTGCCAGCTGAACCTCAGCCACCCCAAGGCTAGTCTTGAACTCAGCAATGAATGATGGACCACCATGGGGTGCAAGGATATGACCGTTTGTTTTCCCGGTGAAAGAATGCTCCTCGACACCGAACCTGAACGTCTTCTGTGACCCTGGGGAGAGTATCCGGACAAGAATCTCATGGGCGTTGTCTTGATTTCTCTGCTCACTGGAAAGTCCACACATGGAGTCAATGAGCTCGTCTACGTTGTCTTGGAGAGCGACATGGCATCCAGAGCTTTGGGTCCAGGCGTCCATAGTATCATGAAAGCGACCAAACCCGTGATACAGAAGCGGAAGAGGTGGTATTTGGTCACGTGTAGGGCGGTCATCAAAAAATTTCTCGTCTTCGTCCTCTTGGAGTTTACTGTACTTTGAGGCGTTGTTGACTGTGCTGGGTGCAAGCTTCGCTAACTTGCGTTCATTGAGGTTGTCCCCATACTTGTACCCAGACGCGGGCTTCCGTTTGCCGAGAATCATACCATCTGAACCAGAGTCGTCGCCTTCAGTAAGTGGAATAAGCACACTGGCTCAACTTATAACAAGAGAAAATGCCACATACCCGGCACCTCTATAAGAAGGGTTTCTTCTTTCAAAATATTCAGTCCGGCTATTGTGCGCCTTCCACCAAGTTGAGTGACTTTCTTCTCAGCAAACACTTTGCTGACTTCGGTTGCCAAGACTTCGTGATCTTCATCGTCGAAAGAAGTGGCATCCGTGCATCTCCAAACAATAAATTCGCTGACACCAACGCCCTTGAGGCGGTCCGATCCTTCTTCTTTGACTCTCTGTTTCAGGTCAGCGACGTCGTCTCCAGGGGCCACCTTGAAGAGCCTTCCGACAGGCTTCCTATTATGGCTGATAAGTAGACACCAGACTTCGGCCATGGTTGTGGTCGTGGTGGGAGCAGGGGCGTTCAGGTGAAATGAAGAAACCTATATTGTGTTGCGTCACATCACGCCTTTCGGGGATGGCGGGACGCACCAGGGGACACTAGCAAGGGTACACTTGAGAGTGCGAGTGGAAGACAGACGGGAGAGAAGAGAAGAGTTGTTGAAAGAGAGCCTGAGTGCACAAGGTCAACCTTTTATACAGGTCTTCATCTCCGAGAATGTGAGACGTCTTTGCCTGCGTCTTTGTCTCTTGAAGCATGTGTCGGAAGAGTTGAAGGAAAAGCCCAACAGTCGGCATGACCGGAGCAAAGAAGAGCCAAGAGAAGAGCACCGACAATCAGAGAACAAAAGTTTGACCTCCTATTGGGGAAGTAATGTGGCCAGAAATCAAGGCAAAATGCGCTTATCTTCACTGTGCGGAAGTAACTTACGTCGGCAAACGGGCCTACATGTGGGGTTGATTTTCCTCCAACTGTGCAGACATGTGGGCTTCAGCCGTCACGAATCCCCTAGACATGTAGGTCTACGGCAATTGACTCTGTTGGCTTGCCTGAACCACTTTTTTTTGTTATAGCATAAAGGTATGCAGGTAATCATTTGTAGCGGTCTCGACGGTTGACTCAATTCGTTCCACGGGCACGGCGCCTCAGTTAGGTCAGGCAGCAGTTAAGGACACAAGGTTTGAGCTCTTCAAGTCGGCGTCTACATGACGCCGGACTCTTGTTTCGTGAAGAGAGGTGACGGATGTTTGCAGCTCCTGGGGCAACGTTCTGCAGATGGCGCGCAACGAAGGCGCCATGAGTCTTATGAATGGCCTGACGGCGAGCATGCTCCGCATGAATGGTCCCTGATGCCGTCGTCGCCGCGCGTACCCACCTTTGTAGAATACACGGGCTTGCGCCAGGCACGTTGGCGACTGATGGGCTCACGCTCAAGGTGCTCGCCGCGTCGGTTGCCGCGACACTCGGCTCGTAAGTGCCTCTAGCTCCTAGCCTAGCTGGGAAATCCAACTCATGCCCCACATAGCACCGTCGCGAATCCGACAGATCTCGTCAAAGGTCTGTCTCTGCTTCTGCTGCGTCCACACAGCCTCTTTTTTTTGCGCCGGACTGAATCGCACGGTGCCACGCCGACGATGGCAACAGTCCGCATGCAGGCGCACTACCCTACCGGCGGCTCGCCTTACCGCTCTACGCGACACGCGTTTGCAAGCATCTGGCGCGAGGGCAGTTTGCGCGCGTTGTACCGCGGGACAGACGCGACGACGCTCCGCGGCGTCGTGCTTTCCGTGTCCCAGATCTGCGCATACGACCAGCTCAAGCAGAGTCTCAAGCGGCGTGGTGTGATGCAGGAAGGCCTCGCGTTGCATTTCACAGCGAGCATGCTTGCTGGGTTTATCTGCTCTCAACCACGTCTAATCCCGTCGGTTCGTTCGCCGATCCACCACTCAATTTTATTTTTTACTCGTTGTGTGATTGGGCTGAAACATGCACACGTAGATGTTGTCAAAGTACGGGTGATGAACGACAAGGAGCACAAATTTGGGAACGTATTGGATTGTGTGCGGACAATGTTGAGGCAGGAAGGGCCAATGGCGTTCTACAAGGGGTTCAGCATGTGCTGGGCAAGGGTACATTTTATCCGCCTGCGTTTAAGGAGCTTGAACCTTGAACCTATCCAGTTGGGTGCACACACAGTGCTTTGTTTCGTGGTGGCATTTGAACGCCTACGGGACACCTTTTGGTATCACACCTACATCAGTAAAAGTGACCGCGGAGTGTAATACATTCCAATACGGCAATAGATGATATTGTATTTTATTCACACATATGGCCCATAGAATATTTCCATAACCAATGTATGTGACTGACATTATTCCTATCTAAGATAAGCCTCAGAAGTATTCCCGTTGTAGTACATATCATTGAAATCCAATACAACTGATTATGTTAGCCATTATAATGGGATTATATTGTCCATTTATCGGAACTAAATCCCATACAAAATCACGCTACCAAGGGCGTCAAGATTTCTCGTCCGAGTCGATGGCAAATTTCCAGCCCGCCCCCGAGCCCGCTTTTGCTTTGTAACGCCGTGCGTACAGTAGTTTGGGCAAGAGTTTGGGCACCGTCACGGTGACCGATGACTCGGACACTACGCCTCTTCCTGGTTGTCATTCCCTTGGTCATTCCAGCCCGGCACTCAGCTCTTTCCCCTGGCCCTCGGGTAGATCCTGTGAGAACACGCGATATCCAACTGACAATTAACAGAAGATGAGACTATGCCAGCTGGACACCCTGATGAACCTGGCATGGGCTCGGGAGCAGAGCTGTGGGCATGGATGGGCAATGGGGCGGCGGTACAGACAAGGTACTGTCTTCATCTTTCCCCCTTGCGAACCTGACCTGACACACCACTATGGACGCGCTGCACACGACCTCCCCCGCGCACACGTTCCTCCCGACAGGTGACCTCCCACGACTTCCCGCTCCCGCAAGCGACGCATACACCCTCAGGCTGTGCACCCCGCGGAGCGCGTGTGCACTGAAAACTTGAAGCCGTTCTTCAAGCTCTTACCCTGTCGCTCGTCTCCGCGCTACTCAAGCCGCGCAGGATCTTCGATGCCGAGTCGCCGACTGGCATGGCCTAGGCCCGGGGCGTGTGTGTGCAGGCGTACCACTGGCAACAGAGGCTTGAGGACAACTCCAATGGCAACGACAGCAAGAATAACCACAACGGTGACAGCGAGGATAACCACGACAATAGTGAGGACGACCCCTAATGTGGCGACGGCGAGGACGACACAACAGTGGACAGCTGTAACCACCGAGGAGTGACGGCGGAGGCAGCGACGACGACCACGGGGTGATGGCAGCAGCGGCAATGACGACCGCAACCTGGCACGACGACGCTAACAGTGCAGACTGCCGAGGAGCGTCCGCTGCCCACCACCACGGCCGCCGACGTCGACGTCCATGATGCCCACACCGTGACAACCGCAACAAATACGACGATGGCATTGAGCAGCGACGACGACCGTGACGATCGCGACGATGCGTGTCCCGGACCCGCAGACCCAGACGCGGCATTAAACCATGTCCTCCGAGTCAGCCTTGTTGTATTTTAGACTAGGTACTGTTCCTTCCTTCCTAAATAAGAGGGATAGATTAGCGAGACTAGTATTAGCACTGGTGGTGCAGTAGTAACATCATTGACGCCCCCGGCCCACGGGTTGTGAGTTCGAATCCGGAACCAGGCGAGTAAGCCCAGAATGGGTGATTGGTAAATATGATAAGATGTGTGCGACGATAAGATAATCTACATAATGTAAGTGAGGAATAATAATATTTTTTTCTTGGTCGTAATCCAGGATCATTATATTACGTTATATCATTAAAAGGCATTACATGGAATTATCTGGCCACAATCCAATGCAAGTCCAGCAATTCTTGCAGAACAATATATGGATCGCGTCGGTTGTATGGTCAATATATTGCTGACACAATTATTCCCATCCTTGCGTGGACTTTCGGAACATTGTAATCAATTCTGATATTATATAACCGATTCCGTGGCCCATGTATAGGGCGACACTTTTTACTGATGTATGTAACAACACCAACAATTCCCTATCAGACCCATTCATATATATGAATCGTTTCAACCGAGTTCCCAATAAATTACAAAAGCCACCAACGCACTCAATGATGTGATACGGAGACGGAACTAAGACGCATACAGCACTGGAAACCTGATACACGGAAATAAAGGATATGAAAAACCGCAACTCAATGATAAAGCCGTGATGGTCTATGCTGTAGCCGACTAGTGGATCTAAACAAAAACATTCATATTCCAACCCCTTCCCCTGCCTCGTTACAGTTTCATCTTAGCGTTAGTTCTGTCCTCACTCGCTGGCCTATCAAGCACCTCTGCAATGCGCCGTGCAAGTGGAGAAGGCTCTTGTCTAAGGGCCATGTCTAGGAACCAGTCTTTGCCGATATAATTCCTCAGCCTGTGGGTGTCACGGTATAAGCCACAAAGAGCAGCAGCGGATTGTCGGCGTCACGTACCCGTCAGGTAACAGGACGACGACGTTCTTCCCCGGCGACTGTGCGATCTTGCAACCGCCCTCGGAGCGTAGCCATGCTAGCGCACCGGCCAGGGCGCTTCCGCTACTCCCACCAACTAGCATGCCCTCATGGCGCATGAGCAATTGCACAGCCGCAAACGAGACCTTATCATCCGTCTTCACCCAGGCGTTAATCATACCGGGTTCTCGTGTAAGCACGTCCGGCGTAAAGTCATATCCGATCCCCTCAACGACGTACGAATCGCCATTGCCTACCTCGTTGAGAGAAGCGGGGAGGGCGAGAACGGAACCAACCTGCATGAGCAAAGTGAGCAAGCTCGGGGGAAAGGGGTCGAGGTCGACGCACGGGATCCACGCCGACAACAATGCAGTCCTTGTTGTGGGCTTTCTTGATCCCCTTTGCAATGCCGGAAACGGTTCCGCCTGTTCCCGCACCACCGACGAAGACATCTACTTTGCCTGACGAAGGATGTGCGGGGGTTGAAGGAGTCGACGTCACGGCCGCGATGATCTCAGGCGCAGTGGTGAGCTCGTGCGCGAGCGGGTTATTTACCTTATACGTACAATGTGAGTAGCGACCGAGTGTATATATGCGAGTGTAACATACGTTGCGATATTGATCGAGAATGATGCCACCCGGTATCTCCTTCTGCAGGCGCAGAGCCACGCCTACGGGCGCACTCGTTCAGTGACGAGTCGACAAACGTGCGGGGCGGGCGCTCTACCTATATGACTTTCTGGAGCATCCCACGCAGCTTCATTTGGAGTCCGGATAACCTCTGCGCCAAGCGCGCGCAATGCTGCTTCTTTTTCCTACAGCCTTGCAATGAGCGGCAGCGACGACCGAGGGAAAAACGCGCATACGAGTGACATTTTCTTTGGCATCGTAATGATCACTGAATATCCCTTATCTGTAGTATTCAGTGCCCATCCTCCTTGGAGAACTTGGATGCGCTACCTTCACAGCACACGCCATCGCCAAACCAATTCCTAAACTGAATTGAATCGATATGAAGGTAGCATGGGTAAGAGAACGTACCAGTGTTTCCCGAAGTCGGCTCTATGACAACGCTTTGTCCTGGGATGAGCTTTCCTTCCTGCTCTGCGACTTCGATCATCCGCTTTGCGATTCTATCTTTCACAGAACCACCAGCCGAAGTGTACTCCAGCTTCCCCACTAATTGTACCTGAGAAACGACCCTGCACGAGGGCTACACACAGACTTACGGAGATTGCACCGAAGACCCTCGTGCTTCGCTATCCTATCGAGGCGAATGAGAGGAGTATTCCCAACGGCGTCAAGGACAGAGTCCAGAACGATTTCAGATCTTGCCATTTCGAGAAGGGGAAGAGAGGTGAATTGAGGGAGAAAGTGAAGGGGGATTGTCGTTGTGCTGGCGAGGGCGGACGTTTACCGTATTCGCTACTGTAATATCGGACGGATCTCCGGGTGGAAAGCGATCATTCGTGGCGGAGGGCACACTCCGAGCTCTTCAGTCTCTCGACTTGTATTTTGTTCATGGATGTTATCTTCTCGCATCGCGTGCGCAGGGCTTGTCATGATCTTCTCACCTCGGGTTTAATTATTTTACAATGCAATGGGGAAAAAAAAACTGTAATGCGCGCTAGACATATTTGGAGCTTCCAACCAAATATTCTATCCCGGTTCCGCATGGAAACTCGAAAATGTTCCCTTCCCACCTCTTGTTTATAACCCTTCCATAGAATATCTATGTTGGTAAGACGACTTTCGAAGAGAATCCACCCTCGGGATATCCGCGTTCGTCCAATCTCAAACAAACCCCGTCAGCGCCAACCAACTTGCAATGCGTCAACAGATAAGCCACGTGCTCGAATATGATCATCCGACACCACCTGGAAAGAACCTTCCTGCAATCTAGTCGTCGTCTCTTTTCCCATTGGTGCTCGAGAATGTCTCAACACCCTAAGATACTTTCAACCGAGGATCTCGACACCTCGGACGCAAAGTGTGTACATGACTCACACCTACAAGGGCATCCACTCATCTGCAAGGGTTCCTTCCTTAAAGGTGGGTGAGCTTGAAGAAGATAAATTGGCAAGACCCAAAGGGCAGGAAGGTGAAAAATCCCCTTATCCGCATCTCTCTATCTGTCGCTCAATCTCTTTGTTGTATAGAGAGTTTGGGAGGCTGCAGACAGGCGGACTCGTGGAAACTCTGGTGTCGATGGTACTTGCACTTGACGCCGAATCTGACCTCGTGGCGCTCTAAGTTTGTTCCGGCCCACCCACAGCTGTCGCAGTGCTGGCTCTCATCCGTTCAAAGACGCACGCCTTTCCGATCTCTACCGTGATCATCGAGCAATACCGTCCCCCTATTGGGAAGTTCATCGTCGGTCAGACTCTTCATTCATTCCTTGTCAATCAATCGGGACTAAAACAAAAAAAAATTCCGCAGAACTCCCCGCAGGATTAATCGATGATGGCGAGACGCCCGAACAAGCCGCGATCCGCGAGCTACGGGAAGAGACCGGTTACGAGGCAGAGGGTGTCCTCGATTCGAGCGCCGTCATGGCGAATGACCCGGGTCTCTATCTCCATTCTTCCCGCGCGGCCTTTTGCTCTCGTGGCGCTGACTGCACGCCCTAGGCATGTCCACCTCCAATATGAAACTTGTGGTTCTGGACGTACCGCTGAATGGGGCCATGGAGTCGCCAGACCAGAACCTCGAGGACGGAGAGGCAATCGTGAGGCGCGCAATCGAAGTGAGGAATCTGAACAAAGAACTCAAGGGTATGTATGTTGTGTGGTCACGGTGCAGTCAACCACCGGCGTGTTTTGCAACTCTAATCGATTTTTTTCCTTCTTCCCCTGACCTACAGAATACGAAAAGAAGGTCCGTATACATGATTCCCCTATCCTACTAACATACCATGAACGTGTTCCTCCTTTTTTTTGGGCAGGATTATATGGTCGACGCAAGGCTGTCCCACTTCGCCGCTGGTTTTCGAACTGGCAGAACGCCTACGAACGAGCGACATTGTTGCTCCATAGATGATGGCACTTATCCCAGTGGGGCGAGAGTGGCCGATCGTCTTCGTCTAGACGTCCTCGAATGCACCTATCTTACACTGCCTCCGGTGAATTCTAACCCATGTGGAAATGCACGATGCAGTCTCATATGACCCAAGGATCGCTATGGCATTATATACCAGTGGCCTCGCATATGGTAAACCCTCTGCCTCAGGTACTCGAAGAGCATGTGAGTTGTGTGACGATGGTGATAATTGAATATTTTCACTGTTCCTTGGAGTAGTTCTGCGACGACAAGTCGCCACTTCTATCATCTGATCGACCGACAGGCGCCCGCTTAACACTTTCTTGGGTGGCGCGATCGGGTCGATCAGTGTTTACAGGAGGTACCGAAAAGGATTGTCTATTGCAAGATCAAGATACATACAGTAAGTAAACCATGCGCAGAGTGGTACAATACATGAGTGGTGAAAACAACTAGAGGCGATCGGAAACAGAACCGTAACGCGTGGTACAAATCAACTATTTCTTCCACCACCGCGACTTGTAATGCGGTGGCTCATGTGTGTAGGCGCGGTCATGAACTATCAAAGTCCTGCCTTAGTAACCCCGTCCGGTGTTGATTGTACTGCACGCGTGACTTACCCGCAGATGGAGGTGGGGTCCGGTAATGATGGCTGTGGCCGATAGGGGGAGGCGACCCTGCATGTGAAGACGACTGTATCTCAATGGGGCTATGACGCTCGCGCTCGCGACTTGGGCTGTCCCGCTTTCGACTGGAAGTCGATGTTGGGCTATCTCTCTTAGGACTGTCTCTCTTACGGCTAATGACCGAGTAAGGCGGAGGTGGTGAAACAACAGAAGTTTGGATCGGGAGGTAGCGGCTGTGGAGTGGCTTGGATCCGTTGTGGCTGGACATGCTTCTGCGCAGTTATTTGCTCGCGCCCATTGACCGTGTGTCGTTCTCGACCGTCTGGATAGGTGTATGTGGCGTATTCGTTGCCCTGGGTACAATGGCGTCAGCGTTGCGTGGAATTCACGGACGAGACGTGAAGGGACGTACAAGAGCATCTCTACGCTTCCAAACAGACTCTGTGACGCCATTGATTGTGCGAGTCATCCTGCTCTCAGACACCCAACGACCGTCAGGCGCCATGGCTCCACGAGAGTGACTGTAAACGCGCGAACGGCCATTTCCGCTGTTTACCACGTCGTCGAACACGTTGCCACGCTCGAACGGGAAACCCACGCCGAGGAGTGGGTCATCAAAGAAGCCACTCGGGTTACGGTGGTGCGAATCATGACGGCGGTCCCGACGCCACGGGTCGGGGAAAAATGGGTCAGACATGGCATGATGCAGCTCGCCAAAGATAGACTCGAAAAGTCGGAAGGGGTCTGTGAAGCCGGCATGATGGGGCCATGCAAAATCAAAGGGATCTTCTGGGAAGGGCACATATTGCTCCCTCTCCCTGCTGGAGTGATGTGGACGGCGGTGACGGCGAGACCGCTCTGATCCAGGCGGGGGCGGTGGCCAGACACCTGCCTTATCGTAGGCCTGTCGGTGTCATTGAAAATCGGATATTAGGGGGCGAATGTAAAATAACACAGGACACGGCAGAGCTTACGCGACGCTTAGTGGGGTCGATAAGGACTTCATATGCGTTGTTAACCTAGCGTTACGTGTGAGCGGCAACAGCGGAGGGAGTTAAGCAGAGGGGCTAGGCGGGAACCTTTCGAAACTCGTCCTCAGCCGTTGTTTTTTGTTCCGGGGGTACACGATCGGGGTGGGTTTGGAGCGCCCGTTTCTTGTAAGCCTTGCGGACTGTGTGACGGGTAAGAGGGGGACCAAGGGTTAGAAGTGGGAATGGACGCACTCTGATCCTCAGTAGAGTCCCTCTGCACGCCGAGGACTTCATAGAGGTCGGTGGACATAGTGGAAGGAAAGTTGTGGTTGTGAAGCGAACGAAGGGCACGAGGAGATGGGGAGGGTTAGTGTGCACCAACGTGTTTGGACGGGGTTACTTTATACCTCGAGTCCCTCTGATTCCAGTGCGATCTATAGCATTCGCTCCATCACGTGATCTCCACTCCTCTCTCCCAATGCTACAAGAGGTCGTCGTCAGCTCTTCTGCTCCTGCTCCCAATGCTCAGTCTACAGGCAATGGGTCTATTTTATTCCACGACATTCAGTCTGGCGCGTCGCTGGCCTCTTTCAAGCACACAAATGCTGCGAAAAACTGTACAGCGCTTATCCCCACACGGGAGGCACAGGGTGGTCTCATGCTTGCCGTACAACCGGACAAGGCCCTTCTGAATATCTACAGCTTCCAAAAAGTGCTTCTCCTGGTGCAGGAACCTCCATCTGTCATTTCTCTTACGTTCTTCGTATCAAGGATCAAATCTCCCAAAAAATTGTTCTCCCAGAACGCCTCTCATGCGTAACCGTAGACCGACGAGGTCAATTCTGCGCCGCCGGTACTCCCCAAGGCAGGATATACCTGTGGGAGGTTTGTCCACCTGCCCCCCTCGGAAATTGTGCCCATGCCGAAACTTCGTTTGTCACAGATTGCATCGGGGATAATGTACAATTCCTGGGAAGCTCATTATCGCCAAGTCACGGTGTTGCGCTTCACCCCCGACGGAGAAGCTCTGCTGTCAGGTAGCGAGGATTCTGGCATCAGTGTTTGGTCTGTTTTTAGGTTTGTCGGCATCCGTATTACCTCGCAATCTTGCACGCACCTCAATCAACGCTCATCTCATCTCGTTTCTGACAGATTACTAGATGACGGTGTCCAAAACGAGAACCCACAAGTCTATGCACACTTATCTGACCACACTCTACCAATTACCGACATCGCTTGCGGTTTCGGTCCGTTCCCATCCTGCCGCGTGTTGTCGGCTTCGACCGACCACTCTGTGAAAGCACGTCCCACTCTTTTTGGCCGTCACCCTTACCTTACGGCAATCGATTTCCCCAACAGATATGGGACCTTTCCTCAAAGTCGCTCCTGACCACCTTTCAGTTTCCTCACGCTGTCGCCTGCATCGCATGGGATCTCACTGAGCGCCTTTTCTTTGCCGCGTCAACCGACGGCTCCATCCACCAAGTGAATCTTTTCCGCACAAGAGCCAATAAATCGGGTGGCTACGTCGCTGAGGCGATCGGAGGCGCAGGCGTCAACGATGTATTGCTGGTCAGGGACGATGACTCAAGTACAAGCCAAGAGGCGCCTCATATCTGTTGGGTGCGTAACCCCTTCACTTCGCTAACGCCCAACCTCCCCATGCAAATACAATCTTATCGAACACACTCCAAAGAGAACCTGTTACGGCTCTCTCTTTTTCGCTCACCGGAGCGCTCTTGCTTGCTGGCACTGCATTGGGGAACGTGCACGTGTACGATGTTCCATCGCACCAGCTCCTCCGCACCATCAACGCGCACCCGGGTCCTGGGCTCGCAGTGACTCACCTGACCGCCCTCCTGAAGCCGCCAGACCTCGTCGGCCACGTGCAGCTCGGGCGGGGATAAGGACGGCGGGATCCCGGTCCTCCCAATACTGCCCTTTCAACGCATGCGCGAGGCACGCCCACGCGAAGCGCATGAGGTTACGATGATGTTGCCGCACGCACGACACGTGTGTTTTCTTCCTTCTAAATTATCTCGTTGATAATTTACCGAGCGCCCTTACGACACACAACAGAGCACGCACGAGTCCGTTACGACGTACTCGCGCGAAGAGCTTCTTCGCGATTGGGAGTTCTTTGTCAAACCCAGATCGGCTACCACAACTGTGGAAACGACGCGCTTTCTGCGCCACCGCTTGACGGACGCGTGACGGAGCTCGAGGACGAAGTGGCGCGGTTGAAGTCGCAGCTGGCGCGCGCCAAGGGGATCAACGACGTCATGTGGGAGACGCTCACCCAAACCGCAGCAGCGCAAGGAAAGGAACTCGCAGCGCCAGACCAAGCGCACGAAGACGCCGCCGATGAGCGGGAACGAAAACGAGGCAAGACGAAGGCGTAAATAAAAGACGTCCCCGACTATTGACACTTCATTTCCTTCTGTGTACTGTATGCTCTTACGTTCTTATCAAATTCATGAAGAGCTTAGTCACGGCATTCATGCACTGCTTGTGTACCCCACAACGTGAGGCAATTGATGGACTAGATCCGTGTGATGAAGGGGGGACACGGGGTAAGCAAACTGGCAACACCCCATCAGAAAAACAGAGAAAATGAAAGATAGAGCCTACCCCCATGATAGCATGGAAGGGACGTATGGAAGTCGGAGCGATGGATCCGAGATGTGTTGGAGCGAGATGGTTGTTATCTGAGTCTTTAATCCCGCTTTTCGATGTCACACTAGCTTGTCAGAGAAGGCCTTCGAAGGTCCCTGAGCCTTCGAACGCGGGTACAGGCAGTATCGGCCTGCTTTCATCGTGGTCGCTCAAGTGGGACATACATTTCACTAACATCCGGTTCAAACGGTGTGACACCTAAGAGTTTCTTCCCAATGAGGTTCAATACCACCATCATCGATTTAGATAGACGCGCTAGAGAGGGAGGTTTCGTGACTGAGGCACAGCGTGATTTTCGCGGCCGAGGGCAACGCCGTGCGACGAGTTCCTTACCGCATGGAGTGATTGGTTTTGAACCCTTTAGCGAAATTCTGGAATCACGATGTGCAGTATAGAAACGGGGGTCTCGACACTCAACAAAAGACCCGTCTAGAATAAAATGCGAGAACATCAGACAGGATTTCGACGAGACAATCACGACTGCTATTGTGATCAGTGGGTGCGTTCCGGTTGGTTTACAGACCCGGTGACCTGGGGAAATAAGATAAACGCCCGAGCGATATTGCCGCCCAGGATGTATAAAGAATGTGGGACAAGAAGACCAACTATTACAAGAGTATGAAACGTCGTGTGCTTGTAGGCTTTGATCAAGTAGGCGTCAGTCTGTAACCCAGAGCACTCATTGGGACTGTTGGACCCTTGTAGAAGGGCGCCCAAGGAATAAATTGATGAGGGCAAGTATACTACAGCGCCTGATTACCGCTCATTGCTCGACCACCTCACTAATTTCTGAAGTGGACTTCACGCCATACTTGGCAGGATCAGTGCCATGATGTGGGTGATTGACAAAGTTGAACCTAGTAGGAGGAGAAGTCGGTTAATTTCAAAGTCCGTAGACTGTGCAATAGTAGTACCCACATTGGAAAAACACCTTTCGGCGAAAGAGGTAGGTGAGTGTGATAAGTATTTAGTTAGTTGGGTTGAGACACTCACTGAATTTGAGCTGCGAGAAGGCCGAGTTGCTGTACGCGGCATTCTGGACCCAGAGTGGCTGAGGTGACTCTCCGTAAAGTGGCTTTCCTTCGCGCGCAAGTTGGCTAAGCTCGGCAAAGTCCTTCTCCTCCTCGTGCTTATTCTCCGACCATCCCCAGAAGCGGACTTTGACGGGTGTCAGTACGACCACTAGGATGCAAACAACGCACAGACTCACAGCTTGACCGCTGGTAGGCGAGCAGGAAGCCACCAATGAAGCCAAACGCGCCGCCGAGGCGTAAAGCGGGCCGCAAACGTGACTTTGTAGGGTCGGCCATCTCTGAGAGAGCGTTCTATGTGAGTGCAACACGGGGCACAAAGGCAAACTAAGTACCCCAGAAGTAAAGGGCTGAAGGAAATGCGGCTGTGGCACCGGCCCAGACGGCATAGTCTGAGGGCCTCATGTAACGAACGACTCTCGAGAAATGAGGGTCTGCATCTATTAGAGGATAAGGCGACTGGACGACATTGTCTGGCATTTTGTTGTTGTGGTGGCAAGGCAAATGCGGTGGCGCACGTGGGAAAGAATTACACCGGAAATAGCCGAGAGGGCCCAACCTGAACCCGTTGACCCGTGGCGAGTGCCAAGTCGGCTTCGTCTTGTTCGTCTCCTCCTTCTCTGTCTCTTTCATCACCCTCCGTCGTCGTCCTGCGAAGATGAGCGCGGTAAGGCGCAGCGATCGTCGCGCTGCAAGAAATCAGCTTTCGTCTCCTTACAAGCGTCCCAACGCTCAGCCAAAGAAATCAGTCCGTTCTCGCTTCGCTATTCTTCATGCTCTCAATTATCTCACATCTGCAGTAGTCCTGGTCTTTGTCTTCCCTTTTCAGCTTTTTAAACCCCCTGCGTCGCACAAAGTCATCAGAAGAACTGAAAGATGACCTTTCTGACGAGGACGCACAGGACGAGAAACAGTCCTCTGATGGTTCAGAATCCGGGGGACCGCGCCCTGCTGACGTTCTGTCACAACGCGGTCGTGAAGTGCGTCATAATATACTTACTTTCTTCTAACTCAAATCCGACACGCACTTTTATGGCTCAGTTGGCGCAACAGCCGCAACCGCCACGACTACCTCAGTCTCCGTTGACACCTACGCGACATCTCCCGTCTGTCGCGTCGACCTTACCGATTTCGGGTCTCATCCCAGAGCCAGCTGAAATGATATCCCCCTTCAAACCGTCTACCCCATTCGAGTCACCTCGGTTGAACGTCCCCTCACAGTCCCCGGCTGAGAAACTCGAGACCGTCAAACAGTATTTGCGTGATCGCTCTGACCAGCCTTTGCATCACGTCGAATATGTCGGTTTGGTGTCTCTTTTGAAGGACAGCGTGCAAGGTTCGTGCATATTCTCTCTTCAGCCGAAACTCCATTGGTCTGATGAAGTTTCCACAGATGACGATTCACAACCTTTTCGGTTCTCCGCTAGCCCCACTCCCAGCCGCGGCACGACGCCGGCCTTTCACGTCGGCTCTCCTACCCCCTCATCAAAACAGACCCCTCGTAGAACGTTAACAAGGAATCCTAATGGGGTTTACAAATGGCAGGGAGCCGGGAGCGCTCGTCCACGCAACCGCCATCAGAGCCCTGCTTTCGGTCCACCACGCCCCACTCCCTCCAAAATCAAGCTCTCTGCACCAGAAGCATCACCTCACAAATCGGAAACTAAGCGGCGACGTGTAGACGCGGCCACCGAACCCCCCATACCTCATGTCACCGGCGAGTCGTTGCCCTTGGCCCAGCCACGTGAACAAACTCGTGCCGATTCTTCTGCATTGTCCACTTCCAGCGGTTCGTCATCTCATACCTCCATGAACGACTCAAGCCCCGACAAGTCTGCCGCCGTTCCCGCCACACCACGGCTTCGTCTCTCAGTGCCTCCAAAACCTACTACCCCTGCAGTACCCTCTCCTTTGCGCAACACCTGGGGGGTAGGGGACTCTTCATCCTCGTCGTCACGTTCCTCGCCCCCTTCCAAGCCGACTCAGCCCACTCGTGCAGCGAATTTTATGGCGGAGCTCATCAAGGAAGTGACCCCGCCAAAGAAGCCTGACCTTTCAAATCCCTACCAGACTGCTAGCCCGGTCAAACCATCTTTGCAAAAGAAACCCGCGAAGAAGCGGAAAGCCCCGGAGGAGCCCCCAAAGGAGCAGGAGAAGAAGGATGTGAATCTGAGTCATCAGACGATCGTCGAGGCCACGGTGCCAATGGTCAGTACACGTGTATTACTCGCGCATTCTCATTGACCTTGTCATACAGGGAAGCAAGCGTTCCCGACCACCTCCTAACATTGGGAAAGCACCCCTGAGCAAAGTAAACGGCATTTCTCATCCAGAACCTCCTCGGCGTAGTGCGCGGCTCAAATCGCCGTCTCCTCCCCGTGTCAATGCAAATCATATTGCTACCAACGGGCAGGGAAACGGAGAACCTGAGAAGGGAGACGCACCTTCCCCCAAAAGGCAGAAAGTTACCGTTGAGGATGTCGTGGATGTCGACATGCATTCTCCCACTTCTCCTACAAACACGCACCCTGGCGATACATTCGACCCAACAGAATCTCAACACAATGCTAAGAAAGCAACACCTACTACAAACGGTAATTTAGCTGGCGCGACACCCAAACCACCGTTCCCGCTCAAGTCATCTGCGCCGAAGGAGCCGTCTAAACTTCGCTTCGGCTTTGCCGCCGAGAGTGATCCTGACTCTCCCCCGCCTGCTAAATCCGTGTTCGATCGCCCTCCACCAGCGCCAGTGATGCCAGATGACCTTTTTGCTTCGCTTCCCGGAAGAAAGCCCCAACCCCAACCACCCGTCGTCCCGATTCGACTACCTCCTGCGCCAAGTCCTCCGGTACCCAGTTCGAGCACAGGACCGCAGTCAGCGAAATCAGTTCCCAAGGACGCAAAGGAAGCGGCACTTTCCCTCGATTCGGCGTCCCTGCCGTCGTTCTCCTTTGACGTGCTGATGGTCTCTCAAACGACGTCGAAACAGCACGATAAGGAGCGCAGCGTAGCTTCGGCCGCGGGACCGTCTTCTCTCCCTACGTTCTCGTTCGTTCTCGGAGCCAAGTCGGCAGCACCAGGTGCCTTCGACTGGGAGGCTGCGGGGGCGAAACCGCCCGCGAAAGCTACTAGTTCATGGACGTGCGGCGTTTGCATGATCAGCAACGATGGCTCCAAGGCCAAGTGCGCCGCGTGCGAGGAGCCGCGACCCGATTCCACGACAAACGGCGTCGCCGCCGTCGCACCCGCCACGAATGGTGGCTTCGATTGGGCGGCCGCGAGAATGAAGATGCCGACGAAAGCTCCGGGGACGTGGTCGTGCAAAGTCTGCATGGTGGACAACGACGCCGCTCGGGTCAAATGTGCCTCTTGTGAAGAGCCAAAGAGATGCTTTCCCGAACATCCGAAGCTGGTAGCACCACCGTCGAGCGGATTCGACTGGGCAGCTGCAGGGATGGAGGTGCCGATGAAAGCTGCGGGAACATGGACTTGCAAAGTCTGCATGGTCGACAACGACCCTTCCAAGGCTAAATGCATTTCTTGTGAGGAGCCGAGAGCATAGATAGGCAGTCGTTTCTCTTTTTACCTTGGCCTATTGATTATCGTATGTTATCAAGTCCTGCCGTTTTCTTCTTTGCTCTCTGGTGACTGATGTCTACTTTGTTTCCTCCCATTATACTTGCACTGCACGTACACATTATACTCGTAAGCTGCATAGTCTACAATTTTTTCCCATTCTTTCTGTACTTGGTAAGGTCGATTAAGGGTTGACAAGACGTCCAATGGAAGTCATCCTGCAAAGCGGATTGAGCGCGCAAAAGCGCACTCCCGCAATATTCCTAACACCCTCTCTGTGTGATACGAGCAAAGAAAGTTTAAGCGGCTGTGAAATCAAGTTTGCGCGCGATATTGCGGGATATCTCGTGCCCGCTCAGCTTACGCTTGAGCTTTTTGGGCGGGGCGGTGCCGGCGGCCTTCGCGCCTGGCCCGGCACCACTATCGGGGTCGACATTGCCGTCGATCTCGTCGAGTGGCCGAGAAGCGGCAGCGGTGGTCTGTGCGACCGTTTTAGGAAGTTTGGAAGGATGTGTCGGGTACGGGAGGGCGAAGAAGTAAGGATGATTCAGAGCCTGGAATCGCACACATCAGATAAAGAAGAGAGACTAGCCGAGAAAGAAGAAGACGGCGAACATCTTTAGCACTTATCCGTTTCCGGGGCTCATAGACGATGCACTTGCTGAGCAGATTCAGGGTGTCTGCGGTTGCGGCGGTGAACAGGTCACGCAACGGCGTCCTTGGAAATTGCCCGATTGAGACGTAATCTGGTAGTTTCGTATGGCCCTGTGGCGTTGAAAAAAATTATGATATATCCGATGCCCGCCTGAGGTCCGCACGTGGACATACCGGCCATTCCTCTTCGGTCGGGGTGCCAAGTGCACGGAAGATGGTCTTCAGCTGGTCCATGTCGCTTTCGCCGGGGAGATAAGGGGTGCGCAACATGAGCTCCGCGAATATGCAGCCTACGGACCAGATATCGACGGTGGTACCGTAGTACCGACAGCCGAAGAGCAATTCCGGCGGTCGGTACCATCTGGTAGGTGCGCGTATCAGGGCACAGTCGGATTTGGGGAAAGAAGGGTTCGATTGCACGCACCGTGTGATCACCTGACAGGTCATTTTATATCCCGGGTCTGCAGCGTCTCGGGCGAGGCCAAAGTCAGCTATTTTCAACTGACCATCCGAGGCTATGAGCAGATTGTTCGGTTTTAAATCCTGCAAGGACCGTTAGAGGGGAGAGATGATATTGAAAAACAAAACAAAAAACAGGGGGGAAGGGGGTGCGGCACGCACTCGATGCAGGATAAAGTTTCGATGGCAGAATTCAAGACCACGGAACATCATGGCCATCCAGCTTTTGATATCTGCGGGCAGAAAAACAAGCGAGCGGTCCTTGATGATCATCTCCAGGTCGGTATCGAGGAACTCAAGCACAAGGTTCAGATTGGTCTTTGAGGAGAACACGTCCAAGAGCTTTCCGGGGAGGGACGCGCTGAGCCAGAGAGTGGTCAGGGGAATGTAGCGTACGGCGCACCTACTTCGATGACATTTGGGTGATGCAGTTCACGCAGGTACTTGACCTCTCGCACGGCAGACATGTCGAGTCCATCCTTGAATTGACCAACTTTGATCTTCTTAATGGCGATTTTTCGACCAGTTGCGAGCTCTCGTCCTGCGGTGGTCACGGTCTTCAACACACCACGTTACCACCGACGCAGGCCACGTACCCCGATAGACGACGGCATAAGTACCTTCTCCGACTTTCTGGTCTTTGACCCTGTAAGGTTACGTGTGGGCTATCTTGGAAGCCATGTCCCGGTGAAGACGCACCATTTCTTCTGTCGGTCTGCGTTGGCCCTCTCCACTGCGTCCATGAGGTGGATAGTTGGGATTCCTTATTGGGTCGTAGAAGATCTCGAACTTGCGGCAAGCGCTTCGCTAATCGGCACAGGAACAAGTGTCCAGGCCTAGTCGGAGGCAATAACTCTGAGCGCGTTGTTCTGTCGCAGATACAATGTCCGCTAGCCGTGTCGGTTGGTAGTTGGATGGATACACGTGGAAACCCGATAACAAACGATACGAACAAGGCAGAAAGAAGAACACAACTATGATGTGGATAGCTGACACGGTACAACCCAGAATTCCTAACTACTGTAGTCACTTGTCCCATGTTCATAAATCATGAAAATTCGTGAATTACGTCTATACGTGCGCTGACGCCTACTTCCAGGGGGCGGAACGGCGACTCGACATCGGGGTCATGTATGCCCAATGATCGCTCGCGAAGGATGCCCCATTGCACCCACCAGTCATCTGCCGCGTCAAAGGCATTGTACGCCCAGGTTTCACACACCTGTCCCCATAAGCCCAAGTACGCATCGTCATCCCATTTTGCCTGCCCCGCGTGTAAGAGCTTTCCCATTTCATGATCGCGCGCCATTTGTTCAGGGCCAGGGGGGAACATGGTTTGTGTAACGTGCGTCAACTCCACTCGATGCAGGAAGTCCGCGCGATCTCGCCGGATAGTTTCGTACGCTCTCACCAAAAGCGGAATATGGTCGAATCCGCGTACGTACGAGAAGAGTGTGCTGAAGACGGCAGCGCTCTCTACAGACAGGCTACCGCATTGCGAGCTACAAGGCTGCGAAGAGGCAGAGAAAGTTGTTCTCAGCGCGTATGCGGAGGACGAGACGGGTGTACGAACGATGAGGGGACGCGAGGACTCGCCTACGAGAACAATACGGTTGGATTCATCAGACCAATTCTCGATATTCGGCCAATCAAGATATCTTTGCCAGCAAACTGCATCGATCTTTTCAAGCATCCTAGCCAGCCTGTTGAGTATGGTGAGCTATGGACCATGCTGGATTTGGGAATGTGAATCGTACCTGTTATCTAAAGCCATATCAGACAGCTTTAGTGATTTAGTTGGCAAATTAGGACTCCAGCCTTCCGGAGCATCAGGGTCTTCTCGATCCCAGTATAGGTGGATCGCATATTCCCTATCGCGTGCCTGGAACGGGGTTCAACATAGTCTGGATGGACACTCATTTCCACGCTTTCCAAGACTCACAATCGGATGACCTAAAACGTGGTAAACGCCAGGCGACGTGGCATACAACCAACAGGTATATTTGATGAAATCGACCCACCCGAACATGCCCGACCTGGGCCAAACCAATACGACCATGAGGACGACAACTCGTCAACATCGACTCTGTCGTCCTCCAAAAGCCTTTGCATTGAAACATTCCCCGATAACACGATGGTTTCTGTTGCTCGAGGCTCGACACGTTTTCTCTGAACGGAGTTTCGGATGGTGCTGTGCTGGCCATCGGCACCGACTATGATATCGGCGTGGAGGACGGTGCCGTCACGCAATTGCACTGACGGTCTGTGTGTCCCCCGAGCAGGTGGCGAGGCTAGACGTACATCGGCGTTGAATATTACCTCAGCCCCTGCTCGTCTAGCAGCGTCGTACAAAATTTGGTAGAGGTGATCGTACTGCAGTCGCACGAATCAATACGTCATACCAAGGTAACAACAGACCGGTGGCCTGGACGCACGCGCATCATGTAAAATTTGGCACCACTGTCTTGTATCACAGGTTCTGCCCATTGAAGGAACCCGATCAGTTTGCCGGTCTCAACTGATGACAATAAGATTAGCAAGCACAAGGCAGGAAGCAAGAAAGGGGTGAGACAAAACAAAGTGACCGGTGACCAACTTACAATCCCAGAGATGTGACCCTTCACGAACGAGAGATGCCGTTTTCCTGATTTCCTCTTCGAGTCCCCATCCGACGAGTATTTTTGTCACGTTTGGTGGGACTCGTATACCGAAGGCGGGTTGCCCTAACCTCGAGCATCTCTCGAGAACGCGAACCTTATGACCCGACAAAGCAAGACCAATGGCAGTCGATAATCCAGCGATGGCTAGAGGGATTGAGTCGATATACACCAACGCAGGAAGAAAAGAAAAAAAGAAAAAAAAATGCTGACCGCCACCAACGATAATGAAATCCAGCTTGAATGGGGCCAATCTCCTACTTGGCGGTGATAACATGCTTCAGAATAGGGGAGATAAGAATCAGAAACACGTGGAGGACGGAAGGGTAGCGAAACGAGTGGGGGACGAGAGCCTGGGTGTAGCGGAGGAGAAAAGACCTGAGATCAAAGGGCCTTATTTATGAGCGGATGTTGAAGAGGATGGCTGAAGCGGGATCTTATGCTACCGACGGCTGTTTTAGAAAGTTCAATTCATCGGCTCGGCGAGTGCCTCTGGGGGGCGACACCCGCGCCGGTTACCTGCACACAATGCCGATGCCTCGAAGTGCACGGAACCCCTGTCAAACGATGGAAATTAGTGCGGAAAATGGGCGCAATGCGATAGACGTCAATTTGTGTGTAGGCTGCATTATAACACACCATCAAATGATCATCATGATAGGATCTGGGGCGACTCGGCTTCGGCGTGACACAGTAACGCGTGACACTTATCTTGCAATGGCAACTCGCAACGAGGACGGGTCTCACTCGAACAAGAACAAGATGACGCTTAAGCTCAGGCTCAAACACTCCCCATCGCCTGCACCGTTCACCTTCGACAACCTACCCCCTACTCCCCCCCCCTCTTCTCCCCCTGTCTCATTGTCTGCTTTACCTCCACCTACATCATGGCTAACCGCGCGCGACATGAAGATCTTTGGCGCAGACCCCCTCAACAGCACGTCCGAGATCGGCATCGTGCAATGTAAGGACTGCGCGAAACCCATTCTGTGCAGTGCCGCTGCAGAACATGCAGGTGCAGTCGCATCGTCGTGGTCTACAATTGGTCGCTTACTTGTACTAGACAATTGCAAGAAGTATGACTTTGAGAAGAACGGCTCCAAAGGAAAGGCCGACGATGGTGAGTTGGCCGTCACTGCCCCCTAAACCTTATCAACTGATTCGCGTTTAAGCAAAGGGCAAGAAGCGCAAGGGGGAGGACTTTGATCCGAACGATCCGAACGCGCCAAAGTCAAAGAAGGCAAAGGCCGCAGCCAAGGTCACCAAGGGTCGGTTTAAGGGTCCTTTTGACCCAGACAGACATTGTGGCGTCATCAATGACAAGAACCTACCGTGTTCCCGCTCGCTCACCTGCAAGTCGCACTCTATGGGTGCAAAACGGGCCGTCAAAGGGCGTTCGAAGGACTACGACGAACTTTTGCTCGAGTGGAACCGCGCTCACAACCCAAATTGGGTCGAGCCCGTCAAGCGCGAGAGTAAGAAGGAACGCAAGGAGAAAAAGGAGCGAGAGAAGCGCGAGCGGAAACAACGGGAGCTAGAGGAGCTCGCCAAGAGGAAGGGCATCGACCTCAGCAAGCCAGGTGCGGAGGCACAATTGGAGCAACTCAAGTCATCTACGAAGAAGAAGAAGAAGGTGGAACACTCGGCAATCGCCACCGGAGGTGCCAACGCCCATGCCTCTGGAAACCACGCGAGGGCAGACGATGAACATGGTGCCGAGAACCTTGCTGATCTAGATTCGGAGGAAGAACTGGACTCAATGACCAAGAGCGTTCGCCTAGCATCAGAAGCAAGTTTGCTTGGAGTTCCCTTGGCCATACCATCCGATGCCGGATCCTGGTTCGTCGTACGGAGAGAGCGCCTACGGACTTGTCGAGATCTTTTCGCCGGTGCCCTAATGAAAGGCGGTGCGTCGAGTATCGGTGCCGCAGGCGCCGCTGCCCGACTCGGTACCGGGGCTGGATGAAAACCGCACGTTCCTCGCTTATGTTTTTCTCAACACCCGTGGTGAAATTCACTTCGTTCCCGACTCCATCCCTCGAAAAGCGTGGGCCGGTCCCCCACGTGGGGTTCTCGTAACGGCCACGCGGCGGGACGTCAACAGCATCTATTTCCCCCCCATCAGCAGCACTTGCGAGTCGCTCAGCTTTGCTTTCAGCCATATCCTTCCCCGCAGTGTGTTTTAGCGCATTGTTAGTAGAGATACGATGGCCAGTCATTGACACTGGATCCTGTACCTATCACAACGATTTGGGATGACTAAAAACTGTCTCATTATGATGTCCAGAGAAATCAGTCTATAGGCCAGCCAACAAATCGCCCCCCTGTTTGGCTACAATCGTTTCACCGTCTCCGGTCTCCTGACAACCAAGGTCGTCGTTCCCAACCTCCATCAGCCAGCCGTCTCTCCATTCAATCGACTTGACTTTTCTGGGTTCCAAGCGTATGCCCTCTCCCGTGGCCCTGAACCATTCGAGCGCGGGCTGCTTGGCCCAGCGATTCGCCGCCCCGCCAGACTGGAACCAGCCCATGTGGCCGCCTCCGCGGGTGACAACGAGGGTGAACCACTCGTTCCGGTCGTAGTCCTGCGGTGCACACTGAGAGATCGGATCGTCGTCCGAGTTAAGCGCCAGGAAGGGTATGCGGATCGCGTCGAGCTTGTCGTGGCTCGACGAGTACCTGTAGTATGCCCACGCATCCTCAAATGGGAACGGTGGAGAGGAGCCCCCGGAGTGCACTGAGACGAGTGAGTCGAATTGGAACACCGTGAGGCGCTTGTGCGACATGAGAGCAGGTAGCGCTTGAGCAATGCGGGAATCAGGGAACTGGCGGATAGAGTCGACGTGGCGATTGACAAGGTTCTTGAGATTAGTGCCGAGGCTCTTGGAATACACGCGGCGGGTAAACCAGTCGTCTTCTAGACTACGCAAGAAGCGTGTCAGTAGGCCGCGGAGAGTGTGAAAGGGGTTTCGAGGACGTACCCCTTTCCCGTCTTGAGTGTATCCCAGGGCTGGACTCTCGAATCAGCAACGAAAAGCGAGTGCAAAATTGGGGTGGATACACACACAAGCGAGTGTACAGGCTGAGACGAGGCGGCACGATTCACCTTCTTCGGCAACATACCGCGTCAGTATGTTGGCACCGAGAGAGAATCCGAGTCCGAAGAGAGGTGCATGGGGGTATAACTGCGCGATATAAAGGATCGCCTGTCGCAAGTCGTCCGTATGGCTGAATCCGTAGAGTTGAGGGCTTGTCAAGGGTACTCCGGCACCTAGCCATAACCTGAGAGATGGTATATTAAAAAAGAAAAAAGTCACGCACATCCTCGAAAGTTGAGAACCACAGCGCGATATCCGAGGCCTCCCTCTTCCACTGGTGCAACTGCAGGGGCAATGATGTTCCGAACATATGCTTCATGTGAACCTATTCCGGCTTATTGTCAGGGACGACTGCCCGCGACACCGCTAAGGGTCCAATGCTTCATCAGCGCACCGCCTGTGAGACCATGTAGAGCAACGACAACGGGGGTTGTTTTGGCAAATGCGCGTCCAGCGGCGGCTGGTGGTGTGAAATCAACCCCTCTGCAGAAGAATGGGCTAGTTAGTCGGTGATAGTCCGAGAGGGTATGTGTACATACAGAGTTCCTCCATCTTTGAGTCTGAGGAGCTTTCTGTGCAGATTATAATAATTCCGTCCGAGGTAGGGGCAGTATAGCACAGGTGACGAACCTGTCATACACCACTGGATCTGCGTGAGAAAAGTCGCCTACGACTGCATATCCGGTCTGCAAGTGGCCACTGCACGTTTCTGGGTGAGGAGACCTATGTATGACAGCGGAGAAGACGTACTTGAAAAGCCACCAGGCCGCCTTGAAGGGTGTAAGTACACTTGGACACCGGGTCTCGATTAGCGTACGGAGCGAGATCTTCTCTGGCTCTGTGTCTCTGGGCAAGCCCCGTGTCTGGACGACGACCTGTGCGGGCTTTTGTGGCCAGGTGACTCTGGAGCGGGAACTAGAACCGACGGGGAAACGCGAAAGGAAGGAGCCCATCGGCGGGTGGGAGGACGTATGTTAAATCCGAAAACATTTCGGACGCCCGAGTGGCACCGCCAGCGCTTGAGATGTGGTTGGGGGAGACGATGCCCCCTCCCTGAATCCAGGCCTTTCCCAGGGTAAGTGACGTGTCGGTGGTCAATGCAGGAAACCGGTTTCTGAAAATTTAGAAACTTGAGGATGCTAGGGTATGGATTGAGTGCAGATAATGACGTCAGGGTCATCGATGCATCCTAGCATCGGGATGCTCTGGTTCTGCAATCTTATAAGACCTTACGCCTCCACTTCAACCGTCCTCTCCTCCCTTCTTTCCATCCTCCACTCGCTTACCGCCGCCACTTCCGTCGCCTGAAATGGCTGCAGCAAAGATTAAATCAAAATTGGTCACCCCGCAGGGCCATCCCCACCCCACTTTGGCCATTCCTAGAAACAAGCCCCCTTCCTCATCAGGCTCGTCGCCCACAATCGCAAAGACACCTAAGACACCTGCGGATGAAGGAGTAGACTTTTTCGAGTCATCGATAAAGCACGGCGAAGCACCTATCCGTGTATATGAACTACCACTAGAACCAGATGGGGGACCAAGCAAGAGTCGTGAGGTGAGTTAGTTCGAGCCGAATGTATGCGCTGTCATACTGATAACCTTTGCGCAGTACATACGTCTCCCCCCAGCAGATGTTCCGTATATTCTCCGCGTCTCGCTGGAAGCGGGTACTCCAGCGTCTAGAAACGGCGTGTTCAAAACAAATTTTCCTCTCGACGGCGGCGTGTTTGACCGCAATAGGTTCGCTGAACGAAAGTAAGCGCGTGCGGTGCTTCTCTCTCCGCTCAGTGTGAAACGAAAAACGCGTTCACAGGCTACCCACGAATGTTTCAAAACCTATCCAAATTGACCTCCCTATATCCCATGCTGGTGCCTTTGCTTATTGGGTTGAGTACGACGACGTGACTCCCGGAAATCGCATTACTGGTAGAGAGGGTTACTTTAACATTGATCCACTTCTTCGAATCAAGGCGCGCACGCCAATCCTCGGAAGTGACTCGCAGCATTTACTACCCACCGACGGCGGTGCTGTGATAAAGGATGAGACTATCAACCTCCCTCTCTCCGCTGTCTCTCTTCTTAGCACCGTCTCAAAATGGATGGGCCCCGTGTCCAAGTGGCCAGACTTTTTCGCAGAGGCTAGTGAGAGGGGGTATAATATGTTACACTGGACACCGCTTCAGGAACGGGGTCAAAGCAACTCTCCTTACTCGATCAAAGACCAGCTCCGCTATGAGCCGAGCATATTCAGTGACCCCCAGTCCGTTGCAGATGATGGCGGCGTCGCGAAGATAGAGGAAGTGCTAGGTCTCGCCCGCGACCGATACGGTCTCCTCCACCTGACCGACGTAGTCCTCAATCATACTGCTAATAATAGTGTTTGGCTCGAGGAGCACCCAGAGGCTGGTCAGTCAATTGTTTCGGACGTATCCTTCCTCATGGATCTTGAGAACTTTTCGCCTTATAGGTTACAGTCCACTCAATTTCCCACATCTTATTCCCGCTCTCGAGCTCGATGACGCTATCATTGAGTTTTCTGGTTCGCTCAAGGATCACGGTTTACCTACTGAGGTCAAGTCGATGGATGATGTGGAACTCCTCTTGGACGCCTTCCACGACTACATCCAGCAGTTCAACTTCTGGCAATATTACGTCCTCGATATTAAGAAAGAGAAGGAGACGGTCCAGGCTGCCCACTATTCTGGCGAGATCAAGCCATGGGAGGGACCTGACATCAAAGGCAAGAGCGCGGCCGAACTCGCAACGATCTTGCGTGCGTACCGAGATGGGGAATTCCTCCAAGGGCTGTCAAAATACGCGAAACGATTCGGCGTGACTGTAGATGGCGCCGTTGCGGCTGGTTTCATCCTAGCCTCACGTGGGAGTGACGCGGAGCCCGGAAACGCGTGGGGCGAAGTTGTGGACGCGTTGAACGTTCCGCTCTACCGGGAGTGGGAGGAAGATGTTAAGATTGCCTTGGAGAATATCAAGAATCGCTTGAAGTACACCCGTCTCGACGATAATGGTCCCAAAATAGGTGAAATTACCAGAAAGTCAGTACCCAACTCCGTTTTTTGCGACGAGAGCTAAGGCAACTACAGGTCTCCGATCATGGAGTCGTATTTTGCTCGTATTCCCGGAGCCGAGAAGGAACCCCTCAAGTACTCTCTCGCTGTAAATGGGTGGTTGTGGAACGCGGACCCTCTCGCCAATTTTGCTCTTCTTCCTTCTAGAGCCTATTTTCAGCGTACGGTTATCGCTTGGACCGATTGCGTGAAACTCAACTACGGTTCGTCTGCTGAGGACTCACCCTTTCTTTGGGAGCATATGACCAAATACGTGACTTCCCTCGCCCGCATCTTTACTGGTTTCCGGCTCGATAACTGCCACTCCACCCCATTACACGTTGGGACGACTCTCCTTGACCGCGCGCGTACTGTCAATCCCAATCTTTATGTCGTCGCCGAACTATTCACCGGAAGTGAGGACATGGACACTGTATTCGTGAGGAGGCTCGGTATCAACAGCCTCGTTCGTGAAGCTGGAAACGCATGGGACCCCAAGGAGTTCTCTCGCATCACCTGGCGCTATGGCCTCGGAAAACCATTCGGCTCAATGGACGGCGCTTGCCTTACATCCTCCTCCTATGTTGCCTCTCCAACTGTCTCAGGGCGTGGGCCCATCCGGCCATGCGTCATCTCTCCAATCTTTGGCTCGCTACCGCATGCGCTGTTATACGACCAGACACACGACAACGAGTCCACAACCAGCAAGCGGTCATCGGAGGATACACTCTCGACAGCAGCCATTGTCGCATTCTCCTGGTGCGCGACAGGTAGCGTGAAAGGCTACGATGAGGTTTATCCACGGCTGCTAGAGCTCGTCCATGAGTCTAGATTATACGAACTTGTCGGGCTTGGCAACGCCGAGGGGAAACAATTTGGACGTGGAGGAATCGCCGTCGCAAAGAGGCTGTTAAACAGTCTGCATCGGGAGATGGTCCTTGGAGGATTCGAGGAAGGCCACATCCACCAAGAGAATGACGTACGTCAGATCGACTACTGCTCTCTGCAGGACTCATTATTGAATTATTGTCCTCGCAGTATCTTGTTATGCATCGCGTGCAGCCAGGTACTCAGAAGGGCTACCTTCTTGTGGCGCACACAGCTTTTCCAACTTCCCGAGGCTCGAAGGACCGTGGTTCCAGTAAGTTCCTTTCGCGTATTGTGTCACTTATACTCATAGCCAAACAGTTGAACCAACCCGCCTTCGTGGATCAAGCGCGAAGTTCGTTTTTGGAGCGAGTATAGAATTCACCGAAGTTGTTTCTATTCCGAACACGATCACTGGCATCCCGTCGAAGTTGGTGCACCTCCAACCCGTAACTCCATTGTGGGGACGTGATGACCAAGGACCATACTCGGAGATTACAATTCCTGATTACTTCCCACCCGGCAGCATAATGATTTTTGAGACGCAACTCGAAGGCCTGGATCCCACGCTGGACAAGCTTTGCGGTTCCGGAGCGGAGGACGCGTTCCAAGACCTCGACCTCGTCGATTTGAACGTCTTATTATATCGGGCTGATGGGGAAGAAATGGACGCCACGGGTGGCGAAATAAGCGTCTATGACGTTCCCGGTGTTGGAAAACTCAAGTACTGTGGGCTGGAGGGCTGGATGCACCCCTTAAAGCGCGTCATACAGAATAATGACCTGGGGCATTCCCTCTGTGGTCATCTACGAGAGGGGAGCTGGGCGCTGGACTACATATCTGGACGGCTCTTCAAACAAGCGAATACGTTTCCCAAATTGCAGACACCCGCCGAATGGTTCAAGGAACGATTTGACCTTGTTAAAGCGACCGTACCATTTTACCTTCGACCGAAGTACTTCGCCATCGTAGTCTCAGAGGCGTATAAAGCGGCCCGCCACGTGGCCCTCGAGCAGTGTTCCGATTTTATCTCGTCTGGCCATTCGTTCACTCAAGACTTGGCAATGGTGTCGTTGCAAGTGCATGGGCGCGTAAAGTCGGCTTCGCTAGATCCTGTCAAGAGTGTCCCTTCGCTAGCTGCGGGCTTGCCGCACTTTTCTTCCGGTTGGGCAAGATGCTGGGGCAGGGATGTATTCATCTCGCTACGTGGTCTATTTTTGACGACCGGTAATTTCGAGTCTGCGAAGAGGCATATTTTGGCTTTTGCGTCGACGCTGAAGCATGGTCTGATTCCGAATCTATTAGACTCCGTTCGTAATCCTAGGTGTGTGTCTCCCTTCATATACGCACTGCTCCTAATTTACTTTCCAGGTACAATTCGCGTGATTCGCCTTGGTGGATGCTCCAGAATATCCAGGATTATGTTCAGAAGACCCCAGACGGTCTTGCGCTCCTCAGCGAGCCTGTGAAGCGCCGCTTCCCTAAAGACGATACCTGGGTACACTGGGATGATCCGCGCGCTTATTCCGATACCAGTACCATCGCAGAAATTATCCAGGAGGTGCTGCAGCGGCATGCAGACGGCATTTCTTTCCGCGAACACAATGCTGGTCCCAACCTTGACATGCAGATGAACGATGAAGGATTCAACATTGACATTCACGTCGATTGGGAGACGGGCCTGATTCTGGGCGGAAGCGCGCAGAACTGTGGTACGTGGATGGACAAAATGGGCGAGTCTGTGAAGGCAGGGACGAAAGGAGTACCCGGGACTCCACGCGATGGTGCACCTGTTGAGATTACGGGGTTGTTGAAGAGCACACTGAGGTGGCTGGTCAACCTATCCAGCAGTGGCGAGTTCCCTTTCGAAGGAGTTGAAGCTGAAGGTGAGCCCAAGCGCTATTATAAATACCGCAAGCCTTCCCTCTGATCGAGTTGGCGGGACAGTGAATGGGAAACGACGTCTAGTCACGTATCGAGAATGGAACGACCTGATTCAGAATTCATTCGAAAGGTCATATTATGTGCCTCTTGGTCAGTCGGCGCCTTGTTCTGGGTCATATAATCACTAATAAGATGTTTAGACCCCTCGGAAGACAAAGAGTATGACATTGACTCAACGCTCGTCAATCGTCGTGGAATATACAAGGATGTCGTCGGAACCGGACCTGGGAGGGAGTGGTCAAACTACCAATTCAGGCCGAATTTCCCCATCGCTATGACGGTTGCCCCCGAACTTTTCGACCCCGAGCATGCACTTGTTGCATTGAAACTGGCAGACGAAGTTCTCCGAGCACCACTGGGAATGAAAACGCTTGATCCGAACGACTTACAATATCGTCCCTTCTACGACAACTCGAATGATTCAGACGATCCTGCCGTCGCAAAAGGCAGAAATTATCACCAGGTTAGTGGATCGAAGGAGTGCGATAACGCGAACTGAACGGAGCTTCAGGGTCCTGAGTGGGGGTGGCCCTTGGGATACTTCCTGCGAGCGTATTTGTATTTCGATTCGAGATACGGAGCAGGTGCGGAGGTAAGTGGGATAACCAACACTCACACCCGCTATACTTATTGTCTCATCCCAGGACCCAATTGACACCTTGCACCACATCTACGATATTCTTCGGACCCCTCGAACTTACATCAGCAATGATCCTTGGGCCGGGCTACCCGAGTTGACGAACAAGGACGGGGCGTTCTGTTACGACTCCTGTGCCACGCAGGCGTGGAGTGCAAGTACTATTTTGGACGTTCTGGAGGAAATTCACGAACAGTATTGAGAAGAAGCGTAGAAGAATTGTTGTAAATTGTGATTGGACTAGATTTGTATGGTCTTGTTTGGGTTGGAAGGCTTTGACATGGCGCGCAGATGACTCGGTCCATCTCTTATGTCCTTCTTCCGTTTTGAACAGCACGATCGACTAAAGCAAAGGTTTTTGGAGGTAAAGGGGGAACAGGAGGACCTCGCCGTCTACACCTGGGGTGAGGACAGTTATGATGGGCTAGGCGATGTTCTTCAGGAGGGAGGCGATGAACTGAATGACGAGACTTTTGGTGGAACTGGCGATGTTGGCATGTTTTCCAAGTTTCCCTCGTTGGTACCGCATCCACTTATCGCGAGTAGGTAAGGACTTCGATTTCACACAGCAGACACTGCACCATCCCGGACCTGTTCCGTCCACCTTCGAGCAGCCACATGCACAGCCAGACCCCTCGCTTGTCTATGGAGCGCAGGCCTCATCTTCGTGTACGGTCGTCACAGAATTAAATCCTGTGCCCCTCTCAAATTCCTCCCCTCTGCCCTGCAGCTCGTCCTGGCCCGTCACTGTGGGACGAAAAGTCGCCTTTCTCGGTGCTCCCTCGATCGAGCAGTGCCTCTCGTAGTCCTGCGGATCTCGTCCGCAACGGCTCCGCCCGTGTCTCGAGTTTCTCGAATGGCGGCGGCGGCTCGGTGTCGTCGTCGAGCATCGCCTCATCACAGTCGCCCGGCGCCTCCGCAGCTCAGCTGACCCCGCAAGCCGTCCCGCGGACATTGCAGGACATCGAGGCAGAAATGAAGGCGGCTGCAGTTGCACAGCGCGTTCAGTCTTCTGCGGTCACACAACGGCAGCAGTTGATGCAAGAACAGCAGCAGGTACAGCAGTCTCACTATTACCAGCAGCAACGATCCGCCCCTCCAAGAATGCACCCTCAGGCCCAGTCGCCAAGGTTCCATCAGCAACTGCAGCAACAACAGCTCCTACAACAGCAACAACTGCGAGAACAACAGTTGCAGGAGCAGCTGCAACTACAGATCCGCCAACAACAGATGCTGGAGCAGGAGCGGGAACGTCGCTTGCAAGAGGCGCAGCAACTCCAGGAGCAACTACGCCTCGATCAGATCGAACGACAGCACCGTTCGCAGCGCCCTGATATCCGTCAACAGCAAATGTTACAAGGCCACCAGTATCTACATCAACGCCAACAATCGTCGGATCACCTACCCATCGCGTCACCCTCGCAACAGTTCGTCCAGCGTAGGCAACAGTCTCCTGCCTTCGTCGACCCCCATCTGCAGCCCCAGTATCAGCAGAAGGGCCAGTATGTGCCGCAGAATATCCAATTACAGCAGCGCCTCCTGTCTGAGATGGCCCAGGCGGAGTTTATGCGGGATATGCAGGCTGTGTCGCAGGCGGAGCAGGACGCTCTCCAGGCTGAAGCGATGCGTAGGATCATGGAGACCGAACGCATGGAGGAGAAAAGGAGACGCAAAGCCGCTAAGATCGCTCACATGGCACGTCTGTGCACAAACACGACACCGTCTCGTGCTGATATTCCTTCAGTCTCGATACAATGATCTTATGACCCAATCCGACAAGGATTTCATCACGCGGATACAACTCTCACAGCTTGTCACGCAAGATCCCTATGCGGACGATTTTTACGCACAGGTTTATGGCGCTATCATCCGTTCGCGTTTAGGGCTCCAGCCGTCCGACGAACGTGTCTTAAAGTTTGGCTCGTCCGGAGGCGTCGGTCTAGGGATGGGACAAAAGGGCGGCGGGAGACGACCAAGCGCCATGCAGAAAATGGAACAACAGATCGAGCGTATCGTGAACAACGCACGTCAGAGAGAGCAAGACAAACGTGAGCTCTTCGATCTGTGCTCAAATTGGCCTTAACGCAAGCGGTTGGTACTAGCTGCGAATCATAGCTTGCAAGGCGCGCTCGGTAAGACTTCCGGGCGAAGTTACAAGGCTGCCCCACGGCAACTATTGCAGGTGGACCCTTCAAATGCCTCCACACATGCGCACATATCCAGGGAAGACGCGATCCGCACGCACGGTGAAGGCGCCGCGAAGGAAGCTGCAAAAATAGGGGTGGAGGCACTTGGTGTTACTGTCGATGTGAGACGGTACCTCGTGGTCGTTATTGTGCGCTTACCAGCTTTCAGCCTGACAACACGACTTCCGAGGACCCTTTGACGACGAAGGAGGCATTAAAAATTCTGGAGCATCTGTACGACCTGGTGCTAGACATCGAGCAACTAAGACGCGAGCAGTCGAGTCTCAACCCCGAAGACCCCGAAACAGTGGAAGCCTGGTACGCTTGCTCAAAGCGCATTCTCGTACAACTCAAGGGTTCGCTAACGCACTGAAAGGAACGAACACTATTCTGAACTCGTTCAGCAACTATGGGACGATCTCAGAGTTATGGTACCTTTGGAGACGAGGCAAGCACCTGTTGGTTATCTTTTTACTGTTTCTGACGCGATTACGCTACAGCAACCCGCATCCATTTATCTCGCTTATCGCTCCTTCCAAAGGGAAAAAGCTCTTACCGAGAATATCGAGACATCTATCCTCTCAACAAATGCTCACAGTGCTCACTCTCCTAGTCGCGTGCTTTTCTCAAATGGATATCGTCATTCACGCGCGCATTCTTGATGTCCCAACGGAGAGCGCCCACCAGCAAGATTTGGAACGACAAACTCAAGCGTTCCTTGGGAGCGTCGTTCAGAGCATCCTGCCGGTCGTGGCTAAGGCAGGGTTACGTTTAGTTAGTGGGCTATTAGGTCTATTACTAGAGAGGAGTGACATCGTTTCCGTAACCCAAACAAGGGTTCGTACTCACATTTTCCATTCTTGTCCTAGCTGATCGCCTTTCCCGTAGCCCGGTCTGGCCATCTTGACTTTGTTTCTAAGTCGCGTTGAGGTGATCAAACAAAGTATGTCAACAGCCGCGGATCTTTCGGAACTTCCCACACAAGAGGAAACGGAGCAGTGGTACGGGTAATTTTTATATCCCGTAGAGTTTTGACTGAGAGCGTTGCGCAGGGAGATGATGTTCGACCATCTGTTCCAGCTCCTGCACCCCAACCTGCTGTACCTCTTCCCCTCAACCCGCATCGCCGCGGCACTGGCCGCCCTCCCGCCGAATACCACCGTTCTTCCCTTGCATACCGAAAGCCTCGACCAACCTGTCTGGCAGTTCCTCGCAGCGCTCGCCTTACACGCGACAAATGAACAGCAACAGGCGCTCGTGACTTCACTACGCGAGAAGGTGCTCGAGAACGTCGCAAGCGCGAATAAAGGATGGGTCGCTGATGAGGACGAGCGGCGCGCTAAGCTTGGGAATGTGAACCTCTTTTTACACGCCCTTGGCCTGGACAGCTCGCAGATCAGCATCTGAATTTGTTTGTCGGTGACTCTGCGTTGAGCTGTAGATGTGCTTTTTGATTGACTTTATCCATTTTCATATTTTTTTTCGGAAAACTAGAACCATTGAAAGCATTTGGCTTCAAGGAATTATGTGTAAGAAAGAACGAATACCACCAGCACAGCATGGCAGTGGTGGCGACTGGTTCCGTATACGTATGTTCCGAACATATTCCCAAAACCTTCTTGTGGTACTTCAGCGCCCAGGCACCGCATTTTGCGTGTTACCCGTGACGACGCGGTGCTGGCTGTGGCTACGTGGCCCGCAGTTCATGTTTCATGAGTCTGAGAAGGTTGCAATCACAACATATTGCGGCGCTCTTTCCGCTGTTTGCTCGTTCACGGCCAAATGGGCATATTCGGGGAATCGTTTCACAATGACCAATAGCTCAAGCCTTTCCGGTTCATCGAAATCTGTGGCTTTCATGATGCCTTTTCTGTGACGCTTTGCCCATGATCGGCCCATTGTATGTCCGCGCGCTTGAAGCATCGCAACACTAGAGCGCTGGTGGTCCGCTGGGTTGTATGAAACGTTCTCGCCCTCCCCCTGCTTGCCCTTTTCGGACCAAGTAACCCTTGACCACTAACAACACGCACAACCTCCTATGTCACCGAACATCGCAATATAACGGGCGCCATATTAACAACCTCCCGGGTTTCGCACACTTTTACCGCCTGATGGTTTGGCCGTGTTTCTCGCTGTTCCAATCACTCTTCCCAGATCTCTTGCCGACGTCTCCGTCACGGACGATGCTTTGACAGTATGCCACAATAGCGGTGCCACAAGCAGATAAGCCGCGTGGCCCAACATACGTTGTCACTCAGCCCCTGGTAGCGCTTACCGAGTCGCCTTTCCATGCACGAGTACACGTACTATCAGGATATGGCCTAGTCACCGGAAAACGCACATCCTACGCGAGTACAAGAAGCGTAACTCCACTGGACCCTTAAAAGTCTCTGACACGAACACCCTCCCCCCTTACCTGACTCGCCAAACTCAATCTCTCGCTCCACTTGTTTTTCGGATATGTCATACCCTGCATGTTGCCTTTAAGCCTCTCGCGGCCGTCTCCGCTGACATTGATATTCCTAGAATCCACACCCCGCGCAGTATGCTCGCATCCCGTTCACCCGCAGCGACGGCTACCTCGTGCGGATGTTCGGCCCCAGAGACGCAGCATTCTTCATCGAGTCGCTCCTCAAGATGAACGCGCGCGACGTGCACCTCATCGGCAACGTGCCCGGCTGGCACGGCGCGCTCATGGTCTCGCGGCCGTCCGTCCCCGGCACGCACTACGACGCGCTCGCCAACAACGAGCACCCGCTCTGGCTCCTCGACTTCGTCCCCCAGCCCCAGGTCACCGTCGTCACGCAACAAATATGGACGCCCCCGAACCAGTCAGATTGGCGCCGCTATGTCGAGCAGGCCCACCTCTGCATGCCCGTCTTCTTTGTGCAAAATAACGGCGTGATCGGCCTCCAGTTGTCACGCGCGGCGGTGGGGGACACCTCGTCGCTGCGTAACGCGGACAGGCCGGCTCCCCTCGGCGGTGGACACTCCACTCAGATTCGTATTGCTGTAAGTCCTTCACCCGCCGACCCCCCTCTCCGTCACATTAAACGCACTTGCCCTCCCCCTCTTCCAGTGGCCTGGGTATGAATCATGGGAAAGGCAGATCCAGATTCGGGATCAAACGCGGCACCGCAACGAGATCACGTTGGAACGGTTCGCAAAGTTGGTCGCAGGCGTGGTTGATAGATTTCTCGCGGTGAGGCTATCCTGGTTTGCAACGTCGCATCGTACGCTATGCTGACACCCCATTGTTTTTGTAGCACGGCGCAACGGTCGTTACTCGCGACCCCGCGTGGAGGGTGGGGGACGGCGCTATCACCCGCAACAACGTTATCATTGTTGGAACCGTGCAGGTCTCCGCGGGGGGGTGGATGCCCATTCTGCAAATTCTTCCACTTAATCCTAATGGGACTCCGAGTCATTTTTACTCCACTTAGATTCGGTCGACGTATTTGTACTCATTATCATACCCTGTAACTTATGTGGTACCAGGTACGACACTCACTAGAAATTTAAGGATGTTACAAACTATTCGGCTATTCTGCGCCGCGGGAAGTTGGGAACAGCCTAACCTGTGCTGGTTTCTCCTTCTGATCACACAACTTGACATTCGTAGCTAGTTGGCTTGAACAAATTAATTGCCTCATGGTCACCTCGCTGGAGTGATCGCTGATCGGTTGGCTATGTGTATTATCAAGGCAACTCGCGGGCTAGTAGGGACCTGAACCGAGAATGGCAAAAAGACACGAGGGACCGGGATGTTGGAACAGGACAAAGAATGACTCGGCAGAACAAAAAGAATAGGTCACAGGGTCGACTGTTGCAGGCACAGCAACGACAGTGCATCGTGCTTCCTGGGCGGGTCTGTGCAACCAAATATCTCGAGTCGGCGTTCTCCGCCCCTCTTCATTATCACCCTTTCTGATACAATTGATCCGTGGAGATCGAGAACTGGCAGTGCATCCCACGGTGGCATCCCACCCTCTGGCAAGTCAAGCAGTCCCGTTCCAATAACATCCGATGAATTCACATCCGGGAGCTGAATGATGGGAAGGTCGAACTGTGCGCGCTTCTTATCGAAGATCGCACGCGGTAGCCGCTTGACGTGGGCGCCAGGTTCCAGACGGTTCGTTGACAGCGAAGAGAAGTTGGCGTAGTTGGGATAGAGCATGGTGTAACCGCGCAAAAAGACCATTTCGATGAAGTACTTCTTCCAGGAGTGTTGCCATCTGTTCGAACGAACATTCGGAACAATAAGCAGGGGTGATGGGTCGGTTAGGCGGCTTGCCACGTAGGTGTGGAATTCGCGCCAATGTTCCGGGAAGTACACGGCTCCCCAGCTGCAGGGGATTTGTGATAGATAGGGTGAATTTTGGGCGGCCATACCAGTACTATTGAACAGTTGACGAGCATCGAAGGGCCTCCGCCCTTCGAGATGGAGTTCGTTATTCTTCTGTTGGTACAAACTGATACCGAAAAGCTGTGAGGACTTGTTCTTTGTGCCGCCGTACCTGGAATACGATCGGTGAACTCCGAGAAACGAGGCCCGTTACGAGAAAATCCTACCGGTAGCGGAGAAGAGCTAGCTTAATCCAGGCATAAAACAAGGGAGAAAGCTCAACATCATCTTCCAATAGTAGGCCATATGAATCATTTGATTGTGGATACCAAGACTCGACGACGGCGGTCAACAAACCTCCATGTGCAATCCTGTGATGTATAAACACGGAACCGTGCTTCCATCTAAGACTATCCGCCAGTCGCTTGGTGTCTGCATCTGCAGAGTCCTCCATGTTGAAACGAAGATCAAGGGAGTCGCCGAAGTAGCGAGCCCTTTCCAGGGAACCGAGTAGACGCGACAACGATCGCGATCTGTTGTTCGTGATGATACTGACATCCACACGAGGTACATTCCAATCTATCAAAGTCAGCGCACACAGAAAATATAAAATTTGGCGCGACGTACGCCTCCACTCCACGACAGATAATGTACCCATCCAATCTGAGTACAAGAGGTCGGAGCGAGCAAGCCGTACCACCACAGACGCCACAAGCGCGGGGCTCCGTACAGCACGAAGCAGGGAATTAGTGTACGTATCCGTCATTGTTAGAGCGATGAACACATCAGGGGGATCAGATAGGTAGGCCAACCAGGATGAAACCACTGAGTCAGCTGGAGTTGAACCGGAGGTGCTCGTCTCGAAGTACAAGTCACACGTATCCGTAGCGATGAACGTTTGATTCGTATCTGCTTGCGCATATAGTAAGATATCGATATGATATCCATTGATCACCAAGCCACATGCTGCCTGGGAGAACGCCATGAGATCGTCAAGAGTCGGGAACAAAACGCCGAAATGACGGTGAGGCGTATAATGGCCAATATCTGAGAACTGTGCCGATTGGTTAAGGATATGTAAGTGATCGCCTCCACTACCAAGAGTGGATATGTGCTGCCTATCAAAAGAGTTCAGAACGTCCGAATGAGACGCGAAACAACTGCCCCCAGCTGATTCTCGACCAATGATGACACCGCCGATCATGTCGGGCCGCGTGCTTGAAATCCAGCGTCCAAGTGCCAACCACGAGTCTAGGGTCTTGTTCATGAAGGCACATTCGTCAGAAAACGTGAGGCTTGGCAGTACGAAGGGGGGAACGAGAAAATCCGCGGGACGATAGGATGCTAAGCACGGTTCCTTACGTTCCCCGAGAGAAAAGCCCTTTGGGCCAAGGGGGAATGTCACGTCGGGAGGATTGAGAAGCAGAGAACCGGTCTCGTTATTCACTTCTTGTAGACCCGACTCTCCGAGGAATAGTGTCCAGTCGGTTGACGCATGGAACGCTGTGTCAATGAGAGCCTTGGCAGAACAAGTTGCTTGAAGGCAAGGGAGCAAAGTCAGTTGTGTGGGCAGAGTATATCTGTACGAGGAAAGGATTTGGCGAAGAGACAGTCGCGCCTTAGACAACAACTTTTCAGGGCAAAGGATGACGACTTCTTCGATCCTTGCGGGGTGCTCGAGGATACCGGCGAGCGTCCTTGCCAGAGTCGGTGTACTTTTTTCTGTCAGGGGGAGAGCAACGGTGACCGAAGAATCGGGGATTGCCTTTGCGGACCCAAGTTCGAGCTGATATAGAGGCCCAAGTGCACTTGCCCACGTCTGATCGAGCGCTTTCGAAGGATTGAAAACAGCTGGATGAACATCCCATCCTGGGAAATAAGTATTCGCTGAAAACGGATCGGCAGAATGGCTAGCGTAGCCTCTGAGAAGAACTAATACAGAGAATATCAGAGCGAAGAGAAGCAGAAGGAGTCCCCGAAGAAGGCGGTCGAGAGGGCGATCACGCCGAAGTCGACGTCTGGCTTTGACTATGGAAGACTTGGACATATGACAGTTATGAACTAAGTTGAACTCTGGGATAAAACCCGCCATAAGATGTACAGCATGTACAGGGTCGATGACGTCATGCGCGATGCGCGAAACGACCGCCAGCCGGATTACCAAACGCATATAATCTGCAAAGAGGCACGATAATTACAGGACATGTACTCGAGAAAACAGCGCGAATCCACGGTATCACTGTGGGCCATCCTTGCTGCTGAGGCTCCTGAAAAACTCCGCGTAGGCATGATCTACATCAAACATCAACTGGAAGGCGAGTTTTTCAGTACTGTTCATTCAGCTACCCGGAACTACACCTACCTGCCTTGATTGTTCTTCCGTGATTTCATCAGATGCCTTCATCCCATTTAAAGTGATAAGCCTAGAGAGGTGAGTAGATAACCTGACGCGTCTGCGACAAACGCACCATCCAACCATTTTGCTCCGTCCTTCCCAATCTTTACTTCCCTTGAACCGCGCATAGCCTGTGACAAGTTCCTGAAGAATTGGGTGTAGTTGGTCCTTAGCACGCAAGCGTAGCTTTAGTGCGTCCATAAAAGTGATGAAACTCTGCCAAGTTACGTCGGTGTGAAACACCAGTGATTGAAAGACAATGTTAAGACCTGTGTCGTTTCTGCGACCCACTTTCCAGTCTCGGGACCTGCTTCACTCGAGTGCTCGACAGTCGCTGGCACCCCAACCTCGAGGCGATGAAGCGCCGCGGGGTGATCCATCTTCCATAAGGAAATAATAATGGGGTCAAAAGCAAACGGTGCAAACAGCCTAGTACTTACCCGATATCGACTCATGAATTGCTCGATACTCGGCACGTCGTCGCCGACCAGTTTCAGCATGGTCTTGTATTGCGATAACAGTCGGGTGCATGCGGGTGAATACCTCTTAGTCTCCCGCCCTTAGCACGCTACCCACCCCAAACGATACAAGGATATGAACGACGCACTCTGCCGCCGTCACTGAGTCACGTACGTATGCACGCTCCAGATAGTCCAAGGCAACGATAATGCCATAGAGGGTCGCAAGTGACTCATACTTCTCTCGTTCAGCATTCGTCGTGTAAAGACGGGCTTCTTCGTCAAGAGATAAAGGCGCGGACATAATACAAGAGCAAGAGCGACGTAAGCGTTTTGTCGGATGATGTTTCCTGATCGCCGACCAGATCAGCTGACCTCTGCTGCCTCATCGCCATCGTCATGCTTGGCTTTTCAATGGACCCAAGCCAGGAAAACTCTCGGGAATACCAACAGCAAGTCGTCGATGCTGAAATCAAATCGTTGGAAGGCTCCATTCGAGCCTTAAAGCTTCGCCGTAACGCACTCACGCCCATCTCGTCTCTACCTACCGAGGTCATCGCCGCCATTTTTTCCATGTTGCGACCCGTTGCGTCATCTTTTACGACACTGGGTGAAAGGCCAGACCCTTTAGCATGGTTACGTGTAACCCATGTCTGCCACTACTGGCGCGAGATTGCACTCAACCAACCGCTCTTCTGGAGTCACGTCAATTTCACCACCCTAACTTCGGCTGGCGTGGCTGAGACCCTCGCTCGGGCGAAGACGGCGCCATTGTATTTGGAGGCAAGGGTTCCCACCGGTTGGTGGGATGATGCTCGATTCAGTGTGTTCCAAAAAGACCTCCAGACGCATGTCTCCCACATATGCCACCTTGGCATTAGTGCAGAAGCCTTCCGTTTTCGCGAAATACTAGAAGGGCTTGTATCACCTGCCCCCACTCTTGAACACCTTTCGTTGTCCACTGTGGGACACTGGGACAGAGAACTATTATCCTCGCGAGTATTCGTCCCTGACACTCTTTTTGATGGCACCGCCCCTAGGCTCTCTCACCTCGAGCTCCACAATTGCGACATCAGTTGGAATTCACTACTCCTGAAAGGCCTCAAATACCTCGAGATACACACGCCGACCAAGGATGCGAGGCCGAGTCTCTCAGATTGGTTGGATGCTCTGGACGAAATGCCACAACTCAAGACACTTGACCTTCATTCGGCTTCCCCGGTTGCTCCTCCTGGTGCCTTGCTCCCATCTGGCGTCGAGCGCACCATCACACTCCCTTCCCTCGCACATCTAAATATTTCTTCCGTCTCTGCAAGAGATTGTGGGCTCGCACTCGCTCACCTCCTCCTACCGGCTCTCACCAAGTTGTGCTTCACGGCAACATCTTGTAGCCAGGACGGCAGCGACGTGCAAGAAATCCTCCCATATGTTGCTCGACACGCCCACGGACCTCAGGATTCCCAACCTCTACAAAATGTGGTCGTCCGCAACCATAGAGCGTGCGCCGAGATGTTTGTGGGGACCCTGCCCAATATCGACGTCAAGTCATCCCCAATTACCCTTCTTGACGCCATGCTCTCTGCACGTGTGGTGTTCTCTGTCACGGGCAGGGTTTGGTCTCCTGGGACCCACGCGGAGGTCTTTGACGCTGCGATGATGGCCCTCCCCATGGACAGTCTCGTGACGCTCACCTCACTACTCCGCATGAGCCCCCTCAACAAGGAATCCTGGCTCCGCCACGCGCCGAGATGGTCCCTGCTCCAGTGCGTGCATCTGGGGGCCCCTGCAGCACGTGGATTCACGGAAATGCTGCTAGAAGACAGGGGGGAACGCGAGTGTACACTGCTCTCATCTTTGACGGAACTCGTTCTGGTCGACATCGCACTAAGTGCACGCAGGACACTCCGTCTATGCGACGCACTCATGAAGCGCGTGGAGCAGGGAGTTCCATTGGAGACGCTCGACTTGAGCAAGTGTTCAGCGACTAGTCGTGCAATCGAGCTGCTCAGTGAAATTGTGGCCGACGTCCTAGGTCCCGAAACAACCCTCAATAAGGGGGTGCAAATGGGTTCCATGTGGAACATTGCGACTCGTGGCCTCTTTGTCGAAGACGACTCGGACAGTTCTTGGGTAGAAGAAGACCATGACGAAGATGATTCAGATACAGGTAGCGATGACGATGTATGGCCCGGATGGGAGAATTGGGGATCAGATAGTTACGGGGATGAGTATGGCGAAGATGAAATGGACTACTGGTAGATGGAAGAAGATCAAGTAGTACGGCCCTCACATGGAGAGATCGACAAGAATGACGACTTCTATGCTCTTGCGGGCTACCTAGGCATACACTCGTTCGTATCGCGCTTTGGTAGTTACAACTTGTATGATACAGCTTAGGTACGATACGCGTTTGTAGAGTATTGGGCTAGTAATTAATAGCACGCAGATACAGGCCCAGATCTGAAAGGCGTGGAAGTGCAAACCACGACGGCAAGCATGCTCCAAGTGTGCCCGCGCACATCTTCGGCTCTCTTCGGCTCTATTTTCAACTTGCAGCAGTGCCACCCTTCGAGCTCGTAGCTGAGATGTGCAAGCTCACTGAAGTGTCGACTACCAACGCTCGTGATGCCCTCATCGCGGCCAAGGGCATCTGTAAATGCAGTAGGTGTTCAGAGCTGTTCGGAGCTGTTCAAGGACACTCTGAACAGCTCTGAACAGCTCCGAACACCTAGTTGTGTCTACAGATGAACTTGAACAATGATGTGCCCACAACTCACGTCGTCTCATGGTGGCCAAGACAGCGAAGATTCTGGTTCAAACCAGCCTGTCTAACCTTTATGGCTACGCCCCGTAATACCTGGAGCTTATGCCTGTCTGTCTGTCCACATCCATTCTTAGTCAAATTTCCAGGGCACCTCCCGGAATCCACATCTTGGTCGTAGAATAAATGTTAATAAACCATTTCAGATCTCTTGGGACTCCTTGAGACTCAAACTGGTGACTCTTTAAGTAATACATAACACGACAACAAAATCATATGAGAAGAGGATGGGGGCAAGCAAGTGTAGTGACTTGTGAGATGAAATGTTATCACTGGCAGTCTCACTGACAACAAGAAAAATAATATGTTGGGTAAATTTTCTATGGTAGTGTCGTCAATTGTATTCTTTTTGGAGTCTTCCTCTGGTTTGGTAGATCCTATGACAAGACGTAGAGCAAAGCCATGACCCCACCTAGGATATCAGCCCGCATCCATACAGGCAAAAGTGAGGCAATATGCGCATCTAAACATCGAACTATTGGGGTTTATCGGGCATATCAGGCCTCTGTTAGGTTCGGCTACGCCGCAGTCTATACTGGACTACGAATACCATTGCAACAAGAGTTCGTTGTTCAGCTGCATCTTGTCTCGAAACGGAGTTAGCGAACAACGACCAAATCCATTGATACTGAATCCATCCGTGGGGCCACAGGCGAGCGGCAAGTGTGGCGCGCATACAGCCATCACGCTGTGGCTGGTGGAGAAAATGATCGAAAGAAACGGTGGTGACCCAAGGGCTTGCAGATCGTGGGCCATGACGGCATCACATCAGAAAAAACTCCCGAGCTTTGTCCCACACGTCGCCCTCTCCTCATTCTAGGGATGGGAAAGTTTGGTTTGGTTTGGTTCAGTGGCCCTTTTGGTTGAACCCTGAACCAAACCATTGGTTCGGTTTGGGTGTTTGGCTGAACCCTTGAACCAAACCCCCAGTTCAGGTTCACATCGGTTCAGTTCGGTTCAGGGAGGGTCTGAACCCTGAACTGAACTGGAATGACAAAAAGTGGATCTTTTGCTTACATAATCACTTCAAATGTGCAGAATTACCAGGGAAGTGTACCAAAAAAGGCATGACTTAACACTTTTGTGGTAGAAGCTGAAAAAACAATCCAATTCTGTATCTAAATCTATTACCAAGTTGTGCGACTAAGTTGTGTGAGCTACTATATGTCCTCTGAGTCCTTGTCGTCACCACCAATGCTGCTCTCTAAAGACCTCCCAACAGCTTGCATCGTGGCTGAGATGTGCCCATTTCTGTATGCACTCTTGAGAATCTGAAGACCTTCAAACATCTCCGGCTGCAATCTATTTCTGAGGGAGGAGTCAGTGAGACCTCCACTGCTGAAAGCACGCTCGGATGGGGTTGCTGAACCTTGGATTGCAAGGTAGTCTCTTGCAATCCATTTCAGAGTTGGGTACCTGGTGTCACGCTGTTTCCGTTGTGTAAGGATGTGTGCACTCAGAATGAGAAAGCGACTTACCCCCCACCAACCAATTATATCAGTTGTGGTTTCAGCCCCGGTTTTGAGGTATTGTTGAAGTTCTTCACAAGGGCCACTGGTGGTGTTGTGTTGCTGTTGAAACACCTGAACAGTGCCGTGAAGGAAGGAGCCACCGTAGTGAAACAGTGGCTCCTTCCTGGAAGGTCCATCTACATACACATCAGCTCCAAAGACAAGTACTTAAGTATTGGGTTAACTTACCTATGCTGCCTTCAGTCGTTGTAGTCATTTGTGTGGGGGTAACATAATACCTATCAAACTAAATGTTGTCAGTAAATAACCCCGTGCATGACGTGTGGAGCCCAGTGTCTGCGCACGCTCGACATCCACTGCATCGAGTGTGGTGCATCTTGCAACAGGATCATTGATATGGTGCGTGGCGACCTTGTAGAATGGCGTGGTGTGGAAGGGCTCGGGACTCGGGTGGATCAACTAGAAGAGCGAACAGGGGCAGGACGACGCGGATGTCAGTGGCTCAAACAGGGATGGTGAGATGGTGTCTGGGAGCAGCGCGTGATTCTCAATCACGAGGAATGTGTGCAGATTCTGGTCAAAGAATCACAAAGAATGGGAAGACTTACTATTTCTTCTAGCTGCCTCATGCTGGTAGTGTACCGCTTGCTGTCCCATTGGCTTCGGAAATACATATCCTTGAAGTTGGGATCAAGAACTAGCACCGAGTAAGACAATAGCATAAACAACAAAGCGCGAGAATGAGAACACACCAAGACATATGAAGTATGCAGCCGAGGTGTTGCGGGCGCGGCCATACCATTTATGGAGGCTTGTGAGGCCTTTGTTGAGTGCATTTGTCAGTCCTTGGTGCTTGGGATGGGCAGCCATCGTTTCCCAGCGCTTGATGAGGAATTCAAAGGCTGGGATGATTTGCCAGACCGTAGGTGCACGAACGCTTGAGAATGTCTGCTGGATGTTTGACGGCTCCTAGCCAATGTGAGCAAGATTCGAGAACCAGACCAAAAAAAGTCCAAGAAGGGCTTACCCTCAGCGCATCCCTAATATCTTCGAGGCACTCCCAATCCCTCCAAGTTAAGTGGAAGTCCACATAGCAGCGGTGGTTGGAGAGGTTTGGCACAGCCTCACTGGCGTCAGTGAGGAGAATGAATTGGGTGATCGCCTGTTGCAAACCCTAAGTCATGGCTTGATTCAATAATAAAACATCTTTACGCACCGTCTTGAGTTTGATAAAACGTTCCAGGAGTTGGGACATTGATCCCCATTGAGTCGGAGCCCATTGAATAAGTTCAAGTGGGGTGGTCCCGACTTGGCTGCAGGTCGCATGAAAGAAGGCTCGCGCTTGTGGTGAGTTGTGAATCTGCTTCATGAGGGAGATCGCTTTTCCAAGTGCATCCCCCGAGTCGATGTCTTCATCGTCGTCACCATTGTCCAATGCGGGTTCACCTTCATCAGCGGTGGCCACAGTGCCAAACTTCTTGCCGAAACGTGGTGCAACAGTCTGGATGAAGTGCTTGGCTGCAAGATGAAGAGCATGCTCCATGCACCTACATTACATTAGATTCACTCAGATTAGAGCAAAAAGTTTCAGACGTGCAAACACTTACAACATGTCATGATCTTCAGCTGACCGCTCAGTTCCTGTCGATTCACTGTTCTGGAGTACATGAAGAGTGGTACGATTCACGGCTGCACCATCACTCGTAAACCAGCCAACCTATGGAGCAGGACAGTAAGTTGACGAGGTGAAAACTCCCAAGACAATGAAGATCGTACCTTATCATGTAGGTCATACTTATCTAAAGTCTTGCCTATGATATCCGCCATGTTCTGACTGGTATGCCTTCCCTCAATCATCTGGAAGGTAAGTTGTTCTGACTTCAACTCCCATGCATCCAGGAAATTGGCAGGCGCATCTATATAATGTGCTGTAATTGATATGTACAGGTCACCTGGCGTCAAGGTCCATGCATCGAAAGTAAAAGAAATCTTGGAGGGGAGTATCTTTGCGTTCTCACAAACCCTTCCCTCTGCAGTTTCTACATGCCAAAGTACCTCAGCGCGAAGGGTGTGGCAGTGTGGGATGTCTCAGTCCGAAAGAGATGGCTGGCAGAACTTGAGGAGGTGGCAAAAACTCTTGCTCTCGACCAAACGGAAAGCCTGGAGATGTGAAAAGATATCAGAACGTGTATACACTAACATATGGTCTCACTTACCTCGACTTCGCAAATGACAAACTCGACGATATGGTTGAGAAGCCCCACGCGAGTGAACACAGGGACCCTAGGCTCATGCGTGACAATGCCATCAAGAGATGTTTGACTAAGGCTAAGTGAATCAGTACTGAGCAAGCAACTGAGACAACAAACGCTTACCCATCACCCGAGTCAGCTGGTGTGCAGAAAAGTGCATGGTGGTTTGGCTCGATACCAAATGTGTTGCAGTGTTGGCGGTAGAGCTGCACATGATGCCTAGCAATGTGCATGCGTAATGAACTTGCGCTTCTGGTCAGAAAACACGACGTGCACTTGATCGAGGGATTTTTCCTTCATGCGTACCCAACTAGTGAAAAAAGTCAGAAAAAGTAAGAGTACTTAGTACTTACCGACAGAGCTTGCACCAATGGCCATCCAGAATCTTCTTCGTGTCCAGATAGGCAATGGCACGGGTATTCCCACGGGTATTGAAAATGTAACCCGTACCCGCCCCCACATGGGTTACATACCCACAATCGCGGGTTGCGGGTGTGGGTTGGGTACGGGTGTGGGCGTGGGTACGGGTGTGTGTACGGGTACGTGCAGTGTTACACACACAGAGAGATCTGTAGTTACATTTTAAGATACCCTAATCTACACATTATCTAGCTACAAGGCCCACACCCTTGCTGTCTGCATCTGTAAATGCAGTAGGTGTTCAGAGCTGTTTGGAGCCATTCAAGGACACTCCAAACAGCTCCAAACAGCTCTGAACACCTAGTTGTGTTTACAGATGACTGAGTTGTCGAATCGCGTTGCCGTCATGTTGTGTTGTCATGTTGTGTTGTTGTGTTGTGTTGTCATTGTGTTGTGTTGTTGTTGTGTATTGTTGTTCGTGTGTGGTCATGGTCGTGGATGTGTGTTGTCGTGGGTGGTCATGTGTTGTTGTTGTTGTCATGTGTTGTTGTTGTTGTTGTCGCGTTGTCACAGGCCGTCACATTGATGGTTACCACTACCTTGCCGTTGTTGCTGGTTAGTTAGTCGTCACTGGTTGAGCGAACAAAACCAGCAGTCATCCCGGGCTGGGCACGTTGCGAAAGGTTACTGTGACGTGTGACTAAGCAAATCAACCTCACTTCCAACTACAGTATCGCGACGCTTCCAGCCACCACGACGCCAGTGGCTCGACCCTGACAGCGACCACGTCCACGACAGCAGTGAAGGCACATCGCAACATCGAACGAAGACGACAACAACGGATGATAACATGAAGACATGTTGGCAATGATACGAAGATGGCCATGGCAGTGGCAGCAACGCAAAGACGACCACGGCAACGCGAAGACGACCACGGCGGCGACGACGACGACATGAAGACGATCACAACTCGGACGATGACTACAACCACGACCATGACCACGGACGACAGACGACAACTCGGACGACGACAACTCGGGCGATGACGACGACGACGGCAGGGGGCAGTCACACAGCGATGCCACAGTGGGCTTAGTTAGTATTATAGTACAGTTGTTTAGTAGAAATTCTTGCTAGTAGTATGGTAATGCCAGTGTTAAGTTATACACTGCAGGTAGTAATATGGGTGGCAGGTTAGCTGAGCTGCCACCCATACCTGTGCCCGTCCCAACCCATAGCCATGACCCACGCGGGGTACCCGAACCCGTGCCATTGCCTATGTCCGGATGGACGTAATCCTTCTGACGATAGAAAATGAGGAGGATGTCGGCGGTGCCACCACGCCTTCCTTGCATGAAGGTCATAGCCTGAGAAGTAAAGGTAAGAATGATGTTTGAGTGAGGGCGAAGAACACACCTCGTTGTCAGTGTCAGCCATGGCTTTGATGGCCTCGTAGTCATCGGATGCAGGATCTGTGTTAGGCTCCGTGGTAGCGCCTTCATTGCTGTCGCCCACATCAAGATTGATGACAACCTTGCATTTGACACAACGACAAGGGACAGGGGCAATCAGGGGCTTGTGTTTGGTGTCTGGACGAGTGCTGGCAGGGCCATTTGAAGCGACTGCTTCGGCTGCTTCGACAGCCCGTTGTGATGGGCAAGGAACACGAGCTGTCCAGCGTACACCAGAGACATTGTCCGAAGGAAAAGGAGTCGACTCATCTGCATCAAAAGACCAGTCGATCTCCAATGCGTCTTTCAAAGTGCCGTCAGGTCAGACAGCATGCCCAGGGTCAGATGCAGTTGAAGACATAGTGTGACAATTTAAGAAGTTGAGTGGGATGTGAGACTTCGATAGGGCAGGGACATACCACGATTTTATGCGTTTCCTTTCAGCTGGACACCAGGAAAGAAGTCGATTGCGCATCACTCCTCTTCAAGAGCATGAGCCTAACTGGATTGGAAACAATAGAAATGACAGGTAACTCACCACAGGTCCACAGGAGATGACAGCATTATGATCCTAACACTGAGAGGGACAGCGGTAAAACGCTTGGAGGGGGGAAAGTCCCGACATTGAAGGGGTGGGGGACGGTTGCCACAAAGCAAGATTGCAGCCAAAAAAAATGGCACGAACAAGGAGGGTATCTTCCTGGATGAATTGGAGAACGTGATGTTGATGTTGAGGCCTCGATGAGGGGGCGATAAGAGAGGATGGGGGGACAACGAAGTCACGATGCAGTCGCCACACAACACCACACAAAAGGTCCAATGTGAGCACCGCATGGTTTCAGATTCACATACTGTATGATATATGACATCTTGCACACACTTTTGCACTTTTGGAATGGGCTGAACGGTAATACACTTGCATTTCAGAGGTTCCATTTCGTTTTTTTTTTTGAGCAGCCATAAATTTCAGCAAATGAGTTGGAGGAAAGCCAGTGAGGACCACCCCAAAATGCGGGAGTTGCAAACAATTGGTCACTCTTTTGTCACAAAAAGTGAGTGGCAGAGCCCGACAGCGGGCTTCCAATTTTGGTGCATCAAGGCTGAGTCAAGCAACGAGATGTCACGCTAATGCACTGATTTGCTTGTATCTTCATTGCAGGTACACTGGGTGACACAAAATTTCAGAGGGTGGTTGAATAGTATATTTACATCATGTACTGAAGTTTCTGAACCATGGGGTGCAAAACCAGGTTCAGCCGAGATGACTTTTCTCGGTGTTCTCACTTTTTTGCACAATGCTCATGAAATCGCAAGGCAAAGATGTACAATTTTCCCCTTTTCTTATGTGATTCGTCAAATATTAGTACCTACCTATTATATCACAGAAGGATCAATGATGAAGGTTTTCCGATCTCTTAAAAATGTGTGTTTTGCAACTCTCCTCCATTTTGCATACCAGGTCAGGTGATAGTAATACCAATGGTTCGGTTCGAACAGAGTTCGAACGCGGTTCTCAAATTTCGGGGTTTTGCCGAACCCCGAACGGAACCGTTGGTCCGGTTCGGGTCAACACCCGAACCCGAACCCTGAACCAGGGTTCGGTTCAGGTAGGTTCGGGTTCGGACCGAAGTTCGGACCTGAACTTTCCCATCACTAGTACCACGCGACTATCAGCACGAGCACTGGACCCGGGTTGTAAACCACGGTGTTGACTCGGAATGATCATGAGAACTTTGATGTTCACCAGCTCAAGCGCCTTCTCCCCGGTTCAGCCAAGGCGGCTAAAGGCAGTCACGATGACGTTCCCTACAAAGTCCGAGTCAGAGAAAATGCGGCCGAGTGAGGACAAGCGCACTCACGTCACGGTCGTCTTGTCACGGTTTGGCTCATTTGGTACATGTGGCGTGGCGGAATTGAGGAACCTCATTGCAGTCGAATTTTTGGATAAACCTCCCTTTTTTCTTATGATCTCTACTTCACCTACTGGGTTTTTTGGGGCTGAAAGGACAACGGGAATGTGGCGATCTACTGCAGTCTTTGAAATTTGCATAAGTTGAACATTTGCATTACCACTAACACGTAACTTACTGTAAGTTAGGCCGTAGTGCGCTAATATCGAGCGCCTTCGGTGATAGTTGGCATGGGACACGGAAGAGCATCAGTTCCCTACGAGACGAAGCTAAGGGCCTTCTAACAAGTGAACGTACGGAAAATGGGGTTTGGCACCACTGGCAAGTCGTGAAAAAAAGTTGGACACCTCGGCCTAACTTGCCTCGGCCGGAAAAGTCACTCCAACTGCGCAAGGCTTGGACCGAACGCGTCAGTTACTCCACCACCCAGCTTAGGTCATCACCCAGCTACTCTCCTGGATCCAAGCCTGGATCCACCCCAAAACTGCATCACTCTTCTTTACAAATCGCTTTAATCCCTATCGACCTGTTATACATTGGCTTGCGCGCCACCGTCACTTCCGAGTCTTCGTTGTTGGGTCAGCGCCGCGGCTGGGTACTTCCAAAGGTGCCAACTCCGAGTCCTTCCTTCCGTTGTTGCATTGCTGCTGACATACCTCGTCTTCGTGAGCTTCAATGAACAGGCCGGTTTCCGTACCACGTTGCGAATAGGGCAAAACAAAACAAACTAGTTTACTGTAACTGATTTTTGCCGCCTTCTTGGACCGCTATGAGGCGCTATCTGGCTGTTCTTGAACGAAAAGCGTCTGTCCCTTTGGCCCCGGAAAATTGGTGCCAGGGCAACCACCTTTCCTATTTTGGGCATATCGATATCGGGCCGGGCCCTGCTAGCCGGCCATTGGTAAACCCAGTGGGGCCCCGCTTCGTTTTGTTGCCCCATAGTGCGAACATGTGAACTATTGCCTGCAACCACTCAATATGGTTGTTTTATCTCTCATGCATGCGAGGACCGGGTTTAGTGCACCCTTCCACGCCGTTCCCAGACTGGCTTATCTATCTAAAATTGGTCCGACTCTCACGAATTGAATTCGCTTCAAAATTAGCGAAGCGCAGTTCTAGTGTACAGCCGCATCTTCTTCGTTGACGTCTCAGCTTCTTTTTTGTGATCCTCCATAAAACCGTTCTCATTGAAACGGTGCTTCCCAAGTCATTCGTTTGCCCGCACCTATGGATACTCCACGCGTATCGCAACCCTCACCCTCAATGGAGTCTGGGGAGAAGGGGAAGGTGTCCCAAGAAGACCACGTAATCGCCCTTAACGCGGGAACAGACGTCTCCCAGGTGGACGAGCGAAAGCTCGTGAGGAAGATCGACCTCCGTCTCATCCCCTGGTTATCGCTGCTCTATCTTCTCAGTTTCTTAGATCGTACCAGTATTGGAAACGCGAAGGTATTTCCTTCCCGTCTTCCCTCTAATCGAAGACCTTATCTCCTTCTATAGCTCTATGGGCTTGAGAAGACTCTCCACTTAACTGATAAGCAGTACTTGCTTGCCCTTACTATCTTCTTCTTCCCGTATGCCTTTTTCGAGGTGAGAAACTCGCTTCGTCGCTTCACTAGCGTTATATTCAGCCCCAACACCCTCTAGGTGCCGTCCAATATTTTCCTCAAGCGCCTCCGACCCTCATTATGGCTCTCGGGACTCATGCTTCTTTGGGGAATTATGATGGTATGTAATACTGTAGGATCTCCTGGTCTGGACGAGTCTCAATGGCCGTACGCAAGACTGTGCAAGGTCTGGTGCACAACTATGGTGGTCTTCTTAGTACGCGCCCGCCTTTCTGATCGATGTCTTCCGTTTATTCTCACTCCACGGACAGCCATGCGCTGGATGCTCGGCATGATGGAAGCCGGTTTGTTCCCGGGTGTGACATACTACCTCTCCTGGTACGCACCCCATTGCCTTTTTGGACAGTCACCCACACCCAAACCCTTCTGATGTTCTCTTTGCACGTACAGCTGGTACAAGCGCTCCGAGTACGGCATCCGTACTGCCATCTTTTTTTCTGCCGCTTCGGTATCCGGCGCGTTCGGCGGTTTGCTCGCGGTATGTGCCTATCTCTCACAGAATAATGCGATTCATGACCTATTATTGTTTCTCTCGCGTATCAGGCAGCCATCTCAAACATGGATGGGGTGGGGGGAAAACCCGCGTGGGCGTGGATATTCATCCTCGAGGGCTTAGCGACGGTTGTTGCCGGCGCTGCCTCGTTCTTCATCATCCAGGATTTTCCTGACACCGCGCGCTTTTTGTCCGAAGCTGAGCGCTCCGTGGTTATTCGAAGGCTGCAGAACGATGACCAGTTCTCCGCCGCCGGCGAGAAATTCAAGTTGCGAAATATCATAAGCAGCTTCACAGACTGGAAAACGTGGCTCGCAAGTAAGCTTGACCTCTCGGTCACATTTTCAAATGCGCGGCTTCCTTGGGCTCATCAGTGCAACCACTAATCTAGTTGGTATCTATGTCGGCTGTGACATGCCCCTGTACGCATTTGCGCTTTTCCTCCCGAGTATCATCAAGGAGGTGCGTCTTATCCTTGTCATCTGATGATGTCAGGTCTGTACCTGAGGTTCTGTTTCATCTAGCTTGGTGAGTTCATTCCCATGATAAGGTCCTCACAAAAGTGTTGCTATTCTCACCGGGTACCTAGGATTCCAAGCAACACCGGCCAACCTTCTCACGGTTCCGGTGTACTCTTTAGCTTGTATTACCACCTGTCTCGTCGGCTTCTTAGCGGACAAGTTCCAGCGGAGAGGCGTTTTTAATATGTGCGTTTACCGTGCCTCCTACTCATACACTATCCTGACATCGAGAATAGTGGTCTATTTTGCTTAGCAAGTCTAGCCTATATTGTTTTGATAGTGTCTAAGTCCGCTGCTTTGTCCTATGTCGCCGTATACGTTGCTGCGTGGTACGTGGGCACAGCTTACCATGCTTTGAGATCTGACCTCTCTCGTCAGTGGTATCTATCCTCTGATTCGTAAGTGGCAATATTTTTGAAAGGGAGCTGCAGTCACCAAATCAACTCACCTTTGTGTGCAACGCAGCTAACACGGTGTGAGTTCTCGTTCTGTGCATCGTAAAGGGTATAGTGACGATCCTTCCCCCAGCGCGTGGGTATCGAATAACGTTGAGGGCTCCTATAAGCGTAGCGTGTCGCTTGCAATGGTCATTAGTTTGTGAGTCCACAGGACCGCCGCGTCTCTAATCACCCGGTCGAGCCTATCTTCTTCCCAGTGGAAACATCAATGGTGCGGTCAGTTCGAACGTTGTACGTGGCATTCTCTCTGTTTCCTGAATGATCGGTCCATCGGCTCACCTTCGAGCCCTGCAGTACCGCGCTGCCGATGCGCCAAGGTATCGCCTCGGCCATGGAATGGTGCTCATGTACATTGCCATCGGCATCGCCTCTTCGATCGCGTTCTACGTATTATTACGTCGCGAGAACGCCGCACGTGATCGTGGAGTGCGTGACGAAGTGATCGAGGGTGTTTTCAGGGAGAACGAGGGAGCTGAAGAACGTGAAGAGCGCGCGAAGAGAAATGGACGCTTCGCGAGTGTCGAAGAAGCCAAGCGAGAGAAGGGCGATCGATGGAGCGGTTACCGATACATTCTGTGAAGTTAAAAACACGACGACCACATATGCAAACATATATTCTACGAGACGAAACAACAGCTCACAGGCAGGGGGATCCCTACAATTGTAGCAGTAGAAGAGAGCAAGTATAAACGAGTGACTGTCACAAAGGTAGAGTATTTTCTAAAACCAGCAAGTCGACCAGAATACCCCCTAGGAAAGAAAAGAAAGGCCGATGTTAGCTATAAACCAAGTAGTCTACACAAAGAGCGGCAATATTCAGCAATAAAGAAACCGGGGATAGTGAACGATGAAGAAGGCAAATGACAGCACGCCCAATTTTGGAATCGAACCGTGATTCAGCCTTTTTGTTTTTTTTGATGCAGCAGGTGCCTTCCGATGGAAATTACTACCGCCGAAACCCGATAAAATCTGGGAGCGACGCCATGCTGATATTTCACCGCGCCAACACTTCCCCGGTGCCAACAAGACCAAAATCAATACACTGGCCATCGTGCAGGGGGCACGCGAATGCGTGACGGCACAGTTGGCGACTCGGGCGCAGGCACTGCAGCGTATGCGTTGACCGACCAATTGTAGATGCGTGGCGATACGCTGGGAGGGGGCGAAGGCTGCAGCGCATCGCCGTTCGGCGTCATAGCGGGGATCGGGACAGACTGCGCAGGCGCGGGCGGCGGCGTGACGGGTCGCAAAGGGAGCGTGTGCTGCAGCGCGCCGCGCGGGTGGTGGGACGAGGGTAGCTGAATTGGAGTGATGTCCGACGTGCGCACGCTCACGCCTGGGCGCACAGACGCGGGGGCGTCCGTGTCCGAGTCACTGTCGGGGACGAACGCGGGGAGATACTGCACGACACGCGCGCGACTGAGTCTGCGGGCGTGGAAGCGTTCAAATGCAGCAGGAGACACGCCAAGAGACTGCGTCGAGCGGCGTCTAGGCTCGGAGGTCGAGTGACGACGCGGGGTAGGGAGTGGGGGGAGACCGTCCAAGACGGCCGTAGCGTCGTTGCTGGGGGACGTGCCGTCGAGCCATCGATTGACTTCGTGATCCGAAGGTAAGACCTGGCCGGGAACGGGGGGCAGCTCTGCAGGCGTGCCGCGCCCACTGGAGGCGGAAGAAGAGTCGTCGCTGCTATCGACAGGAGTTATGGGCTCCAAGGGGATAGACGAGACGACAGCCTCATAAACGGCGTCTTTAAAGAAGGCGTCAGAGTCGGGATCCCATGGGTTTTCGTAGGACCAGTGGGTGTAATGGGGGTAGATCTCGTCGTGGGAGTCGCCGGGACTGATAACAACGGGAGCGGCTGTAACAGTGGAGGAAAACGTACGACCCATTCCCTTTTTTTGGTAGAAGAGTGAGAAACAAGAAAATAAGAAGGAATATATGCCGAAAGAGAGGAAAGGAGGGGAGTTGAAGAGAAACAAGAGTGGGCTGAGCAAGGCACTGCAGGAGTGCAATGCAAACAAAACACACAAATAGCTATCGCCGACGCGGTAACTCTAATGCCGCCTTTTGCCGCACAGCCTCTTCACCCAAACCTTGTATCCCATTTTCCCACTGCCTCTACCATCGCCCAGCTGCCTGGTGTGTACGGTTAACACCAATATAGACAACTGGCTACAACTCCTACCGTTGTTGGTCGTCGCTTCGTCTACATCTCCCGGGAAAAGGATCACGGAAACGGTATCTTCTCCGTCTGACCTTGGCACCCGACTCGGTGTGAGCACCGGAGCTTCTGTGGATCCGTGGATGGTGAGACCGATCAAGGGAACGCTTGAGGAAGCTGCCCCATTTCTAGGCAGGGCGTACTTTACTGAGTTCACGCCTCAGTTACAGAAGACAAGAGCGACATACATGGCGGTGTCGACGATTTTCTGCACGAATTGAGGAGTCAGGAAGCCATACCATTTCATATGCGTCACATCGCCGACGGTAAAAGGGGTTGGTGTAGAATACACGGCGACGTATGGATCCACTCGATCATTCGCTCGCAATCTGGGTTTTCTAGTCATTATCCCAACAACGACGTGTAAAGAACTAACTATACCTCTGCGCACCAATATTTACCATCCCGACCCACTCAAAATACGCACTCGCCTTCTCATTCCAATCTTGCAAGCGCGTCGTCATAGACATCAACTTCTGACGTAACATCTTCGCCCTGTGATAAGTTATGTCGTCCGACACGGCTGGCCGAGGTCGGTCGGACATGCGGACGCGGAGGTAGAGCGGATGTAGGCGCGCATATATTTTGAAGGTGTTGGACGGCTGGCCTTACCTCGTGGAGCCGGGCAGCGGGAAGCCGAAAGTGGCCCTGTCCCATTGTCTGTGATCGCACGGGTCATCTTCAGAATTACAGAAGAGCGCGCGGGGAAAATATAAACCAGGACTGGAAGTATGAAACGCGAAATCCCACTGCCCTTCTCCAGATTCTTCGCGGGATCGGTCCCATTGAGCGAACGAACCGAGGATGAAGTCATAGGCCTCGGACATTCGTATTCGGCGCGCTCATCGAGATATTAATGACTGCCGGCGGTGGAATCAGGTACGAGATCGTAAGCCGTGGAATATCGGACATACGGTACTGCTCTGGTGCCGCTGGCATGTATGACGAAAATTTAACGCCAGGCAGACCTAGAGCCTCGAACGTTTCCTTGCCAGCACTAAGGATGATGCTCCCCTCCCTGCTGGACCATGCATCAGGGGAGAAAAGCACCAGTGCTGGCAACGTGTAGATCGCTTCCGCACTCTTTAATTGCACCCGCAGACAAAAGTACGACTAAGCGCACCCGGAAAGACCAGGTTCTTGACAACACGCATGGAGAGTCTGGTATATCTCAGATAACGGAGCACGCGAGGTACAGTAATCAGTTTCGAGCTCTCTGAATGCTGCATCGAGTTCGTGGTTGAAAGGAAAGACGACATCGACCTGACTTCAACACGCCGCAACATGAGTGGCAACTAGACCCGACAATATAGTAGACCATGCCTGGTGAACGAAGGGTCTAGAAACACCCAGTTCGAGGAGCTTGTTAGAGGGTAAGCGACCAGTTGAAATCACAGTAGCGCGTTTTTCAAGCTGAGACGGGGCCATCCCTGGTAAGACACGGCACAATGGGGTGGATGGTACGGAAGCCAGAAGCCAATAAGGACGCCACAAACTAGCGGATGTCACCGCGGACCGAGTGCTTGAACCTCAACGACTCAGAACAGGTTCCTCCGAGGGCCACAAACGATTGATGATCTTTTTGGGGGAAAGTACAGTAATGTTGCAACCGTTCTCGATCTTCAGTCACCGACACGAACGACACCGGCAAACCGAACGCGTGCATGGCCCCATGTCGTCAATGGATGGCCTGTATCGACCATTTGAGCGAAGCAATGTCGTACGCTATGCAGGGCACTCTCATCTAATAAAACAATTCTCTGAAGGGAATGAAGTAATTCCCCGACAGGCATTCGATATTCATCGAAGGACTGTTCGATGAACGGTATTGACGCGCGCTCCGATCAATCACTGACATCTGATCTTTTGAACCGTGATCCTACTAGAAAATCCTCGGTCGACCCATGGCTCGCATCGACGGACCTCCCTCAAGTCTCTGCACCACCCTATTATTGGTTGAGAAAACTCTGAGACATCAGCCTGCTCATAGAGACCCCGTTCTGTCTTAAAATCGTGACCCTAGGCAAGACCCTAGGCATTCGACTCGAAGTGCGCTACAACAAAGAGCTCAGTCATTTGGGTTTAGCAATGATCCCGTCCGTGTTGCCTAGAATTATGTTATCGATCAGCCGTGTCCGACCAAACCATACCGCTCCACTCAGGACGACCGGAGCGCCATCGTGTCGTTGTACTTGTTCATCGCCCACTTCCTCGAAAGTGTCCGAGTCGTTCATTTCGACGTAGTCCACTCTGATCTCGACACCGTGTTTCTCTCCTTCATCCTTGGCTACTTCTAGTTGATCAAGTGCGCGTCGTACAGCTTCCCGCTTGCTTGCCCCGGTAGCCCATGCGCGCGAGACTTTTTGAAGCGCCGCGTAGAATATGGGAGCTCGTTGGCGCTCGGTAGGGGTGAGGTATGCATTGCGCGAAGAAAGAGCGAGGCCATCTATGGGGTCACGCGCGGTGGGTATGATGTGCAACCGACTGGGCGTGGGGTGAGGGAGGTGCAGATCACCAACAAGACGGCGCAGGAGGAGCGCTTGTTGGATGTCCTTCTGACCGAAGTACGCATTCGTTGGCTGTTGACGTATGAGCACTCGTCTCCAGGCATTTATACCAGGGTGCAGTGCGCACTTGGATGATATTAAACAGTTTGGTGACAACAGTGGCGACGCCTCTGAAAAAGGCTGGCCTGCTGCGTCCCTCCATCTGCTCCCCGTAACCCTTGACCTCGACAAATGTGCCTTTTTGTTGAGCGACGTCTTGACTGACCCCTGATGGGTACATGTCCTTCACTGACGGCACGAATACGGCGGAAGGCGTGCGCGATGAAGAAATACCAATGGGCTGGTATTCGAGGGTCGAAAGAAGAGAAAGGTCATGCGGAAGGGTACGTGGATATGTCGCAAGGTCTTCGTGGGGCGCAAATTGCGCTGGGTTGACGAAAACAGAGACGACAGTCAACTCGTTCTCCGCGAGTGAGCGTTTCACTGAGGACGCATCAGGCCGACTGCATTCTGTCATGGAATAAGCACACGTACCAAGGGACAGGTGACCATCGTGCAGAGCCCCCATGGTGGGCACAAATCCTACAGATTTCTTGTCCTCAAACGCTTTATCCCTCCATAGTCTGTAGTCTTTAATGGTAGTAAAAACGCGTATGCGAGTGGAGACAGACATTTCCCAGCAAAACCTAACCTATGATTAGGGTTCTATATGTCAAATCTAATACCCGAGGATTTCCCTCGAGCCCAGGCCTTTCCTTCTTTGGTGTCAACGTTTTTCTCCCGACCTCCGAGTCTCCGACCTTCTTTTTCCTTCGCTGTGTCAGATTTTGAGTCTTGAGAGGTGGCTTACACATAACAGGAAATAATCACACGTTTGTGTTGCGACAGGCCCGGGTGACATCGGGAACGTTCGCCACACTTCATGAAGAACAACATGGAACGATCCGTCGCCATTGCGTACGCCTCCGACGGATGGACGATGGTGATTATTAATAAGTTAGACCCATGCGATTTGATCCCACCGGCTCGGCTGAAAGATGGCCGGTGCGGGCAAGGGTGCGGGTCAACCCCAGTTTATTTAAAAGCAGCTGCGACGTCGACCGGAAAGTCATCAAAAGATGTCTTCAAAACACTACACACAAATCGTGCTCAATGAACGCCCCATCACAGACATTACGCCCAATACCTTTCGTATTGAGAAGGTACCATTCGGTCTCAAGCCCAGTGCGGGCGAAGTCCTCGTGCAGGTCAACTGGCTTTCGCTCGACCCTGCTATGCGAGGTTGGTTAAGGGATGCGAGGAGCTATGTTCCCCCTGTCCAAATTGGTGAAGTAATGCGAGCTGCGGGTTTGGCCACCGTCGTGGAGGTAGGGGAAGGCTCTAAACTCCAACCTGGTGATGTTGTGCAGTGCATGCCTGGTGAGTAACCTAATACCGATGCTCGTCCGGGAACTGTGCTTATGGGCAGGCTGGAGGGAGTTTGTCGTCTTGAAAGAAAAAGAAGCGCAAAAACTTGAGTGAGCACAGTCGATCGTGATTTTGGTTACAGACCGCCGAGAAAGATGCACTAGGATCCCACCAGGAGCCCAGCCACTCGATTTCTTAGGACCCCTGGGAATGGGTGCGTAGCTTATAGCGTTTCCATGAACCCTCATATAATTTGACCACTTCAGGTGGCTTAACGGCTTATTTCGTATGTTGTTGTCCGGGGTCCACCTGTGTGTTACTAATTGTGCGAGCCAGGGCCTGTTTGACGTTGCGGAGATCAAGGCTGGTGAGACTCTCGTAGTCTCGGGGGCTGCCGGCGCTGTGGGTTCTGTGGCATGTCAGATCGGCAAAATACACGGCGCGAAAGTCATTGGAATTGCTGGCTCAGATGACAAGTGTCGTTGGCTCAAAGAAGAGCTCAAGATAGACGCAGCCCTGAACTATAAGAGTCCAACGTTCCAGGACGAGTTCAGAAATGCAGTCGGATATCTCGATGTCTTCTTTGACAACGTCGGTGGCGAGATATTGGACTTTGCCTTGACAAGGTTGAACAAGGGGGCGCGCATTGCTTTGTGTGGTGAGTCACGCACAATACATTGGCCAAGGTCACGGTTGTGATCACTGATATTCTTCGTTAGGTGCCATATCCCAGTACAGTGCGCCAGTCAGTCAGTACTTGGACTAATTATTGACGGTCATGTCTACTAGACGCATCCAAGCCAAAGGGTATTTCTGCTTATCTAAATCTCATATCTCAACGAGCGAAGATGGAAGGCTTTATTGTGTAAGAACACAACTTCCTCCTTTCGACCACTGACTGAGAGTGCCATCTCTCTTAGGTTTGACTACGCCGATCGCTATCCCGAAGCATTGACTAAGCTCAGCAAATGGGTTTCTGAGGGCCGTATAATTCGCAAGTTCCACATCGTCGAGGGGTTGGAAAAGGCACCAGAATCGCTCCCCCTGCTGTTCTCTGGAGGGAACACAGGAAAATTGTTTGTTCCTTCATCATGTTCTCATATCGTTTCTCTGATGTGTTGGGCTTTTTAGGGTCGTTCGTGTTTCCGGCTCTGATGCGAAACTTTAAACAAATGGCAGCCGATATCTATCACGAACTAGAACTACCCGGTGGCACCTATTCCAAACTGATCCCTTCAACGGGGAAATTGTCATACCATGAGGGTCTGTTGAATGCTCGTTGAGATACAAGCAGTCTTTCAAATCCGCGAACTGTTTATCCAGTAGCTTGCATCGTGTAAGAGTAGAGGTACTCTGAAATCAACTAAACGTAGAACCAATGTTCTCATTACGAGCGCTTTCCGTCTCGCCTCGAATATCGTTCAAATAGTGCCTTTGAAATGCCAGACGTAAATTTAATCCACATGCAGTTCCGTCTTCGTCCGCTTCCTCCACTCTCGATACCACAACTGCCATTGGTCTTCGATACCGCTGTCCGACCACACTGCCCAGCCATCCCGTATTCGCAACCACGTGGACACAGAATTCGTCAAAAGGAATGTTCGCGTCTTCCCGAGCAAAGAGTTTGGTCTCCGGGTCGGAAGTAGTTCCGTGATGGTATAAAAACTGAGACCAAAACTGATGCCCATGGAACCTCCCCAGAGTATTTGCGAGACGGAATGGTAGGATAGATGATATCTTCGAAAAGACGTATCAGGTCTTATACGACCAAACTTTGATCTCACGACGATTCGTACCTCGAATAAGCAACTATAATGGCCCATGCGACGATTACAAGATATATCGAAGCCGGTGCGGCCAGGTCAACTATCCGAGAACCACTCGGTCCGAACTTGTGTTTGAAGTGCAAGTGAAGAATCAGGAAAGTTGCAAAGTACCCCATATTCTGGCTGTGAGAAGAGGGAAAGCCATAGCCGTTGCCCACGCTACCTAGTAGATTAAGGTCACGTCTGTTCTAAACACTCAGTAAGTCCCTGGACGTCACCACGTACCTGGGGGACGTCCCTCCTTCACTAGGCGTTTGACGACGAAGTTGAATCCCTCACAGCAGAACTGGCCGACCCACATGTTGATGATGGTGATCTCACGCGTGACGACGGCGAGGGCAGCATACGAAGACTACTTGTTGTTAAACACGCGGGATAAGGTTTGATGAAACTTGACTCGCCATTAGAAGGATAGGAGAAAGAGTAATGAGGGCCATTGCAAGAGAAAAGTCAGAGGACGAGTCGTCTACACCATCAGGTTAACGTCATAGAGAAACGAGGAAGCCTCACAAAGAACATGTGTAAGATCCAAGGATGCAAGAGACATCCTAACCCAAATGACCCCCCAAAATATTCACAAAACCTAGATACCGCAAACTTCGAGTTCGTTGCTTGTGCTGAGCGCTAAGAGATGGATTCAACGTGAGCACTGTCAACCTGCATGCCTGCCTAATCGAGCCATGGCACTGTAGCCGCTACACGGCCGAGTTGAGCTGGCTCAGCCACTTTGAGCCGAACCGTGCAGTGTTGTGCCGGTCGGTGACTTCAGGTCACGGTCACCGACCGTAAATCGTGGGAAAGTCGTGGAGAGTTGTCGACTGTCAAACGTTCATGACCTTCTGCGGTGCCCGGAGTCCTCGAATCTATCTGCTTCAAAATTACGACTACTCCTGTATCTAGCACCATCTATACTACTTCTTATGATTCTATGGGGCTATCTGAGTGCCCTCGCATGTTTGACCTCTGTGAAATCTCTGTGTGGCCAACGTGCGACTTTCATTCCTGGGCAGAGGGCTACCACTTCTGCGGCCTGCTGGAGCATCTTCTTTTTCTTCGCATAAGTAGCGGTCCCTTGTGAATCACCCCACCAACCTTTCCCCCACCATGGCACCAAGCCGAACTCGTGGGTGGTGGAGGAGTTATTTCCATGACCACCCAGCGTACAGTGCCAAGGCCCCAGAGTCGAAGGACAGTAGCGGCAAGGCAAAAGTATGGTGTATGCTGTGTTTTGAGGCTCGAATATTGGATGAAACGGTCATGGATGATGGCATGGTTATTGCAGGAACTCGGGAGGTGGTGCGCTCAAGATCAGCAATAGAGGATATGGGTGCGCAACTTGATACATCCTTGGACTCGGAATTCATTTTCCTGACATTGTGAGGTCCAGTATGGGCTCAAGGACAAACTGATCGTACACGCGGGTGGCTGGTTTCACGCACCTCAACGCTTGTCTGTCACCTCCGAGACTGCGAACACCAGCCAAGGATTGTGAGAGATCGAGCACTGACAGAGGTCACCTTGACCAGTCCAATTCGTGTCCGGCAAGCAACTCGGACAGGTCTTGCCCATATTCCTTCCATCCCTTGGCCCATCGCTATCGCAGCTGAAGCATCGGGATCGAGGCCTAGTATTACTAATTCCCCCTTTCAGTTTGCGTCGTCGCTATCTGCTGATCCACTGGCATATTCCCATCACATGTACCCGCCGTCCTTGCCACCATCCATCAGTGGATCAATTCCGTCAACTCGGGCCCCAAGTCCTGCTCTCTCAGATGCCACAAGTTCTTCTCGGGCGTTCAAGCGGGCTCGCCGTTCTGACTCACTTCTTTCACACCAGGCTTCCTTTCCAGGATACGAACCCGGATGGTCACAAGGAGAGCAAGCCATGTTTGAGACCGCAGTTGCACGCTTAACAGCCAGTGCTGGTTTACCATTGCGATGGGTTGAAAACCCTGAATGGCTGGCACTATGCGAGCGATTCCTACCAAATGCGAAGAGTCCATCGCGTAAGGTACTGACTCAGCGCCTGATTCCCGCAACACTCAAGGGCTTCAAACAGACTGCACGCAAACAATGCTCAGGTTTTGAGGGAACAGTCTCGTATGACGGATGGACAGGTGGTAACCACCATCATTATGTTGCGTTCATGGTAAATTGTAAGGGACAGGCAAGTCTTTTACGCTTACCATTATGCATGGACTTTCGATTGCTCAGGACTCGGAAATTGGGGACAGAACCATGTCGTCCGTGTTCACGATGCGTCAGGAGAACGCAAGACGGCAGAAAATCTCTTCCCCGAGCTGGAGAAGGTCCTCAGTGATTTAGAACAAAGCTGGAACATTACGGTTGTGGCCATAACTTCAGATGCTGGAGGCGATGCACTCAAGGGACGTAAAATGGCACACAGAAAGTACCCACACATTGTCGTGCCAGACTGTTTTGGCCATCAGGTACGTTAAGTAAAGCTGTGCCAGTGCTACATTCGCTGCTAATTTTATTTTCCCCTGCAGACGAACCTTATAGTGGGCGATTTTTTCCGGAGTAACGCAGAGTTTCTTCAACACACCGACAAAGCCACAGAGCTTATTGGCTGGCTTCGAGGCAAGACCTATATCCTTGCCCTACTCCGTGAAGTTCAGCAGACAAATTCTCTACGTGTACTTGCTGTCATTCGTGCGGTCCTAACACGTTGGACTGCCCACTATCTCGCATACCGCCGCCTTCTGGAAATCCGACTATCTTTGCAGATTCTTGTCGAAAACGATGAGAAACTCGAGCGGAAGAGCCAGCAGCTGCTTCTTGGGGACACATCTACACGGGAACGGTCACGGAAGAATATTTCTGTTATAAAGAACAGTGCATTCTGGCATGCGCTTGCGAGGTATCCTAATATTGTTATGTCTAAATATGGACTCGGAAGTGCTGACTTGTTTCTGCTTTCGCCTTGCGTAGAATCAAGAGTTTTCTTGAGCCGCTTGCCGTCGCTTCAAACATAACACAAGCTGACAATGCTCGTGTTGACATTGTTCTAACCACGTTCGGGTTTTTGTATATTCGGTATTCAAAGCTCCTTGAGGCGGAGGACATCAAAGCTCGTGATGCGATCTTGGAAAGCATTGAGCGACGGTGGTTAAAGACAGATCAAGACATTTTTGTCGCTGGAGTCCTTCTAAATCCCTTTCATAAAGCTAGGCCCTTTCGTGCGGCCCCCTTTTCGACAGTCGCTGGCTTATATAACCTCCTCCACCGTCTCTGGAGACGATTCTACTACATGGACCCACCCGCTGAACTTTATATAGAGTATAAAGCCTACATTAGTGGAACAGGGCACTTCGAGGCTATGCATAATATCATGGACGCCATGAGAAAGTCGGCTGAGAAAGAGGTAAAGTCGAAAAAACTGTACTTTGGTACTTGGCGCATCTGACAACGCCTTTATTTATCAGGGTACAAAGCTCAATCCGCTTGAGGTCTGGGGTGCCATGTCCCACGCCGATCATCTGCTGACGCCGCTGGCCCAAATGGCACGTCGTATCCTTTCCATTTGCCCCAACTCTGCTTCAGTCGAACGTCTTTGGAGTGTGTTTGGCACCATTCTCACCAGGTTACGCACCCAGCTCGGTAACAAGGCCCTCTTGAATATTGCAGAACTCAAACTATATCTACGGGAGGAACATCTGCGAGCGAGGTCGGTCCAAACACGGCTCAAGAGGTCTTTTGGCACCGCACTTGAAGATGACCAAACAATGCCACCACCTTCCATCACCACTGCCGCTGCCGTCGTTGATGCAGAGTCTGCTCTTACTGCAGACATACCCATGGAACAAGATGCCTCTGCACCTTGTGGAAACGATATTCCGGACTCAATTGGGCAGCAAAGCATGCGTGGAATTGCACAGGAGCTGATAGATGCCGTTGAAACTGACAACAGCGCCGAGCCACCAGAACCTTCCTCTGATGTGCTCAGGCTCTCTATTCCCATCAGTAACCTGTTCGATTTCACACAGTTATATTGGGTTGAAGCTTATGAGAAGTTGGCCATGCGGGGGTTGCAGGACGAACTCGAGTTGTATGAACTTCTTGACCTTGATGCTGAAGGTGATACCGTCGAAAATGAGGCTGATGATGTACTGAACGAGTGATTCTTTTCCCAATACTTGCTGGTATCAATGTGTTGACTCGACTCTGTATTGTATATGTAGTTATGACCACTATTCTTGTAACAACGACTCGGAAATGCCTTCACAGTGACTCCAACACCAGGCGAACGCGAGTCATCTTACATAAGATACGGACACACCCGGGGTACCCTTGACACCGCACAAAGTCGTGGTTGTGTCTGGCTACAAAGTGTCGCTGCCAGTGACAGTTGGTGACTTTAACGACAGTTACGCGACCGGCACAACACTGGAACCGTGGCAGTCCTCAGTTTCCATTCTGGGAAAAACCATCCGTGTCGGATGCCCCTTGGGATGCCCACCACCTCAGTCTATGCAAAGGACACCGCAAACTAGGTACGTAAACTGGCTATAGTGCGTCTAGAGTCCCTGAGGCCGGAGGGTCAGGAACCTGCAGGACAACCTATATCGTTATTCACAAACGAAAATTTGTCTGCGGTTACGGCATGCCCTTCACTTCCTGTTACACTTCTGAGGGCCCATTCAGGGCTGGTTATATAGACAAGTACACTAGTATCAAAAATGATTGGAATGTGAAAGCTCGGGGAATCGTATAGTAATTCGGGGACTGATACCGAACCATGGGACCGTCGCGCTTGCCTCCCATTCAAGGCTACAAATCGAAATCGAAAGCGCGAGAACATTCGAGAGAATGAGATCATATGAATGATGTCGGAAAGAAGTTGTCTGTCCTACATGTATACTTTGACAGACTTCTCGCAGTGGCAGACCCGGGGTTGCTCAGGCGATGTATGCCAGTGGTAGAGTAGTTGAGTGAAAACTTGAGATGTAATAAACTAATATAAGGAGGTTGTAAGCAGCATAAGTGAATATACTAAGTTAATTGAATATTTTCCTAAAGTGATTCTCTCTAACCTCTCCAAGTCCGTACATTATTGCGCCAACGTTGCTTCTCGCCTGTAGACTCTCCATGGCTTTCTTTGCAGCACCAACTCTTGCTCTTCCCATTCAATGTTAGTGTCTGACCTCCCATTAGTCCAACATTGATCCAATAATATATCGAGTCGCGCGATCATGTGATGTCGCCAGTCCAAGGATATGAGGTCAAGAAGATCCGATCGACGTTGTTTGCACGCCGTTCTCGGTCCCGATTCTGCTCAACGTTCGCTGGCGGGAGTTCGAAGTTGTCCACAGCGGGGGGTTGTATTGGAGGAGGAAAAGGCACCCGAAATGTGAAGTCGCTACTGGGAAATGACTGCTGGCCCTTTGCGAGCTTCCTGCTGCCTCTTGGGGCTTTGCCAGGGCCTCGCCGTCGGGGCGCGGGCGCGTAAATGCACTCTCCCTTTCGTTTGATGCATGCCTTGCATTTTGGCCTATCACCACTGCAGCCGAGTTTCCTTCCTGAGGGATTTGCGTCAACAGAAGAACGGACCACAATGGCGCCCACGAGCAGCCACAATCACACTGGGACTACTCGTGGGCTTCATTCGGGGCCACTTACCTCTGCAGAAATCACACGCAATTTCCGTCTTCTTCTTGAATCTTCTCGGAGGTCTGTCCTCTTCCAGTATGTTGCTAGCCTTCCGTTTTCCCTTGGACGAAATCCTTTTAGGGCTACCTTCATCTGCTATATCCCCTTGACCAGCTTCAGATGAGGAGCCATCAACTGTTGTGGGTGGCCCTGGCACATCTAGCAATACCGAATCAAGCAGTGAGCTCACGAAATCGTCTGGACTTGAGAGTCCTGGGAGACCATGAAACGTAGGCTGTAAATACGGCTGTTCGTGTGACTGGTCGGTCGCAACACTAGCATTCAGATTCGGGTGGTCGTATGGTCGCACGGTAAGTCCTTCATGCTCTGCGACATAAGGTATAAAGCTGATGCGACTGGAAGATGGCTCTGCTAGCGCTCTCTGTGGCCGTGCAAATTGCGGGTTGATCGAGTACCCTGTTCACATATGATCAACTCGTGAACACGACAGATTTTCAGGTAAGCGTACGGCTTGGAAGAGGATCCCCTTCATACTGCTCGAGGGGAACCGGCCGCCAGTCCAAAGAGTGCGTCCTGCGCGGTGAGGAGTAGCCCCCTCCCCAGCTAGAATTGTCAGCGCGCGTATAACTCTCGGCATGGCCAATACGATGCGGGGGCGGAAAACTTTCGTCCCAAATGGGAGCTTCACTCTGACGTATGTCGATCTGCCATTCATTTGTTGTCTCCGGTTTCTTGTTTTCAGAAGGCGGCACCACGGGCTCTCTGGAAGCATCAAGTGGGGGTGGATACGTGTAAATTGCAGGGTCAGTCGTAGACCGCTGCCCACCGGACCAGGGGGCTAATGTATGGGTTGCAGCGGCCGGTACTCTACGCGATGACGACTGGGGAGCAGACCTGAGATGTCTGTGCAACGTAGGGGGGAGGAAGCTTATGCTAGGGCTCTGAGATCGATCGCGCTCCTCCATAGGTGGTGGGCTCTGGGGTAAACTCGTGGCTAGCTGACCTGAAGGGACGCTGGGGGCATTGGACTGGGCTTTCGACGAAGGAATCAGTCTGACCCGCAATAGCCCGAAATGCGGGCGAATGGCGAGGTACAATACAGGGGTCAGATGCCCATACGGAAGCAAACCTTATGAGCATCTGACCCCTGTTGCACCTCTGGCTCGACTATCGCGAATGGGCTATCGCGAATGGGTCGATCCGTCGAAAACCCAGTCCAACCCTTCAGATCAGCTAGCCAGAACGCAGAGTCCACGATCGATCTCTGAGCCACAAGTGTCCTCCCCCTACATTGCACAGACGTCTCAGGTCTGCACCCCAGTCATCATCGCGTAGAGTACCGGCCGCTACAGCCCATACACACCCTGGTCCGGTGGGCAGCGGTCTACAACTGATATGTATCCGTCCCCACTTAATACTTCCAGAGAGCCCGCGGTGCCGCTTTTTGAAAACAAGCAACCGGAGACAACAAACGAATGGCAGATCGATGTCTGGGACGAAAGTTTTCCGCCCTCGCATCGCATTGGCCATGCTGAGAGTTATACGCGCGCTGGCGGTTCCAGCTGGGGAGGTTTTCCAAGCCGTACGCTTACCTGAAAGTCTGTCGTGTTTGCGAGCTGATCATATTTGAACAGGGTACTCGATCAACCTGCAATTTGCACGGCCACAGAGAACGCTAGCAGGGCCATCTTCCAGTCGCATCAGCTTTCTACCCTATGTCTCTTAACGAGGAAGAATATCCAAATCTGGTGTGTTGGGTCCGATGACATAGTCACTTCGACAACTCAAAAAGCTTCCAATAGGTTTTTGGCTTCGCCGCATGCTGATAACCCACTAGTGACTTGGTTGATAATACAGGAGTCGCTTCATGCAAGTATCCCGTTGGAGGTAAATACTTCGTCGGCATGTTCCCCTGTCACCGTCTGAACCTCATATTCATTGTCGTATTTAATTCAACCCTATAGCAAGGGATGACTATAGTCGCGGTTGGGGTTTATCGTATCGGTCTTCTCTTTCTCCGCCGCAGGGACTTACAGGGCTTGTCAAAATCAATTTCCATTTCGGTCGATTTCTTGCTGACTAGGACTCACTGTCGCGGCAAAGCAAATCAACTGGCGACGTGAGATCCTGGGTGAGATACACTAACGCTACAATCGCTTCCTGAAAAGGGCCCTGAAGTTTCATTGTACTGCCGCTTGAGGCTGTTCTGACCGGGGACAGAAGCTGAGTACTTTAATACATTTATGTGTATCTGAGACAAGGGCTGGTCGGCCGTCACGAGTAGGTAGCTATTGAATCGCAATGCGTACGTAGATCGGCGCGCCTTTCAAGGATCAAGTACACCGCCAAACGCACCAGAACCCTGCTTGAGGGTCCGGTCCGTGTGGCCCCAGTTTAGGCTCATTCGCGCGCCGGTCGAGAGAGGAGCGACCCTTAGACGGCGGCAAAAATAAAAACCCCCCTCGAATAAGGTTAAACTGGGGCCGCAACAGACCCTGGGCGACCGGACCCTCAAACAGGGTTCTGGTACGTTTGGCAGTGTACTATTGAGTCGATAGTCATCTGGGTCTCGTTACTCTCTGGACCCGAATGGTATTGCGCCCCGTCTACTGGGTTGCAGGCTCATAAAATGCGTGGTTGAGAATCCCATTTCTTCCAGACCTGTCGTCGTCAGCCATCGTAGCCATGGTCCTTATTTGTCCAGCTGACGACCGTCATTCGACCTCTTACTACGCTACTACAGTAAACACCACCATCGAGACATTCACGAACTTGCACGCAACACAAAATGCGACTGTGTTGGACGCACCTTTGTGAATGCCGACCTATTTCTCGTCGCTGAAGGCGTTCATATATTCTATATGTGCCCTTCGCAATTTAAAACTCATTGTCATCGGTGGCGCTGTGGAGACCCTTCGTCGTCTCTATTCAGTTTCTCACCTCGTGGACCGGTTCTTCATCGCCGGGACGTCTCTGTCAGCACTGTTTTCGCTATGGGTAGAGACGCTCTATGTCACCGTCTCTCCGAGTCGGGTCAAGGAGGAAAGTCGTCAGGGAAACGACAAGTCGACCCTGACCGTCACGTCTGTATCTTCGGCTCTCATCCAGTAGCCTCTTCTCTGATAGCATTTTCTCTCGTGGCTCTACCCTGATACCATGATCCTCGAGGCGAGGGAGAAATGGATGTCCGCGAGAAGCGACAAGATCGTTATTTACGCTGGTGATAGGTTAGTTCGATAATCTTCAAAAGAGTACCTGTTGATATCAAGTTGTTTGTACCAGCCTACTACCAGGTATGGCGAACATTGGAATCACATTGCTTCGCGGCCCAAGCGTCCTTTGAACTCGATCGTGCTGGACGAAGTCATCAAAGAGCTGCTCCTCGATGATGCCCGTGACTTTATGAAAGCAAAAAATGGTATGCTGAACGGGGTATGTCTCCCAAAATGTCTCCTATCTTATTTTCGATTCCATGGCATCTAACCAACGATTTAGGCATTCCTTTCCGGCGTGAATATCTTCCGTATGGGGCTCCTCCTGGGTCTGTCAAGACTTCCAACATTCACGGTCTTGCTGGAGAGCTCTGCCTTGTACACATGATTTCCTGGAGGGTATTGATGCGGCATTCACACATGGAGTTACTCGTGATATATCTGGTACAGACCTAGAGGATCCTCGGATCCGCGATCCTTGCCGCGATCTATCGCAACGGGACGACGATGGTGACCCTAAGGACGATCCCAATGACAAGCAAGATGGGGGACGAAGTAGCGGTGGCGAGTCTGAATCCAGTAGATCCATTGACAAGCTCACGCTCTCGGGACTACTTAGCCCTCGACGGCATCTGCACAGGAAGGCCTCAAACTATTTGTAACTACCAATCGATACCACGTACTCGATCCCGCGCTGACGCGTCCAGGCCGCATGGACCTCCATGTTGAGTTCCGTCTTGCTAGCCGTTACCGGGCCAGGGAGCTGTATAGGCGCTTCTACATTCCGGACACCTCCGAGGCTGAAGCTGCCTCGACGGACGACGACAACAGCGATGACGTACCCAGCGACTCCACGCCAACGAAGGAGGACCTCGATCTCACACCACCCGCGCCCAAAGGTGCTGTACCGACACGCCGCCCAACTACAGCAGTACTGCTCATTCTAGGCACCTAGCACGCCAAAACTGTCAAGGAAGCTGATCGGGCACCTCGCAGAGAGATTCGTATCACGGATACCCGGGCGTGAATTCTCGATGACCAGTTTGCAAGGGTACTTGACGTCGTATAGGACATACCACTTCCAGGTAGTAGATGACGTTGATCGGTGGACCGAGGACACCCGAGAAGCACGACGGCTGGCAAGACGGCAGGACCGAGGTAATGACTTTGCGTGTCCAGGGATGAGAGTGGAGAGGGTCATAGATGGCGCGTATAAGGGACGTCCTCGTATTTTTGACAATACTGCAGCATATCACAAACTAATTACACATTACACTTCTTGAGAATAGGACCCACCAAGTCTCGTGTGAAAATCCCGGAAGTCAGGCCCAAACGCAGGCACCCAAAGGACAATTCTCACTTTCTCTTCCCCATGCCTTTCTGGCTGCTAACCTCTAAATCCCTCCTCACACTCTGCCCACATTTACTCACCACGTGCTTTCAAGCTCATACAGTACAACATCTAACCTGAATGTGGTCACAAGGGGCCCCCATTATGGAAATACAGTAGCTGTTCATCTTCTCGTGATAGCACAGCCGCTAAGCGCTCAGCACTTGCACCAGCCCATCTCAACTGTGGGCGCTTACTAGTATGATCATAAGCAATTTGAAAATTGCAGGTACCGCGATTTTTCATTACGCTGAGATACTGACCGTAAACCGGCTACAGCTGAATGCGTCTAATTCTGAGTCGGCCATTTATGTGGGGCACTTGCAGGACAACTTACACGGAAATAAGACCACGCAGCTGTGGCCCCTGCTCCGAAGTAGGGCCCGCGAGTACTACCACTTGAGGCCGACCAATGCCGGAAGTTGACTCCTGTAGCTACGCGTTCGGAGTCGGAGTCAGTAACTACGCGTTCTATGATACGTGTTCGCCGCAGCCGGAGTCAGCGCCTTTCAGTGAGTCACTAGTCACTTACAGCGGTTTGCATAACACCTGGCCCCTGCCTTTTTTAGCACACATACGGACATTCAAAACTGAGGAGCGGGGTTCATATTTAAGTAGACAGGAAATTATGGAGAAATTGGGTTATCAAACGGAATTGGGGTTATGGAGTAGGGTATCTTGAAAGAATAGGGTTATAGAATGGTTATCCGTGTCGCTATGTTCGGCACCGTGCCACGCATCCTCCACCCTTTCGTCGTCCCTTCCAAATCCTTCAACAATGGTACACCGGTACTCTAACGACAGCAAGGACTTGGCCTTATCAATGTCCCTTCAAGGACTGCGTGACTCAGATATCCGTGAACTCACTGGGATCAGTGTACGATCACTCAAGAGGTTCCGCGAAACACATCGTGAGACAGGGGGCATGCTCTCCCTACCACCAATCAACAATGGTCGTGGGTGTGGGTGGGGAAAACCGCGCGGGTTTACCAGGACTGTAAATATTATAATGTACAGTAATGCTAGCTAGTATAATGCCCACTGCAGCGCCACTACACCATCGTTGCAGTCACCCGATTTTTGTCGATATCGCCACTGTTGGGTTGTTGTCATGTTGGGGTGCCGCTGCCGTCGTGTTTGGGGATAGGCGTGGTCAACCCTGCGTTGGCAGGGCGCCGGTGGTGGTCGGTACTAGTTTGAGTCGTCCAGCGCTGGGCGGCATTGGCAAAGTCTTCTGTTTTGCCGTCGCCACACCGTCGTCGTGGTCGTGGTCATCGGTCGTGGTTTGCAGCGCACATGGCTGCATTGGTGGGGGGGTTGCTGCCACCGCCGCTGTCGTCCTGGTGACACCAGTGAACGGCGTATGCGTGCGCCGCCGTCACCGCCATTATCCTCACGGTCGTGGCTACAGAGCCCAGAGGTGGCAAGTGATTGGTGTACAGGCAAACCCTGCGTGAGCCAGCTGCCTCGATAGACTCGGATTCGGTTCCCTCGAGCCACACCGCTCGGTGATTTCCGGTTTTGTTTGCGCGGATTCATTCGCGGCTATATCCGAACGACGACAACAACAACCACAACCACAACCAACGACCACGACCACGACCACGACAACCACAGGCTCAACAACCACGACAACTGACGACAACCACGACGACAACCCCTCGACGCCCGTAACAAGAAACATGACGACGACTCGGAACACCACGATAACGACAACGCAATGCAACGACTGGCAACCACGACACCACTGACACGACGACTCAGACGCCGAGCGGCGGGCCTTTTCATACGAGTAGTAAGTTAGTAGCTAGTTTATTAGTTTAGTACAGATATGTAACCTGCATCCAAGCTCGCGCACGATGAGGACGTCGAGGCCCGAAATTGCTACCCGGACCCCTACCCGTGACCCGTGGGGTTCGCCAAACACTCGCCAAACCCGGGTTGGATCAACTTTGTCCGGTCCGCATAGACCAGGGTAAGTTAGTCATATGCACCCACCAAAACAATTCGAAATCAATAAGCAGAATATATAAATTCATTTATTAATTACTACGATTAATTTTGGTGGGAAAGAAATTCGGCATGGTCCCGTTAAAACCCCGCCTGTATGTGTAAGGTGGTCGTCAGGGGCCAGGTGTTATGCAAACCGCTGTAGTCATTCGGGTCTCCTTCTCTCCGGTCTCTTCGGTCCCTCAATGCCATGGCATTGCAATGCGTCCTGCTTGCTGGCTTGCAGGTATAAAATATGTGCTTGAGAATCCCATTTCTTTCATCCAGACCCGTTGGCATTAGCCATCGTAGCCATGTTCTCCCTTGTTCAGCTCACGTCTATCGTCCAACCTCTTCTTACACTCCTAAACAACACCCTCGAGACCACACAAGATACCACATTCGCGAATGCAACACACAATGCGACCATGTCGGATGTACCTTTGCGGATGCCGACCGATTTCTCCTCACTGTTGGCGTTCATATACTCTATGTCTGCTCTCCGCGACTACTTGAAGCTCATTGTCCTCGGTGGCGCTTTGGAGACCCTTCGTCGTCTATATTCGTCTTCTTACTCGAATCTCGTGGACCGGCTCTTCATCACGGCGACCTTCGAAAGCGACGACGTGGCATTCAGTAAGCAGCCCTTTCCTCATGGCTTATTCATCCGACTGACTGAGGGTTCAGGTTGGATGATGTTCTGGCTTTCTTCTCTTCCTCAGTGGCGTCAATTCCGGGATTTCTCAGTCAGCACCGGTGACCTTGCTCTGGGCGGAGAGGCCCTAATGCTCTATGAGAATGAGGACGAACACCCGCAACAACGGAGAAGACGGTCTGTTCGATACCTACCCTCATATAACGCAAGCTACCGGATGTGGTATAAGGGTAGATATGTCACCGTCTCTCGTGTCAAGGAGGAAAGTCGTTGGTACTCGGACAAGTCGACCCTGACCATCGCGTCCGTATCTTTGGCTTTTATTCAGCAGCCTCCTTTCTGAAACTATTCACAGCATTTTCTCTCGTGACCGCTCTATCCTTGACACCATGATCCTTGAGGCGAGGGAGAAATGGATGTCCGCGAGAAGCGACAAGATCGATATTTACGCCATTGAAAGGTTAGTTCGGTAATCCCCAACAAGAATTATCCGTTGATGTTGTTTGTATAAGGTACGGCGATGATTGGAATCATGTTGCTTCGCGACCCAAGCGTCCTTTGAACTCGATCGTGCTGGACGAAGGTACCAAGGAGCTACTTCTCGATGACGCCCGCGACTTTATGAAAAGCAAAAAATGGTATGCTGATCGGGGTACGTCTCTTGTCTTGTTTTCGGTTCCGTGGTATCTAACTAATACATTTAGGCATTCCTTTCCGGCGGGGATACCTCTTGTATGGGGCTCCCGGATCCGGCAAGACTTCTATCATCCACAGTCTTGCTGGGGAGCTCGGCCTTGATATATACATAATTTCTCTCTCCAAAACTGGCCTTGACGATGCCAGCCTGAACTCGCTGATTTGTTCACTTCCAGAGCGATGTGTCGCGATCATGGAGGATATTGATGCGGCGTTTACGCATGGAATTACTCGTGATATATCCGGTACAGACCTCGAAGATCCCCGGAGCCGCGATCCATCACGACAGGGCGACGATGATAACCCTGAGGATTCCCCCAATGACAAGCGGGATGGGGCACGTACTAGCGGCGTCGAGTCTGGATGCAAGATCACCCTCTCGGGACTACTCAATGCGCTTGACGGTATCTCAGCGCAGGAAGGCCGCATACTGTTTGCAACTACCAATCGATACCACACACTCGATCCCGCACTCACGCGTCCAGGTCGCATGGACCTCCACGTTGAGTTCCGTCTCGCTAGCCGTTACCAAGCCAGTGAATTGTACAAGCGCTTCTACATTCCGGACACCTCCGAGGTCGAAGGCACCTCGACGAACGAGGAAGACGAAGGTGACGCGGTGCCCAGCGACTCCGGGTATGTCACGCCAACAAAGGAGGGTCCCACACCAACCGCGCCGAAGAGTACTGTACAGGATGCGCCGCCCAACTACAGCGGTGCCACTCACTCGACGAGCGCGCCAAAATTGTCGAGGAAGCGGGTCGAGCACCTCGCGGAACGATTCGCGTCGCAGATACCCGAGCGCGAATTCTCGATGGCCAGTCTGCAAGGGTACTTGATGTCGTATAAAGTACGCCCCTTCCAGGCAGTGAACGATGTTGAGCAGTGGATCAAGGATACCCGAGAAGCACGAGACCGCAGAGCCGACGCAAAGGCTGGGCGTGCCCAGGCGTGAGAGTGGAGAAAGTAATGGATGGCGCGTCACGGTACAACAGATACTCTTGTAGTTTTACAACACTTCAGTATATCTTGCATAAATAAATTGCACTTCATGGGATGCTGTACAGCATTCACACTTCTGAGTGACATACCGATTATGCAGGGGTCTAAACTCTGAGTTCCATGTCCGTGAATGAACAGCCCTTGGTACGATCAAGTCGACTCGGAGTGCTTGATCATGCTTGATCATAATGCCTAGTACAGTCATGTGTACATTCTGATTTCGACACGCTCATGTCTTTGTGATATGTATGTACGCTAACACGAGCTGAGAACTGGGAGGCTAGGTGGGTGAGGTCAGACACTCGTCCTACATAGCTATAAAGCTCTCCCATCACTCTCCCATCCGACCATCCGACTCTCACGGCGGTGCATATAACACCCGACTCAAGCCCTGTCATCATCATGCTGTGTCCCGAGTCTCTCCTTGTCTAACCGAATAATTATCTGCTGTGACACGGAACATAAGAAGGTCGTAATGATATGATGCCCGGGCCCGAGCAGTGTCACGGTGAGGTATATTTTGCATCAAAGACGTACTCTGCGAGCGATCACTGGAACGTGTTGGAAACTGATCACAGAAGTACGGAGTGTCAAAGACTGGTGCTTCCAGGCACGTTTGCACCTGGCGTCATCGAGGGGAATGCCGAAACTGTGATCCAGCACGGGGCAGGTAGACATACAGGACTGGAACCGTTCGACGCCTTTACATCTGTCATCTTTCAAAGGGATGTCGAAGGGGAGTGTCGAAATTGTGCAGTTATTGGATCGGCATGGGCGAATGTCAATGCAAAAACGACAAGACGCCGTTACATCTGGCTGACGAAACGCAGCGGGCACACACCAAGTTATATTCAAAAGAAAGTAAAAAATACTCACCTGGCACACCAAGTCAAACGACTGCGATGCGAGGAGCGCATGAAGCATTCTTGCATCGTAAGGACGGTAGTATAATGTATCTACATACACGTGAAATAAATGTGCGGACACCCGCACTGCGTTAGAAACGATCGTAAAACACTGAAACATCTCAACTAAGGCCCAAGGAAGATCGAGGGATTGTCCTGATCATAGTCACTAAAGATCGGGATGCGAGACCACTCTCACGTCTCATCTCTACTCATGCACGGCGCCGAGGCAACTCGCGCGTGGACGCATAGGCATCATTTCAACACTGGCATCATCCACAGGGAGTGCTGAAATTGTACAGTTAATAATCCAGCCTGGTGCGGATCCAGGCGCACGAGATGACAGCGGCTCGACGCCTTTACATCTGGCATCGTCCAAGGGGAGTCGCGAAACTCTGCGGCTCTTGATCCAGCACGGGGCGATGTCAACGCACAAGATCGACTCAACTCGACGCCTTTGGATATGGCATTGTCCTCCGGAAGTGCTGAGTCTGTGGGGTTGTCGATCCAGCACGGGGTGGGTGTAAACTCACGGGATCAGAGCCACCGGACGCGTTTGCCTCTGGCGTCGTCCACTGGAAATGTCAAAACTGTGCGACTGTTGGTCAAATACGCGAATATTAACGTACGGGATCAGAACCACTCGACACCTTTACATATAGCGTCTTCCTCAGGGAGTGCGGAGACTGTGCAGCTATTAATCCAGCACGGGGCAGATGCGACCGCGAAAGATGACAGTGACTCGACGCCTTTGCACGTGCAACTGTCGGTTATGCATAGGGCGCATGTGACCGCGGAGGACGACACCCACTCGGCCCCATTGCATCTGGCATCGCCCATGGGGAGTGCTGAAATTATGCGATTACTGATCCAACACGGGGCAAATGCCGACGCTCGAGACAAGGACCGCAAGACGTCGTTGCATCTGGCGTCATCCGAGCGTAGTGCAGAAATTGTGTAGCTGTTGATCAAGCACGGGGCGGACGCGACCGCAGAGGACGACACCCACTCGACCCCTTTGCATCTGGCGTCGTCCTCGAGCAGTGCTGATACTATGAAGCTATTGTCGCGGATGTGAATGCACGAGACGGAAGTCACGATACACCATTGCACCTGGCATCGTCCCAATGGAACCCTCAGGCCGATGTCGTCAGCGTACTCCTTGGTCATGGTGCAAATGCAGATGCAGAGCATGGCAGGGGCTATACCGCGCTCCAACGCGGCCCAAGTTGCGCCGTCAAGAAAGATTGAACAGTTGTTGGCAGACCATCGCGCAAGGAAAAATTGTCGTTCAGAAACTGGAGCGTCGCACTGATTCGTGTGTTAAGTACTAACACGTAAGTATATATCAGTAGGCCCGTCAGGAAATTCTAGAAAAGTGCACCCTCAGTTGTAACTTGTCAGCGATACAGCGTTTCCTCCGCCGAAATTATCGTCTTTATCAATAGATGAGTGACCAAGGCAAGTAAGTGTGTAACAGAGCCGAGGGCGTTTTTACACGACAAAAGAGTCTAAGGTGTAACATGTACTGCATTAAACATGCCAGTGAAGGACAGCAAAGACGAAACAGAAGGGTGTGAATCACGTGACAACTTGCAAATGATATGGACACGTGCCAGAAACACTAGGGTTCACAAAGCTTGCCTTGATGCCACAAAAGGCCAAAGACCTGAAGCGAAGACGAGAAACAAAGGAAGGCAAGAAGACTTCAAGAAGGGTACACGGGGATACAGTTAGGTACGGAGACTCCATTTTCACTGGCATACACTACAACTCAGTCGGTATAACCGAAGTCCAAGGACGACACGCAACAAACCCATTCCGATGACCAGCCAGTTCAACGAACGACAACCCAAGCCTCACTGCGACCGGCCGATCTACTCCCCTGGAAGTGGAAACGAGTAGTATTCGCGGAAGTTCTCCCAATCTTGCCTCATCAGCGCCGCAACTTGGTTCAGCAATTTGCAATCCTTCTTGTGATCTGACCAGTCACCTGCTTGGCAATCCTACATGCGAACAACCGTCAGCTCTCGAGTTCGTTGTGCAGAATGTCCAGAGCCCTGTGGCTGGCCGCTCACCTTGCTGCAGTACCAGGTAACGTGACAACGAGAGCAACGCTGACGAGCGCTAGCTGTCGTATTGCATTTTTTACAGGCGGGGACGCCGTCCGATTGGGAAAGACTACTCGAAACGCGATCGCTGAGGGCGAGGAGTCGCTCCAATTTACAAGGGAAGAACTATGTAGGTTGATCTTTTAGAAGGTTCCCTTCCCGTAGAATGGATACTAGGTATTACCTGCACGCAGTCTGCATCTTCAATTCTAAACCCGACGGATCCATCTGCAAAGCCATGCTGCTGGGCATAAAGAATAGCAATGGTGTTTCCCTTGTCGGTGAGGGGCTTGGGCACATTACGATGAACGGGGAAGTTAGACATTCCAGGTGTGAAGGTTTTGAAGGCTCCTCCATGTTCATGTGAATCAAGATAAAAACTGGTGGTAACGTTGTCGCCCCTTTTGTCCTTTACTGTAAGAACTAGTCGAGTGAAGACTACGCTCTCTGTGATTTCGCCTAGATAACACCAATGGCGTATAGGAGCATAGACACCCTCTTCACGTTCGCGGTAGTAGGTATAGGGAATGTCGTCTTCGTAAGGACATTCCCTGAAGGAGGGGAACGCTTTCTCGTCTCGAAGATTGGTGCTTGTGGGTACCAAGCGTCCTGTCATTGTTCGAAGTGAAGTGAACAGAGCTGGTCTAAGGCGGAGCGAGGCACGAGCTGAGGACGTGAAAATGTGACGTCACTGTGGAACGGACACGTCTTTCGCTGCTTTTCTCTTTCGCTGCTTGCCAGTGTCCACATATTTTCATCGGGTTCAAAGAATCGGAACACTTTTCTTTCGTCCTGCCGCACCAGAAAATCCAAGAGAAAATCGCCATGGGACACGAATCCACAGTTCCGACTCGACACTCATCGGCTCGATCCGGGTCCGCCGACCCGTCGCAGATGCGCTTCGGATTTCGTACACAGATCCCCGTCTTCCATATCGCTTACATAAATGTTCACTACCCCACACTCAAAGGACTTACCAAGATTCGGACTGTCCATGAGGAGCTTCCACGACGCGAGGGGCGGGTAAGCGCCCAGGTGGGTTAAGAAGACGCCAGGCACGAGTCATGAATTACAAGCTGAAAGTCTTTCTCCACGAACATCACAAGGTTTTCATATTGCATCCATACCATTCATGAACGACACGTATGATTTCGATGACTAGCCAGTTCGACGACGACCCATTCGCTCTAGCAGCCTCACCGTGACCTGTAAATCTACTCCTTTGGAAGTGGAAACGCGTAGTATTTGTGGAAGTGCTCCCAATCCTGCCTCATCAGCGCCGCAACTTGGTTCAGCAATTTGCAGTCCTTCTTGTGATCTGACCAGTCACCCACTTGGCAATCCTACATGCGAACAAGTCTTAGCTCTCGAGTTCGTTGCGCATAATGTTCAGAGCCCTGGGGCTAGCCGCTCACCTTGCCGCAATACCAGGTAATGTGACAACCAGAACAGCGTTGACGAGCGCCAGTCGTCGTATTGCACTTTTTACAGGCGGGGACATCGCCCGATTGGGAAAGACCACTCGAAATGCGATCGCTGAGAGTGAGGAGTTGTTCCAAAGTACAAGGGAAAAACTAAGTATGTCGATCCTTTAGGAAGGTTCCCCACCAATAGAATGGGTCCTTACCTGCACTAGATCTGCGTCTTCAATTCTAAACCCGATGGATCCATCCATGAAGTTGTGTTGCTGGGCGTAAAGAATAGCGATGGTGTTTCCCTTGTTGGTGAGGGACTTGGGCACATTGCGATGGACGGGGAAGTTGGACGTTCCAGGTGTAAAGACCCTCGCAATTTGAGGTGGATCAAGGTGGAAGTTGGCGGGGACGACGTTGTCCCTTCTGTCCTTCACCCAAAGACATAGTCGATTGAAGACCAATTGATCTGTGATCTCGCCTAGGAAGCACCAATGGCATATAGGAGCATAGACGCCATCTTCACGACCGCGGTAGTAGGTATAGGGAATGTCGTTTTCGTGAGGACATTCCCTGAAGGAGGGAAACGCTTTCTCGTCTCGAAGATTGGTGATTGTGTGTGCCGAGCGCCCTTTCATTGTTCGAACCGAGATGAACAGATCCGGCCGACTGCAAATAGCCGGTCTAAGGCGGAGTGAGTGTAACAGTGGCACAGAAGCTGATGCTACTGAGGCAAGCCAAGACAGTGTGACGTCTTTAAAGAGGAGTTTGGGATTGCGGATACAACGGAGCAAACGGGAAGGATAGGCAAGAAGGGGAAAGGTGACTGAAGGCAACGGAGGGGACGAGGTCGCCCTTTTTAAGCTCGTCTCTGGAATCCTGGAATGTGTGTGACGTCTTGAACATCCTAGGATTGGTTTTTGTGAAGGGTGAAAGAAGCTCGACGACCGGCGTGATTGGAGCGTGGAAGGAAGCAATACATATACTTACAGTGCGACACGAGCGGAGAGCGGAGGAACTACATGTCGCCACCAGTCTGCCCGCTTTTTCATCCAGTTCAAAGAATCGACGGAACTCTTTCCCTCCCGCTGTACCTGTACCCATGGGATCGATAATGAGACAATACTTACACGGCTTGCTCTGAGAGAGCGCCTCACTTGTCACGACCTTGCCTTCACGAAACACCTCATAGGCCTCATTCCCGATCGAGTAGCCCTCCTTCCACCCAGCCTCTACGCAGCCGGACAGAAAAGTAGTGACGCTCGAAGCTGGGAGGAGATAAGGGACTGCGGAGGCTGCATGCCCCATGACCTTAGACGCGTGTTGGAATTGACGTCAGGGTTGGGTCCCACCAGTCTAGGTCCGTCCAAGGAAGTCTCTGTCCGTTCACATGGCCCACCCAACCACACCAATCCAGGCGGCGTCCGTCCTTCTGTGAGACTATCCACTACTCCTTGGTGGGCAATCACGTACCCGGCGTTCGGCACTAGGCAATGACTCGGCATCCCGGACTAGGTGAGAGTGGCTAGAGCCATACCAAGAGCGGTCTCGTCGCGTCCGCCATGACTCCGAGAAAGGTTCAAAGTCTACCGAATACCGAGAAATGGCGTGCTCGGTCAATGTTCCAACTGACCAGCGTTCGCAGCACACACAAAATGTCCTTCCGCTTGGCACGATGACACCAAACAGCATATCGAGTACCGTCAAGTGCGCCGACGGCTGCTAAAGATCAGCTAAAGCACATAGCCTACTTGTTTCCTCGTGGTGGAATTGGTACCTAGTATCGAGGATTCGTAAGAACTGAGGCTCAGCTGGGTACAGTACCGCCAGAGATGTCACGTAGCTCAGATATGGGTCTGCATCACACTCATCCTGACCTCCGTCCATGCGGCGACCATGCCTGTTTTGAGTCGATGCCTTTAGTGATACGAGAAGAGATATCATATAGCACGAGTATACATAGGCAAAATAAAGGCATCAATCTGTAGAACACAACTCGGAGAAACGTGCCAAACCACTCAGTTGGATCCCCATGTCATGTAGGCGCTCCGATCAGCGGTCTTTGTCGTTCTGCCACCCCACATTTGTTCCTTGTACCATTCGGCCAATCGCTCCATCAGATCCACCCACTCCGCCTCTTCTCCACGCTTCACGTTGCCTAGCCACTTGCGCACCTCGTCTTTGCCGAGCGCCTCTATCTTCAACCACGCGAGGCGCAAGCGCTGGCCCTCTCTCGTCGCAAACTCGCGCCAGGGCTCGGTGAACTGCGTGCCACGGGACGGAATGCCACCGCCCTCGCGCCCACGATCCTGGAGGATCGCGACGAGCTCGTCTTGGTACGCGGTGCCTCCTCCGGGCTGCACGATGCGGTGCCCGATGCGTGCAGGGTTGTCGAGCGCGGCTTCCTGCGCACGGAGGTCAGCGAGGAGCGCAGAGGTCGGTGGGAGGAGCGCAGGGTCGGCAAGGGCGTGCGCGACGAGCAGCGCCTGCGCAAAGTCAGATATACCGTTTGAGACGAAGATGGGGAGGCCAATGAAGGCGAGAGCGAGCGGGGCGTGCGTCGGCGCGAGGGACAAAACATGCCGGAAAAGCGGGCGGAGGTATCGCCCGTTGTTTGTGAGCACGTCGCAATCATCCGGGTCCGGGAGCGGTGTGGAGAGGGAGGTGTTGCGGATGAACGAGAGGAAGGGGATACGCAGCTCGTAGCCCGTCGCGAGGAGGACCGTGTCAATCTGGGGGAGTGAAGTCCCGTCCTCGAATACAGGTGCGTGAGGAGTGAAATGCAAGACGGCACCGACGCGCTCTACCCCAGGAATGTGCGGGAAGGGGGAAGGGAGAAGTCGCATGGAATCACCCTTTAAGGACACATATGTCTAAGGGCCAGCGGAAAGAAGGGAGGTCGTCGATCAGGCGAAGATAGGCAGGGGAAGGCAAATAGTGCGTACCGAATTGGCGAAACCAACAATCTGTTGCGCTATGTCTCGCCCGCTTGCGCCACCTCCAACTACAAGGACGTTGCGACCACGGTACACCTCGGGTTCGCGATAGAAGATAGAGTGGAATACCTTTCGACCGGGCGCCGAAGCTTCCCAAATTTGCTGTCCTTGGAACTTGGGCTCGTAAGGATACTGATTATGTCCACTTGCAACAATGAGATGGTCAAATCCGGCGTGAACAGTGCGGCTGTGTGTACGATCCAATGCAGTGAGCTGCCAGTGACCGGAGACATTGTCACCGTGCCAGTCGGCTGCCAGGACTTCGTGATGTAGGTGTATATACGATGAAAGGTTCCAACGCGAGATTATTGATTTGTGGTACTGAAGTACAAAAGTATGATTAGGGAAGAGTGCTGTGCCGGGGGGGAACGGGAACTGAGGAATAGTCACTGTTAAAGCGTCAATTTTTCCAAGGTTGGTAGTAGAGGAGACCACGCTTAACTACTGGGATGAGGGGTATTGGTTCTGAGGCGTGGATATAGAGGCGACTCTGGAAGGTCTGGTGGATGTGGCATATGTGGATCTGGATACCTTTGGGGCGGGATTAGGCATTGCAATGATTGGAAACGAGTTTGCTCACCAGATACCACCGACATCGTCACGTTGTTCGAAGAGAACAATCTCCCAGGTTCGTGTCAGATCCTTGGGTAGGTCGTCGACGAGTGTCTTGAGCATCACAATACCAGCTGTACCCCCGCCCACGATTGCGATACGCTTGTCGGGCACATCAGTAGTCGACGATACGCTAGACAAGTGAAGGGGGGCTTGAAATTGGAGAAGCGAAAGAGCGAGGCGGAACCAGTTGTGCATTGAGGACGGCCATGTCGCAAGACGGCTCGCAGACAAAGATGACAGAGAAGAACGACATCATATTCGCAATCGATGGCGCAAAACCCCAAAACCGCACAGCAATGTCCAAGGATAAGAGAAGACCCGGGAGTCTCGTGATCGTGATAGCAGTCTGGCGGCTCCGGGAGGGGCGCACCGGACCCCGGAATTCAGAGGAGACAATTCGTGTGTCTTTCTCAGAGCGCTCACCTCCTGGTGAACACCCTTTTTTTAATTTAAAAATATCATCAATCATTTCTTGGAAGACACGCAAAAGCGGCGATTTCGAAGGCCTCGAAGTACGCTCCAGCTCCTCATGGATATCTCATCTCGTTGTGGCCTAAGGGGACTATGAAGGCCACGATTATGACTTAGGTCGGGTATTCAACAAGATAACGCTCCTTGAAGAACTTCTCTCCTGTATCTTCAATGTCCACATGACCGTCATCGAAGAAGGATGGTCCCTACTTATTTCGTCTGATCCGGGTAATTCGTTTGCATTTTACTTTCTTGCGTTATTCGGTTTGATTGTATTCGAGGCATTCATGTGCACAGATGAGATCGAATACCTCGATGAATCAATGATCGCACTTGGTCGAGTTCCTGAATATCCGTTCGCACAGCGCATCCGTCTGGGGGCTCTCCATCAGCTTTCCCTCTCTTTGCGTATCCGTTCTGCATGTTTTCGAGGTTGCCGCATGCGACGGTGGGGTGAAACTACTCTCCCGGTGTATTACCAACGGACATGCGAGTCCACCTTCTCAATCCCAGTTCTTATGCTTGTGGGCTTCTTTTGCGTGGGGTTTCGATCGCTCCTCCGCTTTAACTGCAAATGAGATGCTATGTCGTTGGTGCAAAAGGCTCTGCCATTTGCATTAACTTTACGACTACAACACACCACTCTCGCTATGAAATCCGGCTACTTTCATGGCATATTAGGTCTATGAGGCTTACCTTTTTCCTTCGGCTGAGAGTTGCCCAGCTGTTTTGCGTCCGAAGTCCGAAACCAGGTCTCAGTCCAAGATCGATCTTGTTAAGCGGACGTCCTACCCCCACGATTGCGCAGAAGAAAGCCGACACAGAACGCAATGTGCCCCTCCGCAAACGGACTGCTCCCATCGACATGCACATGAACAGAACTAGGCTCTCTGCAGGGGCCGATGGCAGGGACTGGCTTGCGAGGGAAAGTGTACAAGGCAACATTCCCGCTTCCCATCCCACCTGTGTCTTCGATTTCCCGGGCCCCTGCGCCGGAGCCCCCCATGGGTTGTTTCCTCCGTTCCAGTTCCTGCGGCACCGGCGGCAAATCCGGACGTTCCCGTACGGCCCACCTTTAAATCACCCTCTTCTGAAGATGACGATGTCCCTCCACGCTTTTGCCTCTGCACCACCACAGTCTGATCGCGAATCGCTCTCACCTGCACCCGTATCCGCGCATGTACCTGCATTTGCGGCGTCACCCGTCAAGTCTCACCCCCGACTGCCGGGCGACGCAGCAGCGGCTCGCCGCACCCCTGCCCCATGCCCAGGCGTGAGAGTGGAGAAAGTAATGGATGGCGCGTATGACAGATACTCTTGTAGTTTTACAACACTCCAGTATATCTTGCATGTATTCATTGCACTTCATGGGACTCACTTATAGTATATCCACTTAAAGTAGTCAGCCACTAAATTGAACCCCGACACGGCAAGCGTAACATAGGGCCATTTTAACAAAAAAAGTTCAAGTGCATTAAAAAGTAGTACTGGACACTGTGTATTTAATTTGGTGGGGATTGAGCCAGAGGTGAGTGAGAAAATCGATGTGTTTGACTCAGTGGTCCCGTCCGAATGAGTGATCTGGAATAGTAGGCAAAATAAAGGCATCGATCTCATCCGTAGCAGAGAAGACACAAATCATTCATTGTACCATTTGGCCAATCGCTCCATCAGATCCACCCACTCCGCCTCTTCCCCATGCTTCACGCTGCCCAGCCACTTGCGCACCTCGTCTTTGCCGAGCGCCTCTATCTTCAACCATGCGAGGCGCAAGCGCCAATTCTCTCTCGTCGCAAACTCGCGCCAGGGCTCGGTGAACCGCGTGCCACGGGACGGGATGCCACCGCCCTCGCGCCCACGATCCTGGAGGATCGCGACGAGCTCGTCTTGGTACACGGTGCCTCCTCCGGGCTGCACGATGCGGTGCCCGATGCGTGCAGGGTTGTCGAGCGCGGCTTCCTGCGCGCGGAGGTCGGCAAGGAGTACAGAGGTCGGTGGGAGGAGCGCAGGGTCAGCAAGGGCGTGCGCGACGAGTAGTGCCTGCGCAAAGTCGGATATATAGTATGAGACGAAGTCGGGGAGGCCAATGAAGGCGAGAGCGAGTGGGGCATGCGTCGGCGCGAGGGATAGAACATGCCGGAAGAGCGGACGGAGGTATCGCCCATTGTTTGTGAGTACGTCGCAATCATCTGGATCCGGGAGCGGTGTGGAGAGGGAGGTGTTGCGAATGAAGGAAAGGAAAGGGACACGCAGCTCGTAGCCTGTCGCAAGGAAGACCGTGTCGATCTGGGGGAGCGAAGTCCTGTCCTCGAATACAGGTGCGTGAGAAGTGAAATGTAAGATGGCACCGACGTGCTCTACCCCAGGGATGTGCGGGAAGGGGAAAGGGCGCATGGTGTCATTCTTTAAAGACACATATGTCTAAGGGCCAGCGGAAAGAAGGGAGGTCGTCGATCAGTCGAAGACTAAGACTGGTGGGGAAAGGCAAATAGTGCGTACTGAATTGGCGAAACCAACAACTTGTTGCGCTATGTCTCGCCCGCTTGCGCCACCTCCAACTACAAGGACGTTGCGACCACGGTACACCTCGGGTTCGCGATAGAGGATAGAGTGGAGCACTTTTCGACCCGGCGCTGACCCTTCCCAAATTTGTTGTCCTTGGAACTTGGGCTCGTAAGGATACTGATTATGTCCACTTGCAACAATGAGATGGTCAAATCCGGCGTGAACAGTGCGGTTGTGTGTACGATCCAATGCAGTGAGCTGCCAGTGACCGGAGACATTGTCACCGTGCCAGTCGGCTGCCAGCACTTCATGACATAGGTGTATATACGATGAAAGGTTCCAACGTGAGATTATTGATTTGTGGTACTGAAGCACAAAAGTATGATTGGGGAAGAGTGCTGTGCCGGGGGGGAACGGGAACTGAGGAATAGTCACTAGTAAAGCATCAAGACTTCTAAGGTTGGTGATAGATGAGAGCACGCTTAACTACTGGGATGAGGGGTATTGGCTCTGAGGCGTGGATATAGAGGTGACTCTGGAAGGTCTGGTGGATGTGGCATATGTGGATCTGGATACCTTTAGGGGGGGGATTAGGCATTGCAATGATTGGATATGAGTTCACTGACCAGATGCCACCAACATTGTCACGCTGTTCGAAGAGAACAATCTCCCAGGTTCGTGTCAGATCCTTGGGTAGGTCATTGACAAGCGTCTTGAGCATCACAATACCAGCTGTACCCCCGCCCACGATTGCGATCCGCTTGTCGGGCACATCAGTAGTCGACGATACACTAGACAAGTGAAGGGGGGCTTGAAATTGGAGAAGCGAAAGAGCGAGGCGGAACCAGTTGGACATTGAGGACGGCCTTGTCGCAGGACGGCTCGCAGACAAAGGTGACAGAGAAGAACGATATCATAATTGATGGCGCAAAACCCCAAAACCGCCACCGTGACAGCAATGTCGTGATGGCGCCGCAGTTCTGATAGCACTGGCGGTATGTCTGGCGGTCCTGGCGGCGGTCCGGGAAAAGCGCACCGGACCCCGGAATTCAGAGGCATTTGTGTCTTTCTCCTGATGAACACCCTTTTTTTTTTTGTAAATCTCATCGATCTCATCAATCATTCCTTGGAAGACATGGCAAAGCGGCGATTTCGAAAGCCTCGAAGTAAGCTCCAGCTCCTCATGGATATCTCATCTAGTTGTGGCCTAAGGGGCGATTTTGATATCTGCAATGACGACATTACCGTCATTGAAGCTAAATATTGAAGAAGGACCCCTACTTATTTCGTCTGATCTGGGTAATCGTTTGCATTTTGCTCTCTTGCGTTATTCGGTTTGATCCTCTTCGAGGCATTTGAGCATGCAGATGAGGTCGAATACCTCGATGAATCAATGAGCACTCTTGGTCGAGTTCCTGAGTATCCGTTCGCACAGCGCATCCGTCTGGGGGCTCTCCATCAGCTTTCCCTCTCTTTGCATATCTGTTCTGCATGTTTTCGAGGTCGCCGTATGCGACGGTGGGGTGAAACTACTCTCCTGGTGTATTACCAACGGACATGTGACTCCGCCTTCTCAATCTGTTTGTCTTGCGTGGGGTTTCGATTGCTCCTCCGTTTCAACTGAAAACGAGATGCTATTCGTTGCCTTTTGCATCAACTTTACGACTACAGCACGCCACTCTCGCCATGAAAATCTGACTACTTTCGTGGCATATTATCATAGGTCTACGAGGCTTGCTTTGTCTATTGGCCGTGGTGAGTTACCATTGTTGTCCTTTTTCCTTCGGCTGAAAGTTGCCCAGCTGTTCTGCGTCCGAAGTTTGAAACCAGTGTCTCAAGATCGATCTTGTTAAGCGGACGTCCTACCCTCCACAATTTCCAAGAAGAAAGCCAACACAGAACGCAATGTACCCCTCCGCAAACGGCCTGCTCCCATTGACGTGCACATGAACAGAACTAGGCTCTCTGCAGGGGCCGATGGCAGGGACCGCCGCACCCCAGCCCCATGCCAGGCGTAAGAGTGGAGAAAGTAATGGATGACGCGTATGACAGATACTCTTATAGTTTTACAACACTGTATATCTTGCATAGATTAATTGCACTTCATGGGACTCACTTGTAATATACCGATTACCATGTCCAAATGAACCAAGAATGAACAACCCTTGGCAGACCGGTGACCGCGCTCTATGGGATTCTCTAAATCTTGGACACGACAAGTCAGATGCTTAGTCAGATGCGCAATGTCACGTTCCTTGAGCGTCCGTGGTGCGCATTCTCGCTTCCAAAGTTCTCCCCATTCTCGTCTTACCAAACAAATACGATCAATCACCTGCTCACAGCTTTATAGGTTAGTGCCAGAAAAATACTGCGGTGATTATCTCGCCTTCAAGCTCGTCTTCCAACTTCTGACCACCCTTCAAGACCAAGTCGACCGGTTCAACCAATCCCGAGGCCGCAACGAGAGACTGCGAAAATGGCTAAATCTAACGATCAACGTTTTATACGCGTTTTCTGTGACACTTGGAGAGGGCGTTGGCCTGGTAATTGTCAGTTGGTCTGTCAAAGATCTTACCCCGACACCTATGATAACTATTGACAGGCGTTCTCTCCCACCAATGTGATTTTTGCTGGCGTTGACGCCTTCCTCTTGGTCGGTGTCTCGTTCGTTTACTCCTTTGTGTGGGCCATTGTGACATTGGGGCCCGGGGCTCCTAGGCGGCTAAGGACGTCTATGCAAGGCAAGACCTTTTCGAGCATATCGAAAATTTCTTTAGATCTATACAAAGGCCACACCAACCTCCGACAATAACAGGCGCGATGGTGAAGATAATGGTTGAGGTCCTGGACATCCTTGCGACCTGCCACGAAGGAAATGAAACAGAGTCGAGCAAAGTGAGTTCGTCATTCAACCTACTTCACTCGAGGCCCCTACAAGTTTAGAAATATTTCTGAAGGTAGCAGGAGTGACGAATCTGGAGGATGGGATCAAGGGGCTAGACAAACTGACGAAGGAAGAGGCGATGGAGGTCGGTGACGGCGTGAAGGCTGTCGAAAAGAATGTTCAAGTTGTCGGAACCCAAGTACGCAAAATTGACGCGAACATCCTGGGAGTCGGGGCAAAAGTTAAGGATGTCAATGGCGAACTACAAGTTGTCAACAACAGTGTCAAAGTGATCGAAGAAAAGTGCAATTGATCGTGCGCAAATGGTACTAGCCGCTAACATCGTCACTAACTGTTAGCTCTTTAGACAGCAAGGCGATAGCAGAAGAAATGAGATTAGACATGCAACGAACGGCGGACGACATAGACGACATGAAGCGCTCGTAATCAGTCCTGTCTTCGCCGACCGTCGAGTATCTGACAAGTTCGCAGGGAACAATTACGAGACAGCCTTAAAAAATGGCAATCTTCTTTGGATCCGTCCACAAATCATAACATTGCATGCGGTCGTCAACACGGGGGAATGACTGGATTGTTAGGCAGTGTCTTTGAGGAATGGAAGCTGACCGGTTCCCTGTTGTGGATCCACGGGAAACGTATGCTCTTCTTTCTTTAATGCATTGAGCGCCTCAGTGATCTGATGCTCTGTCTTCTGCGTAGCTGGTTCTGGAAATTTATTTTATGGTTCGTCGCTCCTTATCTCTGGCAATATCAGGAACTCTATGGTTGTCGATCAGCTCCGCAATCATTGAAGATGTCATGACACTGTACGATGATGGAATAGCTTCTGTGGCTTATTCTTATTTCGATTTTCGGGACACCAGCAAGCAAACCCGTCGCAATCTTCTCGCCTCACTTCTCATTCAAACATTCTGCGCGTTCCAATCCCTTTTGCGACGTGCTCTCCCATCTCTATAGGACACACGACGACCCTAGTAACAGCATTCTGATGCGTTGCCTAGAGGAGCCTACCTGATCAACAGTTATCTTATCATGGACTCGGATGCTCTTGACGAATGCCCAGACAATTTTGGGATCCCGTCCGACCACAAACGGGTCTTTGATTTCGTGAAGAACTCGTCGACCCCTTCGGCTCCCTAATTTTCATATATACGTTACTACTTGCTCGGAAATCGACATCGGGGATTCCCTCGAGCCTTGCGTCTCACACGGTTTCCCTTCATTTGTCCGCTTTCGTCGTGGAGGCTTCATGACGAAAGCGGACAAAAGAAAGGTATCGCGCGCTACATCAGATCTTTCGTCTACTCTGATGCGGGTAAACTCATGAAGAGGTGGATGAATGAGGACAAAGAGCTGGTCATTCGGACCCTCTCAGAAGGTGCCGATGGAATGTAAGCGCATTCGTGATGTAAAATTTGCTTACGTCATTTAACGGTCTCCGATAGGTTCACCGCCCAAGAAGCCGCCACTTTTTTGATAAAAAGGAAGTAGACGTCTCAGAACACTGAATGCATATTATACCATATGAATCCCCCACCAGACCTTTTTCATACCCTTCCCTATTTGACGGGAGCGCACTTCCGAAAGGCGCTTTTCGGTTTACTGAAAAATGTTCTTGTCAGAAAATGGTAGAGGCCACAAGAGAGGCCATTCCAAGCGCTGTACGCTTTCTAAGCGCCGCGTTCCCACACGCTTCACCGCTTTCCCGCGCTTCATGCGTGCTTCTACTCACCCCAGACCCTTCCCTCCGCATTTTACCTGTTCATCTGATGCACCCCATCCCTTAGCTTTTGTTCCCGTATATATAACTCACGTAATTACAGTTTACATCTAAGACCTCAAATAGCAGACTGCTCCCCCCAGATCCCGGACCATTGAGCTGAGTGCAGCTCTCCGCTCGCGTTCTCCAGCGTGCCGCACACGCGCGGTCTTAGCGACTCGAACCCGACGCGTTCTCGACCCTGGCGTCGAAGTTTCGCCCCACGCCGAAGCGTGCGCGATTGTTTCCGATCACTTGCCACCACCCACCCTCAGGCTCTGTGTCACTAGCTTCACACCTCAAAAGCGTTCTCGACAGAAAATGTAAGATGCGATTGAACAGTTGCACTCTACAAATCAGAAAGCAGTAGGCCGGAACAATCCTCCCAGAGATTATGCTCCATGAGGACGAAGATGTAACTTGAAGGGAGGAAACTACAAAGGATTAGGAGTTGAACGCAATCGTCGTCTACATGTACTTGACATCACTCCCAGTGCTAGCGAAGAATCTATCGACATGTACTTATCATACCTGACAAAATACCTGACAAATTTGTACGAAAATTGTCCCAAGCAAGGTTACAGTCGACAGCGTCGACGCATAGTCGTTGTAGAGCACTTACACTTACGCGGAGCGGACTGTGGGAAAACCGTGGTCTTGCATATTTCTGATAACGCATAACCGGCATACCTTTTGGGGCTGAATCATGTTATGCGTTATGACAATTTCGACTGTACCTCGGATCAAGTCTGTGAATAGGAAGGTCGACCTGGAACAGCAGCCGCTAGGTGCTCTCCGACGAAATTTTGCTAGCGGCTAGCCCGGATTCCTCATCCAAGTCCTCATCTAGGCGCGGCCCATAGCGATCATGTACCCTTTTTCCGGATGTCCCACCGAGTCACCTGTCGTATGTTGGACATGGTAAATTCACCCTCGCCCAATCCTATCTCAATCGATGGTCCTATTCGTATCAACGAGCAACCCGCGGTCATATTCGCCTTTATCTCAGCCCTCAGATCTAGCTGTTCCCGTGTGTATAAATGCGAAAAGCCCTCACTGTTCCAATGATTTCGGCTCTACGAAAATTGCTTAACCTCAAAAGCTCATTGCGTCGTAGACACCATCTCGCCGACCAACATCCCGTAATCATGCGCTGCCATTGTATATCTGTGCTCTCCGTCCTCGCCACTGGTCTCCTCGGCGGTCTTGCGAAGCCCCTCTCACCACCTTGGGATGACATGCACATCAAGCACTCCTGGAACGCCGTCCCGAAGAATTGGGTATCCCTGGGCCAGCCGCCTTCTGGCACTACAATCGACCTTTACATTGCTCTCAAGCCCCACCGTGAGAACGCCCTGATCGACGCACTCTACGAGGTCAGTGAACCTGGGCATCCAAGGCACGTCCACACCACTCCTCCGCTGACACGTGTTCTCACGAGTGCTACTGCTCCGATGCAGATATCGTGCACACCTGACGAAAGAACAGGTGGCTGACCTTGTCGCACCGCGTCCAGAGACCCTCGAGCTCGTGAATTCCTGGCTCGAACACCAGGGCATCTCTTCCTCATCCATCTCTATGACACACGGCGGCAACACACTAAAGCTCAAAGGCGTGTCTGTGACCCAAGCCAACACCCTCATCGGCGCTTCGTACCAGGTCTACAGGCACGTTGAGAGGGGCGAGACCATTGTCCGCACAGTCGGTTATTCGCTTCCCAGAGCACTGCACTGGCACGTGTTGACTGTGGTGCCCACGACATCCTTTGTCTCCCCGCGCACGCAATGGCAGACGCCGCGGAATCGCTCCAGCGGGGAAACAGTGGGACTAGTGAAGTCGGCATCGGGAGAGCGCACGACGATGCTATCGAGCCGCGCAAAAGTCGGATACGTCACGCCGCCGTTCCTGCGCTGGCTATATGACACGGCGACCTATGCACCCATTGCGATGAGCGAGAATGTGCTCGGGGTTGCGGGGTTTTTAGGGGATAACCCTAGCCCGACGGACCTGTTGGCGTTCATGCGCAAATACCGGGATGTAGACGACGCGACGTACGAGGTCGTAAAGATCAACGGCGGGGGATACGACCCGACCCACCCAGATGAAGAGGCAAATATGGACATCCAGTACACTGAGGCCATGGCCTATCCAACCCCCCACATCTTCTACAGCACAGGCAAAGGGCAATCGCGCACGAGTGACTGGTTCTCCACCTGGCTCGAATACATCCTCGATCAGAGGGTCATCCCTCGGACAATCAGCATATCGTACGTGTATGAAGAAAGAAACATCCCGAGGGAACATGCACATTATGTGTGCGACATGTTCGCAAAGCTCGGAGCGCTTGGCGTCAGCGTCCTCGTCTCGAGTGGTAATAACGGCGTCGGCAAAGGGACCTGTGTGAACAAGAACGGCATGGTCCGGTTCTTACCTCCTTTTCCCGGATCCTGTACGTATGGCGATTCCTCTCGGATTGGACGCAATACATGAGTGCAGGCCCAGGAAGCTCACCGCATCGCCACGCTTTTCAGGTCCATATGTCACCGTCGTCGGCGGAACCACGGACTACGAACCGGAGGTCGCAGCGGTGTTCTCCGGTGGCGGCTTCTCGGACCACTTTGAGCGCCCCCCTTACCAGAGGCAGGCCGTGCGCACCTTCCTCGAGGGCCTCGGGAGCCGGTATCAGGGCCTTTACAAGTATGTTCGCTTCTGTGACCTGATCTAACCCATTCGTGATTTGTACCTGGTGCAGTGATTCTGGTCGCGGCATCCCCGACATCGCTGCACAGTCCGTCGATTTCCAGATCTTTTTCAATGGCCGAGAGAAAAGTGAGAGTGGCACAAGTATAGCGACACCCGTGTGTCCCTTTCCTCCCACCTCCGATTCGGGTCGTCCTTGACCGCCCACTGACTGCCAGTCTACAGGTTGTGGCGGGCATCATCTCACTGCTTAATGGCTGGCTGATTTCGGTAGGCCAGGACCCGCTCGGCTTCCTCAACCCTTGGCTGTACGGACGGGGCCTCGCAGCTCTCAACGACATCATAGAGGGCTCGAATCCGGGCTGTGGCACGGATGGATTCTCCGCTATCGCTGGGTGGGATCCTGTGCGTTCCACCAGACTTAATACTTCTTCACTTTCGACTTTGGATGACGCTGGGCTCCGCAGGTCACGGGTCTCGGAACGCCTAACTTCCGCAAAATGCTGGGACAGTTAAATTCGAGATAGCAGAGTTTATGTTTCCGAATACAGTAGTGATCTAGTGATCCGTGACCCGGTCACGTGACCTCAGTTGCATTTCTACCACCCAAATCTTGACCCAAGCCTTGCCCAAGTCTTGACCCAAATTCGAGTCGGAATACATCACTCTTGGCAGAATACATCGTGTATGGTTATTTAAGAGTCCGAGTGGCGTTACAGTAACACATCTGTAAGGAAGCACGGCGAAAGTCGTGTGCTATGATGCATGTACAGATCAGCCCTTGCCCAAATCTCCAAGACTTGAATAATAACGCTGACTTTTGCGGACAATATCTGATAGATCTGATAGACCGATCCGTCCTGATAAGCTATAGTAATATGTCTGGGAGGGTCCAAAAAGAGGAATCAACACACGGATGCTGGGGTGTATCATCAATAACACTGGCAAAGCAAACGGACAGGCAAACTGCCGATGCGGGAGAGGCAAGCCGCTCTACGGTCACGGTCAGAGATCATATTACCATGCGGCTTGGGTATTACGAGGTATTTCAACGCAAGCACATGACATCTAAGATCTAAGGACCGAACAGTTCAGGGCGAAACTCTGCCTGATAACGCGTTGGTCATCGGTGACGCCCTACCCTCAACATAGCCAAGTCCGTCCGTGCGATCAGACGGCGGGGGACACACACGTGTGGCTTAGGCTTGGGTTCCTCCGAATGCTGACCGAACCAAACTCCTCTCTGTGGCAAAAAAAAATCAGAGACCTGGTAAGGGTTCGTGCGAAAACATCTTAAAGCAGCGGGTGGCGCTCAATTCCCGCCACCGCCGATCTCCAATAGTGCTTCGATACTCCGCCCCAGGTCTCCCTCGTTCGCTTCGAGTACCCATTCGACGACTTCTCGGTCGACTGTAGGGAAGATCTGGATCAGTGTCCCGCGTGCGGCATCTGCAGCACGCGTATGTGCAGCGTCGATTTCAGCTTGCAGGCCCGGAATGTCCAATCCGGCGGTGGGGGTGCCCGTCCTAGAGGTAGAATAGCTGTTCTGCGGTAGTGCCAATGTCTGCGCCTGGGTTGGGTGTCGTTGAGGAGTATCGTCAGGAGGCATGTGTGGCGCTGGGGGTCGACCGACCGATGGCGACGGCGACGGAGAGTTGCGCCTCACCCAGGGTTTATATGGCGCTTGCGGTACGGATGGGTCTTGGGCAGAAGACTTCATAAGTGTAGTTGCGGGCGTTTGTGGCGGTGTGAACTGCGAAACAATGGCCTCTTCGGCGCCGTCCAGAGCCTCGCTGAAGATACGGCCGATGGCACTCAACGGCTTCGAAAGCGAGTCTCCCGTGCGCTGGAGGAGTCGCCGTGCATCTATGCTTGGCAGAGCGAGCGGTGTCGCAGGTTCTTCTCCCGCATGGAGAGATTGGCGTAGTGAAGGCGCGGGCGATGGTATTGGAATAGGGTTGGCGGGCGGACGGTTGACGGTAGATAGGTTGGGATTGACGGAAGGTGAGGAAGAACCGGAGGAAGAGGATGACGACGGTAAAGGCGGAGACTGCGAGCGGGAGGATGGGAGTGTTTGGATGGCAGCCTCGACGTTCCTGCAACAATTATTATGACCAAGAAAGGCAAGAGGTTGCGAATACGTACTTCTCGAATTCCTCTTGCGTAATACCGGATAACGAAGTATGGTCCATGGTTTCAATAAATGAGACTGCCCCCATCTACGAAGGATGAGATCGGAGTTGGGAGCTTTTCGGTAGAGGCAGACGCACTAAGCTAGATAAGTAGTAGCCGGCTTCGCTTTGCAACTTCGTGGGATTCCGAAATCGATTGATGAACCTGTAATACTGAGCGCAAGTAGGACCTTCGTAGGATGATGGACCTACTCAACGTTCGATAGCAAGTGCTCGGGATTGGCCTTGAGAACAACATAGATTAGTATAGGGACAAAAGTATCAGCACTCTCTTCAGAGTTTAAGTGCCGTATTAGACCTAGAACCGTTAAAGGTGTTATATCTATGACAAAGTGCTACCCCGGGAAATGCAACCGACCGAAGATAACTTTGCAGCAATTCAAAATGCAGATCAACTTGTCTCGGGGGGCTTTATAGTGATTGATTTTAACTAGTTCTATCGTAAGGTCAGTTTAGAGGATAATGAAACAAGGCAGGGCGAATCGATTAACCTTGTTGTGCAAATAATAAAAAGCCGTTCGAGCCTTCCGCGGTAGGAACATCAAGGTGCGAGGGTTCGATCCAGCCAAACAACGCAATCCGCTGCCCGAGAACGCGGTCGCGCTCCAGATCGTCGGTCGTTATTGGTCGTGGAGGAATTGAATGTGCGATTTGTGGTGTAAAGGTGCTGAAGCAATCGTGACGGGAAGGACGAGAGAGAGAGGACGAAGATTCGTACTAGTCATACAGCCGATTCATCACGAGCTTCTCCATGCCTTCCATCACGTTGTCAAATTCTGAATCCGAGGTCAACTTCCAGACATCTGCTTCCCGCATCTTTTGTGAGATGAACTATAATAATCATAGGATGAGTCCGGCAAGCGGAATACGAGAGAGCGACGCCCCACGTTGAGGAAGTCGTTGATCAGTTTGACCTGGTCTGTGACCGTAAAAGTTCGTTTTGCAAAGTTGCTTAAAAACCTGAAGAAACATGACGTTCAAAAGTGCTAATCTTAGGACCGTGTCATTAGATATGGGAGGACGCACGATCGCAGGTAACGAGCGACGGGCTCGGCGCTCTTGGTCTTCATCTGATCTAGGAACTTTTGGAAATCAAACTGCGGATCTTTATCCTTGCCTACAGGTCGCTCCTGCGAGGGATCACTTCTCCGCAGAGCGCTATGCACGACTTGCGTGGGGAGGGTCGCGGCGTCTATCTTGGGCGATCCACGGGACTCGATATCGGCGTCTTGCTGCGCAGCAAATGACACTGGGTGTACCGGGGTCTGCACGACCATGGCTGTGTCCAGGGACTGCGGCCGGACTCTTGAACCAGCAACGAGGGACATGCTCACGTTGGGGAGGGAAGGAAGCGCGAAGGAGCGTGCGAATGAGGAGAAAGAGGGAAAGCTCGAGGACGTAGGGTTCCCGGATTCCTGTGGTGCAGGGTCTTGCTTTGGAGGTACGGGTAAAGGGTGGCCCTCCGCACTCGCCCAAGCCTCGCGAGCGCTCTGCTCCTCGTGGTGCGCCAACGGATCGAATGTATTGAGAATATCTGCGTGTGCGGATGTAGGTTCCAATGTACGACTATCTTCTGCTTCGATCCCTCCTGAAGCTATATCCTCAAGCACGTCGGGGCTCGGGGTATGGAGAGGCTGAGGCACCAAAGGTGGCATTTTCACGCTATCGCTCCAGGGGTTGGGCGCTGGTGAAGGACTTGAAGATTGCAAAGAATCGATGGATGGGGGCTTCATGGTGACCAAATAGTTTAAGATAGAGATGGATAGTGAGAACCACGGCTAACCGCAGCAGCGGGCAATGTTTGTCTAATTTGCAAAAGATAGTCCTCAGGCGCCGCCACTGCACCGTCTCAAAGAGGCTGACCTCGGCACCGCTGCCCCGCAAACGCCGGTTCCGCCTCGTTCGGGTGCGGTAAGATATCTGCATCCGCCTCTCTCGCGTTATGTCGGTTGCACAGCGGCCACTGCCACTCTTGCTGCCAGATAGTCGGGCTGGAACACGCCCACACTGGTGTGCTTCCTTAAGCTTGTACGTCTTGGCACGGTCTTGCCATGCGTGATCAAGATGTGGTGTGTTGGCAATTCCCAGCGTGTTGCCCACACCCTAATCCCTGCCATTGAAACGGGACCCATTTCTTTCGCCCAACGGCCGACTCGTTGCCTCACAAACCTGGAGTTTATAATCCGATTCTTGAGAGTTCGAGCATGGCCGACGTACTGGGTAAGCCTTCTCAGCCCTTCCACGCCCGTCCCCTACGAACTAATTCTCTATAGGATCTATCCACGAAGTCGATTCCTTCATCACTCGTTACCAGCATTTTCTCTCTGCGTCACCTCGATCAAATCCTCTTCGCCCTGCCTATGTTTTTGGTCTGGCTATAACGCGACTCAAGCGATACAGGCTGTTAAACCGAAGGGAAGACCTCGAAAAGGCAATTTTCCATCTTACTGAATTGATGCTCTTCCTGCCCTCTTCGTGGTTAGAACACAGTCCAATAGTCCTTCGAGCTTTGTTCTTCCTTGCCTTCGCACTTCTCAAGCGCTCAAAAGTGTCTAACCAGCCCGAAGATGCCATTTACGCAGCCAAATACCTCCGCCATCTTCGAGACATGCCTCACCGGGAATTCAGGTTCCCGCGCCATTGGGTCACAAAATTGCTTGTGGATGCGTTAGCCTTTCAAGTGGAATCGAAAGTAGGGAATGTGATGCAGAACGTTGGGGAGATGGCAATCCTCTGCCGCGAACTCCTCACCTCAGATCTCGACATCACTCGTTCCATCCTCGTCATTTATGAAGTAGTTCGAAAAACAATTCGTCCGTGGGTCCTGGATCAACCCTTGGATCAACTTATCGAATGCCTGCGAGCGGTGGGGAAGCACAAACCATATCTGCGCGAGGCTCACTTCGCCCTCGCCTTTTGTCTCGGAATTCGCTATTTAATGACTTTCGTGAATGCTGATTATGAGGAGGCTGTGTCCGTCTTTGATGAGATCCTTACTTCCAGTTCCCCTGAAGACAGTGAGGATAAATTTGTAGCCAGAACCAAACAGCTCGTGACAGGGCTAGCGATGATCCGATCAAAAGCGCACCAGACCCCAGAATATTCAGAGGAGGCAATATATCGCGCTCGTACCTTTCTCGTCTCACCTCCTGAAGAATATCCTTTTTTTAATTCTCTCGTCAATCATTCCTTGGAAGATACAGCAAAGCGGCGATTCCAGTACTTCGGTTCCATCGAGGGTCTCGAAGCGCGTTCCAGCTCTTCATGGATATCTCAACTAGTTGTCGCCTATGGGGACTACGGAGGCAACGATTCTGACTTCGGTCAGATATACAACCAGTTGATGCTCCTCGAAGATCTTTTCTCCCGAATATGCGATAACGACTTAATGGATGTCGAAGAGGTTATCAAGGACGGACGGACCATACTTGCTTCGTTTGATCTGAGTAATCCGTTTGCGTTTTACTTTCTTGCGTTGTTCGGTTTGATCCTCTTCGAGGCATTCAAGCGCACAAGTGAGGTCGAGTACCTCGACGAATCAATGAGCACACTTGGTCGAGTTCTCGAGTATCCGTTCGCACAGCACATCCGCTCGGGGACGCTTCGTCGGCTTTCCCTCTCTTTGCTTATCCGTTCTACGTGTTTTCGAGGTCGCCGCATGGAAGACGTCGACGAAGGGGTGAAACTACTCTCCCAATGTGTTACCGACGGACATGCGAGCCCGCCTTCTCAATTCCAGTTCGCATGCTCGTGGGCTTCTTTTGCACGAGGTTTCCGTCACTCCTCCACTTCAACTGCATACGAGAATGCTATATCGTTGATGCAAAGGGCTTTGCCTTTTGCACCAACTCTACAACTACAACACGACACTCTCCGAGTCGCCACGACATCTGACTATTCTCACGGTATGCCGCTGGACTACGCCTCGTATCAGGTCGACCTTCGTCAATTCGAGAAAGCGATCGAGACCCTTGAAAGAGGGAGATCCTTGCTTTGGTCCGAGATGCGCCACCTTCGTACTACAGTTGATCAACTTCTCGAGATCGATTCACATTTAGGACGAAAGTTCGCAGCGGTCAACCGAGACCTTGAAGAGCTCACCAAGTCCATACCTCCGAGCCACGTATTAAGCATGGATAGTGGCGGTGCTGACGACCTTAGGGAGGTAGACCCATTCGGTTGCCTCCTACTGAAGCAACGCAGACTTTTGAAGGAACGGGAAGATCTTATTTCGCAAATTCAAGTCCTTCCGGGTTTCGACAGTTTCCTGACATCTCCATCGCTCGACACACTTCGCTCTGCCGCCTCTTGCGGTCCCGTTATTATCATAAACCACTCCAGATGGCGCTCTGACATCCTCATCCTTCTTCACAACGCGTCTCCCTCGCTCATCCCCACCCCTGCCAATTTCTACCGCCGTGCGAGCAGATTAAAGAATAAATTATTGGCCTCGCGAGACAAATACGGGCTCGATTCAGAGAATTATGATCGAACTCTAGCCTTCGTTCTCGCAAAGCTCTACAAGCTCGTTGGCAAATCCGTCATCGCTAGACTCCGACATCTGGGAGTACCAGAACAGTCCCGCATCTGGTGGTGCCCGACGTCTGTCTTTTGTTTCCTTCCTCTCCATGCCATGGGTCCAATCCCATCTGAAGATCGCGAGAAACGCTATTTCTTGGATCTCTACATTTGTTCCTATACTCCAACTCTGTCCGCGCTCATCCAGTCTCGGAATCATAACCCCGGTTCGCGGTCTTTGGAACGACCTTCCCTACTACTTGTGGCGCAGGCCAACGCATCTCTCCCAACTGTGAAAGGCGAGATCCAAGTCATCCAGGATCTCCGAGACAATACCAACACTGAGGTGACTAGCCTCATATCAGAAGCCGCGACGCCCGCAGCGGTCATCGATGGCTTCCGCCACTACCAATTTGTTCACTTTGCGTGCCATGGTACACTGGAAGCCGGCAAGCCGTTTGAGGCCGGATTCGAGCTTCACGGAGATGAACGCCTTACGCTACTGGAGATCGTGCGCTCCCATCTCCCCACCGCCGAATTCGCGTTTCTCTCTGCTTGTCACACGGCTGAGGCGACCGAAGGAAGCGTCGTCGATGAGATACTGCACCTCGCGGCTGCGGTACAGTATTGCGGGTTCAGGAGTGTGGTCGGAACTATGTGGGCGATGGTGGACGAGGATGGACGGGACCTGGCGGAACAATTTTACAAAGCGCTGTTCTCTACCACTTCGGCACGAGACCAAGGGATACCATATTGTGAAAGATCCGCAAAAGCACTCCGGTCTGCAGTGAAGAAGCTGTGGAAGAAGAAACGGATCACCCTGGAGCGATGGGTAAATTTCGTTCATTATGGCGCTTGATCTGTGAGTATTTGGTTTTGTTGATACAGCTTCCGTGCTTATCATAACTTAGTACCGCACGGTACCTGTGCTTCATCTTTGGGGTATTATTTTCCCACACTTGCTTCATCTCCGTCCGTTCTGAGTCGTCACGGTTTCGCGTTGCTCTGATACCCGCTTCTCTTATGTTTCGCTCGTACTTTCTCTCTCTCATGGTGCTTCTTCCCCTTGGCACTGTTCATGTTCTGTCTCTCTCGATGCTTTCTGCTGTGATTAAATTTAGATGCGTCCCTGAGCATCCGTGTACCCGCACTGTATCTGGCGTCAGTCCACGAGCACATCTGTCCGCAAAAATCGCTTTTCTGCCTCCCACAGGAGGCCTTCATGTCGCGTTCCTCTCACGCGGTGACAAGTTAAACAACGCTCGCGTCATGGACGAGAAACACAGGTGACGTTGATTGTCACGACGGCCCATTTCTATTAATAACGGCCCTCACAGGATGCTTCGTGTAACGCAAACACATGGTCTGTCACCTGCAGTCAATGCATATCACAATTTTCAGGCTACTACTGACTCTTACTTAGCCGGGTGACGCGGAACCTGGGCTTCCTCTTCGTCCCCACCTTCGCGCAATGTGGACACCTCCTTGGGTCTTTCACTTTCACACAATGCAAGTCAATGCATTTACCAACTTCCGGGCTACCACTGACTGTGACTTAGCCATGTGACGCGCAACCTGCGCCTTCCTTGAAGTTGCTGCCCCCATTGGGACCCCATTCCTGACGACGTCGACACATGCATCAACAACAGAACTTCAGCAGAAGAACAGAAGGACAGTTGTCGTCTCGCCTGCCAGATGTGTGGACTACTCAGCCATCATAGTAGGTCCACTGGCAGATAACACAAAGAACAAGCTACTCTCGGTTTCGATATTTCGGTTTCAAATAGTATTGTACATTGAAAGGTATGCGCACAAAAGTCTACTGGTGACTCGGTTCAGAACATTGGCGGTACATATTTCCCATCTGGAGAATAAGAGAATGGTCATCTGTGGACGCAGTAATTTGGTGGAGTGCAGAATTTGTGTGCGTGTGTAAGGGAATGTAGACGGTGCGAAGGAGGGAGAGTATACGGGTTGCATTCGATCGTTTCATACAAGATGCTTGAACCTGGTCCTGCGCCACGCCGACGAGTTCATTCCACAAAGCGCAGAATTCGTTCCGCAGTTCGGGTGCAATATCCGCGACTTGTAGATTTCGGGCCTCAGTCAAGGCATTATGCCAAGCTCTCCCACGCTCAAACTGGTCGCTCTCCTTGAGCCGAGACTCTTTCAAATGCCGGGTGAGGTATGTGAGATTACGGAGTCGTATGCTGTTAACCGGATGTTGGTTCGCCCCTATGCCCAGATGGTCCCGAACGACGACAGTCCAATTGTCGTCGTAGTTGCGTACGCGATTGATAGCGATAGCCACTATGCATCGTGCGTAGTCCTTTACCCACAAATCGGTGTTGTGTTGCGATTGTTCGAGGGCGAGGCGAACAAAATCGGCGCATTCGAACATGTGGGAACTCGAAGTAGCCAGGAGGGCTCGTCGGAAAATGCATTGGAGGAGTAACGAATCAGCGGTTATCGCCCTGAGGCAATTCTTGATCTGCTCATGTTTTGCGGTTTCGTCGAATAGATTAGATGACAGAATGTGATCCATAAATGTCATAATCGAGCTAGGCAGTTGCATGGAATTGAGTTGTTCGAAAGTGTGGTTCACCCTTGACGATGCGTAGAACCCGGGAATACTGGCAAGGAACTGCGCCATGTCACGATCGCCATCCAGAGAGTTAAAGGTCCGCAAGAGGATGGAAGTATCAAGGTACGAAGAACGAGCGTAAGCGAGGTTCTCTGCTTCCTCCGCCATGTCTCTCGGTATCCGCTGGTAGTAACTCCGAAACGATTTCCGAATGCCCTCTGCAATTTCAGGACCCGAGTAACACAAAGTGGTGAAATAACGGATACCGAGTACCAGTGAGCTAAAGCTCATCGAGAATACCCAGATGAGCCTGGTAAGTGGAGTGTAGTACGGGCTGTCGCAGGAAATGATCGAGGCAAAGCTGACGTATAGATACAGAAGGGCGCTGGCCCCAGTGCATGCGCCCACCATCTTTGCCACGAAGTGATTAAAGGTGGACAAATATACGACAAACCCTGCGAGGAACAGAAAAACAGAGAGGTGGAGGAGGGTGGGTAAGAGCTCGGCCATCGATCGTAGACGTATTAGCCTCTTCAGTCCTTGTAGCATGAGCTCACGTATCCGGGCACGTTTCTGTGGGTCATCGCCTCTCTGGGTGATACGCAGGTATCGACGAGCCCACTGTTGCAACAGCGTGGCCAACAATGCACAGGTAAGACTGATCACAAGGCTAAGGGACCAGAGCGTGCTGACCCATATGGCGGACGTCGGGGGCACAAAAGCAGTTGGTTCAGAAGGAAAGTGAACGGACGACGCATTCGAACCGGGGGTGAGCTGATATATGTGGGAAAGATAGAAGGCAGATGCATCTTGAGAGTTCAGCTGAAGATTCTGAAGCGACCCTACAAGGAGTTGCGCCACGGCTGCGGAAAACAGACCGGTCTATCATACAAATGGGGGTCAATCATGTCCAGCGGAAATGCAAGCTTGTTGTTCACGCACGAAAACGAGAATACCTTCGGCGTCACCTTTCCAGCTCTCGGCCATCTTCTCATCGTGAACCTTCGCCCTTTCATTGTACATAGAAAACAGCGAATCAGAGCTGTCAGCGAGCTTGGGGAGGCTGTGAATTTCTGGAGGCCCTCATAAGATCGACGCTTCCGGAGATCTCAAATGTAGGAAGAAGACCTACCCGCATCAACTCCTTCTCCTTCAGCCATTGTAACTAGAAGAAGTGTGCACGAAGGCGACGATATAGGTCTAAATCAAGAGGTCAGATCTGGCGTATGAAGCTATGAAGGAAAGGGCTTACTACGAAAGGCACACTGGCAAGTGTGGCAACAGTAGCCTGAGAAAGGCACAACAGCCGATCTATGCTGTTTTTCAGAACAGTAATAAACCCCTTACACTTAAATATGAGTTGGCCCTTTCCTGGTCTGACGAAAACCCCATGATCAGTGAAGAATGTGTGAAAATACGGCGGCCCGGGTCACTTCTCCCATGTTCCAATGTTCAGCTTGGTCAGACGCCGTTAGGACAGCGCGGTGAGCACATCAAATCTATCCAAAAGCAGTGGGCTCCGGTCAGTTGCCAGTTGACGCGTTGACGGTCAAGGCATGTGTTCAGGAACGTGCCGCATAGCGTTGTAACAAAGGACCACCTGCCAACCATTTTAGTTCTACTTAGAGCACGCAGTACTGTACTGTACCATAGTAGCCCTGCTATCAAGATTTCTCTCGTGGTTCTTCTCTTCAAATTGCTCGACACACTAGCACGCACACACATCCATTAGGTCTTTTCCCCATCCTCTCGGCATGTCTCAACTCTCTAAAAAAGATCAGAAAGTCGTGAAGAGGTGGTGGAAATGCTGCGCGACATTTATTCACCAGAAAGGGTACATCCTTGATAAATACAGTCCCTCCCTAATACCTTCCCATCTTCCCGAGACATGTAGGAGCTTCCAAGAGATAGTGAACGCGGGAGCCATTATTGTAAGGTGCTATTATTATCTCTCTTAGTTCTTCTTGTTCAGCTGTGGCAGTCAGTGACGGCCAAACGCAACGGCGACAAGCATTCTGTTAAGCTCACGTTAGTGAAGGGTGCAAGAGACGAAGAAGATGCGCAAGGCGACGCAACATATTTCGATGTGCCGGCTAATCGTGGGTCTCATACCCTCATGGTGACCCTTATTAGTATACCCTCCCGGCCATTATGGAAACGGCTACTCAGCCTGCGATTGTCATGAACCTGAGGCACGGGCCAGTATTTCTTGCATTATTGGAGTAGGGAGTAGGGGAAGCTCAAGCGATGGTGATCACTAGCATAAGACAAAGCAACAAGGGCGAGGTCGCGCCAGTGGGGTCTTGTAGGTAGAAAGTCGCGTTTCGGAAGGATTTCTCTGGGGTTTCGTTATCTCTTTTCACTACCTTTTTTGAATTCATTCTTCACTGCTTTACCATAGTGGGGAAGATAGGGAGAACGGCTGGAACCAGTCGCGGGCAATGGGCCAGCTTCTCGTCGTTTTGGTCAAGTTCCCACAACTGTGGGAAGATACAGTAGGTCAGAAGCACGTGTTGCCACACTTACCTTGATCCGTCTGCTCAAATTGAAGACCATGTTCTGTGTTGCCACTTGTTCCTTGGCTCGTTCCTCGTTCTGCCACAGAACGGCACATCTCCCTTACTATTTGACATGCCCGGTGTTAGAGCCTAGGGGAAACGAGGAACGACAAGGATTGTTTGCGGTTTGGAATGCACAGTAGTGCCATTCACCAAGCCACTCGTTCCCACTAAAAATAGTAACCATCAGAGATCCAAAACATTACAGACAACACTCTTACAGAAAGGACAGCGCGCAGTATTGTTCCTTGTTTCCTAACCAAATGGATCCTCCTCAGTCTGCGCATGGTCTCTAATTGAAACCGGGTACACTAGCAGTCATGTGACATCCCCTTGTTTGTCCGGTCCAGAGTACGGTCTTTCTAGGCTCGTGACCAGCCCGTATGAGTATGAGGGATCGATATCGCAGGCTTGCCTTCATATACAGACAGTCACCGGTCTAGAGTCTTTCCTCGCCAGCCGTAAAACCAGTAACCAGTCTCTACTGCCAGCCCCCTTACTAGATCACCTATTACCTGTTACCTATCCATGGGGCTTGCGAAATCACCTACATCGGGAGGCAAGGTCCTAGAAAAAGGCCCAGAATCGAAAGGGAAAGGAGT